>OX104065.1:90355409-90522417 GCA_944474145.2 Dicrocoelium dendriticum | reverse complement strand
AGCTTTAGAAAAGCTTAGAGGCTTAAAAAATGCTAAACTCTATTTTACTGGTTGTTTATGTGGCTCAGTATCCACTGAAACTGGTGTGCTTTGGCCTTCTAACCGTGAGTTAATTACAAGCTCCCCTGAATTCCCATGTAGATGTAATATTCCTTGCTGGATTTCTAGCGTTTTCGCGCAAGATCATCTCTTATCTGCATATATTTGTCATGTATGCCTGCAAAGTTTACTTTTTGGCCACCTGCGCAGTCCGTAGTTGTCGCAGGGTATTACGGGCTAATTAGAGCATTTCTGGATAGCTATGCTTATCTAGAACATACGCCGCTTCCCTACTTTTTATATTTTCTTTTCTTTTTTCTGTTATCTGCTTGCAAAGCAGAAAGCCATTTTTAGCGAAAAATAAAAATAGCCTTATTCGTAAACCATCATTTAATTGCGAATAACTCGCAAACTACTGCACGTATTGTGTTGCTTTTACGTTCAACGTATTCAGGCGCTAAAGCTGGTCCAGACCAGTGTAATTTTGTGCTACTATAAGCGGTATTCTAACTGTAGAAAGGCTTTTTCTTTTATCTGAGAATAACTTAGATTGAAATTTTGCGCCGGAGAACAATATCAGCGTAAGAAAAGTAGGGCTGTATTTTTTGTTAATTGGTATTTTTCTACTGAAGCACGCAGCTTTATTTTCTCTTTTAACGATTTGTTTCTATTTTTGTCCGCATTTAGCGGAATTGTTTTCAACTTTTCGTATGCCTTACAATCCCTTCACTCATTTCTTCCATGTGCGCACAATTGGGGCAACTTAGTGGCCAATTAATGTGCGATCAATTTAAAGTGCTTTTTCGGCGAATTGGATTCTGTTCCAAGGAGAAAAGGCACAACTACACCTCCGCGAAGTTTTCACAAAAGAACAAGGAGTTCAATATCACCCGCGGGAACCAGAAACATGTCAAGGTGGGCGCCTGCGACCCAGTAGCTGTATATCAAACAATGCCAATGCATTTGTAATTGCTGACGATGAACATATACTTATATTTTACCTACTTCCATGCAAGAGCATCGGATTTATGTAAGCATTGATCTGAACCCTTTAGGGTGCAGCCTCTAGCAGGTCTAGAAATATACCTATTTATTTATTTATTTATTATGACTGATGCCTCAGACGTTGCGGTAGGAGCCGTCCTTCAACAACACGTTGGTGGGCAATGGCAACCCCTTGGGTTCTTCTCCAAGCGCCTGCAGCCAGCGAAATCCCGCTACAGCACGTTTGACAAAGAACTGCTCGCCATTTACCTAGCAATACGTCACTTCCGGCACACACTCGAAGGCCGCGCTTTCACGGTCTACAGTGACCACAAGCCCCTTATCTTTGCCTTCAACTCTGCTTCCGACAAATACTCACCACGGGAAACAAGACAACTAGACTTTGTCACGCAGTTTACTGTTGATATACGTCATTTCTCGGGTGTCCACAATCCCGTCGCCGACGCTCTCTCACGCGTCAACCTCACTCTCCAGTCTCTGCCTACCGTCGACCTTGCCGCCATGGTATCGGCTTAGGCTCAAGACGAAGATATACAGCGCACTCTGCAGTCCACTTCGCTGTATGTGCAACCTGTTCCTCTCCAAACCACGGAAGGAGCCATTCTCCGTGACACTTCTACAGGTTTTCGTAGACCCCTCGTGCCCTTCTCATTCAGACGCACAGTCTTTGACGCACTGCACTCACTATCACGTCCTGGTATTCGTGCATCTTTGAAACTGGTCACCGAACGTTTCGTTTGGTCACGCGTAAACAAAGATGTTCGTACCTGGGCTCGCGCCTGCCTTCAATGCCAGCGCTCCAAAGTACATAGTCACAACCGCAGTCCTCTTGGTTAATTTCCTGCCCCGGACGCTCGGTTCTCGTATGTACACTTAGACCTTGTAGGTCCACTGCCTCCTTCAAGCGGATTCGTATGCATTCTTACACGTGTCGACCGCTACCCCAGATGGCCAGAAGCCGTTCCCGTAACAGATTGCACAGCTGAGACTGTTATCCGGTCCTTGTTGGACCGATGGGTCTCACACTACGGGTGCCCATCCCCCATCACAACTGACCAAGGAACGCCTTTCGAATCTTCAAAATTCGTTACGTCCTGCAACATTTTAGGCGGTCGCCGCATTCATACCATTCATCCAGCAGCCAACGGGTTAGTTAAACATTTCCATAGACAGCTTAAAGCCTTGCTCTGCGCCTCCTCCGACCCTAGCTGGATCAAAAGCATTTCGCTCGTTCTCTTAGGCATTCGCTGCAGCATCAAAGCTGACTTACAATGTGCACCAGCAGAGCTTGTTTACGGCACGACGCTCAAGTTACCATGAGAATTCGTTTCATTTCCCGCACCGTCGGGTATGCCCCAGATTAACTTTGCGTCCTCCCTAGCTCAAAGCATGCGTTCACTACGCCCGACCCCGCCCCGTGAACAGACTAGAGAAGTGCGAATGCACAGCGGACTCTCTACCTGCACTCACGTCTTCCTCTGCACCGACTCAGTGCGGCGCCCTATCCAACCTCCCTACACTGGCCCTTTCATAATTCTGCAAAGGACTCCGAAAGATTTTACTTTAGACCAGAATGGTCACCGAACAACGGTGTCCATCGACCGCCTCAAAGTGGCTTTCTTTGACGAGACACTTGCAGCCCATCCTGATGCTCTCGCACAAGCACCCGCACTTGTGGTGACATCCCGAGCACTGGATAGCCCGGAACACTCCGTACCCCTTGCCTCGCAACCTATCCCGCCGCAACCCCGGCAACCGACCGACGCGGTAGACGGGTTAAACGTCCGGTCCGTTTTTCAGATTTTGTAAACGTTTGCTATTTTCATTAACTCGCCTTTTTCGTCTTTAGTGGTTATCCTGCGTCTCATCCACAAACGTTTTGCAAAATCGACAAAAAAGCCCAAAACATATTGAAAACCTGAAAAGCGTATTTGCTTTTATCATGCATGCCATGTTCTCTCTCCGGCGTCAAGCCACTTCCCCGACCCTTGCCCACCCTCTCTGAGTTCTACCTTCCAACAACTCAACCGCCGGAACTGCCCAGGTTACCTCGATTGACTCGCTAACCTGCTCAACGCAACCCTGGAGTGACTCGCCAGCCCTCCCAAAGCCCCCTTCCTTACCCAAGGAACAGATAGTCTCCCTCGACCGCAGACACTCACGAACGTATTGGTCCCCAAACGCCGCCTAGGCATTGCCGACGAGGACACCGGATTTCTCCGTGGGACGAGTACCGTGGACTAAAGTGCGGCGGGGGAAGTTACACCTCCCAAGCGCACCGTCGGGTCTGCAGCAAGGGGAAGACCCTGTCGGCCATTTTTGGACTAGCCAGTTGCTTTGCAGTCCGACCAGCCCGCCCCGACGGCCCACCGATGATGCACTCTGGTCCACACGATCGTCATAAATAATAACTAACAAAAGCCTGGACCCAGTGAAATCTGCTACACGCCCCACTTTGGAAGCCCTTACTCAAGCCCCTGCAAATATTCGCATCCACCCTCACCTTCAGTTTCCCCACTAACAGCTCTATCGAAGGCTTCTATTCTACAGCCTTCTAGGAGGAGGCCCTTGTAGTGTACCGGAAAACAAGCTCTTTCAGTATTTTGTAACGTTGGACTTTACGGTTGATTTAACCTTTAATACGTCCACTTGTTTTACTGACTGCATGTCCGTTGACACAAACCGTTTCGGTGGGTACCACAATGCAGGTTTCTCGCTCTGTCTTATTCGCTTCCTATTCTTGTATCCTGCACAATACACGTTGGGTTCAGTCGCCTCCGACTTCTATACTGTCGTATTTGACACTTATTACGTGTCACTGCTTACCGACTAGCACCCCAGTCTCTGCCCAATAATGATGCTCAGCGCTCGACACAGGTCTATTGCGTGTGGATCGTTGTTTAAGAATTCCAACTGGCAAGTTTGACAAGGTTAGTAGGCAGAAACTTGTGTTGGGACCGATTAAGAAGGTTGCGTTGCAACAGAAAACGAAGCGTCCCGTCCTTTATCATTTTTTATGAGTCTCGACGCAATGGGTGTGTGGCTAATAGGACGATAATTGTTAATATTTTGCCGGCAGCCTCGTTTGTTTCGTGGTATGATGGGTGCGTGTTTCTACTTAGACAGGTATTGTCCGCTCGTCATAGAGATGGTGAAGAGGATGAGGAGAAGGACTGGAATATCCGGTTCACCAAGTATTAATATGGAAGAAGGTACACCATCAGGACCTGGGTAGTCTGACATTTTCAAGGAGCAAAGTGATCGCTTGATGTTGTTTAAGTCAAAGTCAATGGTGTGTATTTGATCTCCAGTGAACTTGTGAATCGTAGTTGACAATGCCGAGTCGTTGCTGGTGAAGGAGTTACAGAACTGCGTGTTAATGCAGCCGCAGAGCTCGACCGCATCAGTAACTATAGTTTTATCAGGAAGCAGAAAGGTAGTGATCGGTTTATCTCTGCTGCCACCCCGCTGCTTCATAAGTCGAATAAGTGACTTTGCCTTTTTGTCAGTGCAAAATGCTGCGTGCTCAGCTAATGTGTGAGCCCTGCTTTGTGAACTTCTCCAGGAGATTAGTAATTCGTTTGTTCGGTTGATTAGATGAAAGTCTTGCTGTAGCGGAAGTGCATTTTCTTAAGCCTAGTAGCTAGTTTGCGTGTGGAAGCATCATCAAGAGTTTGCCGCCTTCTTGGCTTCCTCTTATGGGGGCAAGGACGTCTAAGCAGTTAGTGAGGTTGTTATAAAGTTCCCTGATTGCATTATCTATATTATCTGAGAGGAAGAAATAGTCCCAGGGTGATGTTCGGAGAAGGAAAGAAAAGGTTTCCCAGTTGATGCGCTGGAAGAGGCGTAATACCTCATACTTGTTATCTTCCTGGTAAGGGAATTTAGGCAGTGCAAAAGACAGCTTCACTACCTTGTAGTCACTGCCCGGTATGTTGTCTAACACGCTGGCGCATGCGTGGGAAATGCCGTTACTTAATATTAGGTCCAGTATGTTAGGTTGTCTAGTCGGTGTATTCACATGCTGAGTCAACTCGTGTGTGAAACTAGGGTCTACTAGGGCTCTATATTTGAGTGGGGCTGATTGATTAAGCCACGAGACATGAGGCATATTAACATCTCCAGCAATAATTTTATGGCGTGCAGGAAGAAATGAGACTTCCTGGAAAAGCTTGACTATTTTGTCAACGCTAACACAAGAGGAGTGAGGTGGGCTGGATAAACAGCACATCAAGAAGTCTAGTAGACCTCCAGCGGCCTGAATCCATACTGTGTCTTCAGAATTGCCAAGCGATACGGTTTGGAAAAATGTTGCATAAAACTCGTCCTCGACATATATGAGACGTCCGCCACATCGGTGATTGGCGCTTCCACTACAGAAAATGGTGTACCCTGGGATGTGTAGTGGTGTGTCAGATTTATCTGCCGAATGCCATGTTTCTGTGACCAGAACCAGATGCGGCGTAATGGAAGAATGAGGGGGCGCAAGAGGTGCATTTTATTTTTGATCAATCGTGCATTGAAGAGCAAGAATGTATACGTGTAGTAACCGCAGAGTCCTGTCGTCTGGTCGCCAGCTTCTGCAGTGGTGTCATAGCCGGGTAGTTTGGAAGTGCATGGAATAGGTGAGTTAAGTGCAGCGGATTTGTGTGCCGGGGGCGGCGGATTGTTACACTGGTGGCAGTTGGCCGCTGATGGGTCACTCGTCAGTTTGAGGTCCAAGGAGGTTACGCCTAGGGCTGGAAGCAACCGTTTTGGGTTGGCTGCAGTGTATAAATGACTCTCTGTAGATGATACAGAGCAGGCAGGAGCACTTGGAGAACTGAGCTTGGTGTACCATGCCCTGTAGTACTCCATAAAAAAGGGGCAGCAGCAGGTGTGGCACTTCTCGGCGACCAGACATTCTGCAGGAGTCCGAATGTGTGAGAGCGGTAAGTAAAAGTAAAAGGAGCCGTGGTATTCATGTTGGATGTCGATTTGTGAATAGCAGCACACTGTCGTCTTCGGCTGGGCGCCCTATATCCGTTTGTTTTGAACTGATGTTGATAAGTTGGCGTTTGAGCAGTTTGATTTGTTGGCTCGAGTAGATATGGTTTTCTGAATGAATGGCTAGGTCTGGTCGGAACAACAATCCCGGGTAACGCTTGATAAACCTGAGCAGAAGGTGTAATAGTCACCGGTTGTAGTTGCATGCGTATTGGTTTGACACGGTGGGTAGTGAAACGGGGTTTGTTGCGAATTTGGAAGTGCTTTATTGGGGTTGGGGTGTTGAGTAGGTAGTTCCGCCGATGAGACTGTGCTTGGTTGACAATGGGCTTCGGTCCAAAATTGGTAATTGCTGGTCCTGTTTTTTGCTGGCAAGCCATCTAATGGCGTGGTATTTCTGGTATTGGCAGTGAGTATACTTTAACCATATCGGAACGTCTGGGTATAGTCCTGTGGTTGTACTGATATGGATTCGATGGGCGACGACGGAGGAGGGCTGTGGGAAACCGTTTCTTCGAGCTGTTGGTCGCTGGCGTTGTGTCGATAGAGAGTTGCGTGGGGTCACCGGCAACGCTGGCAAATGGAGTATAGACTGATAGAAAGCCCCCACTCTCTAATTCAAAGCCTATGTCGCACAAGTCATATATATCAACAGCCTGTGTACTGTATTCGGTCGTGTCTACAGCAACAGTCGAGTTTTCAGCTAATGTTACAGACTTGGCAACAATAATTTTTGGCTGAATTTCTGTCTTTTGTGGGCTATTTTGCATCGCGGTATGTTAGTCGCTGTGGGGACTCCAGGTTAACTTCCCACAGAGTCAAAGAAGAGGCCGTGTGAGTTGGATTTTCTTACGCATTTGTCAGTTGGGGTTCTGTGAATGATGTCGCACGTGTTTCTTCTGATAAACTGAACTAGTAGGCAAAGTTGATCTTTGCAGCGGGGTTCTGCCCGGTTTTATCAGCATTCGCCCGAGGCTCGAGTGCTGATTCAGTATATATCGGGCGTCAAGAAATGGTTTAGCCAGCTCGGGGCTGCTAAATTTCATGACTATTGGGCAGGATCGGCCGGGGATCTTACGTAGGCGAGTGACTGAACAGCAATGGTGTGGTAGTCTACAATCATTGAGAAGGATAAGCAACACCATTTTAAGCGGTATCTTTTCAGGTACGTTGAGTACAACCGCGTTATTTGCACGACGAATGCGTTCGCTGACCTCGTACGTAATGCTATTCAATATTTCACCTACAGCTAACATATCAGGTTGGTTAGTCAACGTTTGGACTTTGTCCAGATTGACCGAAGGCATGACCTTATTTAGTAGCGTCACAAGAGATGTAAACGCTTCTTTCAGGGAGTTAACCTGACTTTCGAGATCACCGACTTTTTGCAAACCTTCTGCTAGCGGATCTACGAGCACTACTTTGCAACCTCGTATTTGAGATAAGCCAGCCTCACTGAGGTTCTGGGCGGCTTGTTCCAGTGTTTCCTTTTTGGCAGGTGTGGGTGACATACGTTTTGCACCATGATACGAAGAATCAGTAAAAATATCGAGTAGAAAGGTGAGGGTAAAACGATGAACACGCGACGCGAACAAACGACTTTGGGAAAACGGCTTGGACAAAGGTCCAAAAACAGCAAAAGGATGTAACAATTAATATGTGTTACTTTAGAGTAACACAAACCGAAGCAGAACGCAGCGATATACAGCGGGACAATATGTAGCAAAAACGAACCGTTTCAAGGCCACGGAATACTAGTGCAAGTTCAAGTTCAAGTGGGACCGTAACAGTAGGATAAATCCACTTGTATGTTCCTTCCGTGACGCGTCGTTAATCCAGGGTAGTATTCGTCCGCGATAACTGGAATCCAGAAGACTCAGCTCAGTGCGCGCGAATCACACCACGGTCAACCAATTAATGCCCACGCGACCAGCACGGGCAGTCCCCGCCGCACCGGTCACGTGAAATAAGCAAGAGAAGTACAGAAGTAATAAGAGCGTCAAGAAAATAAACGTGATAGATATAATAATTCAGTAAAACGAATAAGCTAGGACGTGAAGGGGAATGTTAAGAATTGAAGACCAAGTGCATCGAGTCGGCGTTCGAACTCTTTCACTGTTGGTGCCAATACCACGTTTTAGGGCAGTGCATTCCAAGAATCCAGCACTCGGCGTGACAGACAAAAGTCCGCCCGGACTCCATCTGATCGAGATTTGTGTAGCTTCAGCGAATGCTCTCGGAGCGCTGGAAGCCGAACCGGCTGGGAAAGCCCGGATAAATCGGGTCTGGTTTTGCCGGTAAGTATACGATGGGTGAAGACTAGGTCGTCTCGATGTTGACAATAGTGCATCGAGAACATTCCCAGCGCAAGTAGTTTTTCTGGGTAAGAATGGTTCCGCAGTCCATGGACCAGTTTGGTTCCAACTCTCAACACTCTCTCCACTGACATCCTGTCCCTGGCTAAGCAAGGTGGACAAGCCTGGATGTAGTATTCCAAGTGTGGCCTGACAAATGCTGAGAATAACCTAACAAACATGGCGCCCGTGATGGTCCCGAATGCCCTGCCGATCATCCACAAAATTCTGAAACCCTTGCACGTAGCTTTCCTCCAATTCTCACTGGATTTACTTTTTGAAGACAACGTCACCCCTACGTCTACCAATTGGGTAACATGGTGTAGTTCATTACCGCCAAGCAAATAACGTGTTTGGGGGCTATTTGGCCCTATTCGTAAGATGGAACCCTGTATAAGTTATGGGCAACTGCCACAGAGCAGCCCAGTCCCAAAGTTTATCGAGAGCCTGTTGCAGAGTTTGGAGTCCATCGAAGTCAGGCACTATGTGCCAAAACTTAGGTCATCTGCAAACATGAGAGATGGTACCTCCGGCAGTTCTGGAAGCTCGTTGACGTATAATGAAAATAAAGACGGGCCAAGCACCAAACCCTTAGGGACCCCACTGAGGACTGACTGTCGGAAAGACAGACTAGTCCCCACACGAACAAACATCTATAAATAAATAAATAAATTTTTATTCTCGACAACGCGAGGCACACCTTTGCAGGCCTGCTCATCTTTAGCGAACATAGTGTGATCAAAGTGTACAAAAGGACATGTTTGGCATAACAGTGTGTGTAAGTATATGGGTGCATATACGTATGTAATTGTGTAGGAATGTAGCTTGCGGTTTCGAATGCGCCGCAGAATGTTTTACTGTTTGTTACCGTCAGAAATGTGAGAATAAGTGATTGATTTTCGTGGGTTGGATAGCATGTTCTGAATATCCACGGGCCAGTGACTTTAGTTTGTGGCCAGCCACGACCGCCACGTCACAGTGTTGTTAGGCAGACATTTGTGGCTTTTTATAGGGAGAACGCTTGCCAGGCGAAACCCCACCACGTCCTGGAACACTGCCGCCGAACCATTAGCTGGAACGGGTTAAACCCGAACCACCCAGCTGGCACCACGAGGAGGTTGTTCGTCTAGCCAGAAATGTGGTGATCCATTTTAGTGCACCACCGGGTATTCCATAGGACCGAAGTTTCAAGGAAAGACGAGAATGTGATACAGTGTCGAACGCCTTGGAGAAGTCAATAAACACTACATCAACCGCTTGACCCCGATCAAAGCATCCACCCAACATTCGCGTGCAACTAGTAAATTAGTCTTACAGGAATGACCCTTGCAAAAGCCGTGTTGCGGTGGACTGAGCAGACCATACTTCCGTAGGTGATCTTCAAGTATATCTCTGACCAACTTCTCTAATAACTTAACCAGTACGCTTGTAAAACTTACTGGTCTATAATTGACAGGGAGTTGCTTGTCGCGCTTTTTAGAAATCGGGCCAACGATAGCATTCTTCCAGTCCTTGGGAAAGAAGCAGCTGCGAAGCGACAATTGAAACGAACGCGTCACTGGGCCACATAGCTCGCTAGCGAGTTCCTACAGAAGCTTAGGGTGAATATCATCCATCCCAGCGGATTTAGCAGGCTTTAGAGCCTGAAGAAGATAGAGAACTTTTGCCTCCAAAATTGTGACGTGTGTTAACCAGGAGTCCTGGGGGACTTTCATTGCTAAATAAATAAATAAATATTTTATTCTCGACAAAGCGAGACACGCCTTTTAGGCATGATCAGCACATTGCATTATTGTACATGATAGCCGGATAAGCAGCACCAACAGTGGGAGTAGTAAAGTTGGAGACAGTAGTGTGGGCCCATAGAGCCCAAAGGTTGTATGTAGTCTATGTACACAGAATGCGAGAGGTAAAAATAGTGATCAGATCGCTTATATGGTATGTTGATGGGGAACTAGTCCGATGAGGTCCCGTAAGTAATGTAGGTCAGTGAGTGAAGTATGAGGAAACGGGTGGAAAATGCTTAAGAATAGCGGCATGTCACTAGTCAGATATGTAGGCGTGTTCATACGAGAGCCGATATATGCACAGAACTTGTAAATGTGGTGTCAATCAACTTGCCAATGTGTTAGGGGCGGTGACTTTATTGAGTGGCGAGTCACATCCGCCACGTCGCAGTGTTGTTAAGCAGACATTTGTGGCTTTTTGTAGGGAAAACGCTTACCAGACGAAGACCCACCACGTCCTGGAACACTGCCGGCAATTGCTCAGCCCGAACAAAAATTCCGGCATACTGCTCACTGAGTAGACATGCTTTGTCGTGATCAGTGGTGGCAGTGGTGCCGTCGCTGCCTAATAAGACTGGGATAGATGAACCAACGTTACTACGCCTTTTGACGTAAGCGAAGAATCTTTTGGGATTCGCGGAGGCTGAGTTAGCCAGCTCCATCGCATAGCTAAGTCTAGTAGCTCGTAAATGGCTCCTGCAAGCATTCCGGGCCTCACGATAACGCCGAAAACTACATTCTGGGAGAACCGTTCGGTAGATCCGCCAGCATCTTGCCCGTCTATTCATTAGCTGGTGTGCGACTGAGTCCAACCATGGTGGCTTCGCTTTGGTACCCGTCTTTACCGAAAGAGGGGTGTGGGGTGGGATATGGTAAAAAGGAAAGACTTAAACGTAGCCCAAGCCGTCTGTATATCATCATCCGGCAAGATGATGCATGGGAAACTTACTGCCTTGGCTCTAATAGACTATAAGTTGGCGTGCCAAATGTTCGGAGTCCGGACCATGCGTGAATCGTAGTCTCTAATGAGAGCACAAGTGAATGACAAACACGCTTGGTCACTGGCTCCCAAAGGGGGCCGTACTCAACGTCACTCACAAAGTCAATCGACATTGCGAAAACTAGGTCCAACAGAGAAGGAGCGTAACTCACCATGTACCTGGTGTGTCGATCGACAAATTGGTGCAAGGGTACTTCCAGTGTCAAGTCAGCAAGCTCGGCAGCCCACCCTGTTGTCGCTGCCTCATAAGGTAGGTCATGCCAATTTACTTCAGTGAAGTTGAAGTTCCCTAATACCAAGCATCGGTTCGCAGAGTGAGTGCGGATGAAGTCAATGAAACTCCTAGAAGCGCTATCAGGGCTCCTATACAGCAGCACAATTTTCAATTGCGTTGATTCGGTACAGACTTTAACTGCAAAAGCTTCAACAGTTTTATCGGCTGAGTTAAAGGTATGTGTCTTGGATATGTTTACTCCACAAGTGATATGCAAGGCGACACCACCGCCGCGGCGATCAGATGGGCGGTCAGATCTCAGTATTGCGTAGCCCGGAACATATAATTCACTGTTCAGGACGTCAGAGGACAATCAGGTTTCAGTGAACGCGAGTACATTAGGATGGGATTGGTCTATTATGGCCCCTACTTCACACATCTTGTTTCGCGGGCTACGCACATTACTAAGAACTATGTGAAAACGTTTGGTATGGAGAGCCCCGGGTCGTGTGCTACCAGAATGGGCTATGGTCGGGCGGAAGTGGACCGTCGGCTCACCACCCGAAAACCCACCAAACATAAACCATTCTCGCCAGCTCCGCGACGCGCTTTAACAATTTTGTTGGCTTTCTTAAGCTTTATCCTATCTGCTAAAGGTAGATCCGGCTATATACTCACTCCGGAACCCTTTAATTGAAAGGCAAAGCGCAAAAGAACTTGGTGCTCCTCCGGTGTAGACAGAACCACGCGTAATAGACTGGTCTATATTTAGTACTATCACCTGATATGTGTCCAAGCCTAGTAAGTTTTCCAACAGTAACCCCAGGAAACCCGGGTGGAATTTGTTTAGAAACCCAAAGTTTGAACCAATGCAGGTCGTCAAGCATACGATCTTTCGGAAGCGTCACAGAGGACTCCGAGATATTCCTGAAGATAACGCTGCTGTCCGTAAATGTGTCACTACGACGAGGGGTGTTTACGGCACGCGTCACCGTAGCAGTGGCCGGCGCAGTGCTTCACTTCAAATCCCCCTTAGTATAACAGCAGGTGCACAGAAGAAGGATTTCGGCAATGAGGTGGAAGGGTTTTCTGCCTTCGTTTCCGGGGACGGAGTATCGACAGAGCCCACCGTTACATCTTTTAGCTTCGGTTTGGTTGTACTGATGGGTTTCTTTATCTTGCTTCGCTTTGCCTTTGCAGATACACTGGTCTGTACAGCTTACCCACTTACAACTGAGTTCAATATAACGTCAGGATGTTTACCAGCTTCAGGCGCCGCCTCAAGAGTTGGTGAATCCTTCAAAGCCGTACTATTTATGCAATCGTCTAAACTCACGCTTGTTCTGAGGATGCCTGCACGTTCAAGGCTTACGACGATTTGATCAACCTTCCTCTCTAAAGAACTAAACAAAGATAGAAGGGTGCCAACTCTATGCACCAAAGTTGCAAATTCGTCATTTTGGACTAGACGATACGCTTTGTGCCTCACACAATCAGGGGAATTATAAGGTAAATTATCGCTGTTTTGTAGGAGGATATACTGTTGTCTATCCAACCCAGTGCAAGCCTCATGGAACCAAGAACTGCACATTTCACATTGCATGCCCCCAGAAGAACCGGTGAATGGTTCTCAGCAACTCGCTTTACCACATACAGCTGACGAATCAGTCATTGGGTCCGAGGGCAACTTGGAACTGGATATCTTTACCATAACGAAAGATGAAAAGCTTTAACAGATACTAGGAACGTGAACCGGGGTACGGTAGGCTACAATGCAGACAACGTAAGCAGCAATCAGATAGCACCCGGAGTGATTCGTTTGCACAGATCTGGACTCACCAGAACAATAAAAGTAGCAATGAAGACCAAAACAGGCTTTTCTGTAGAATACCCTCCGAAAGCTGTTTTCCGATGGAGCTAGAAGAGACTGAAGGGGCAAGTGATTGATCAGCTTCGCGAGGTAAAATAACAACCCGATTTGTACTCGATCGAAGAGATATGGACAAAGGCCAGAATATTTTGCTTTGGAGTCTTTAAACAGAGGCCAATATTTCGGGGAGAAAACCACGAACAACTGGTAAACAATTTAAGATCCTCAAACGCTAGTACACCGGCAGTTTATGTTTAGAGTTATTCAACACTGTTTCCACAGAAGGCTTCCGAGAAGGAAAACACAAGCGGAGAAACACGACAACCACGTCGTGACAAAGGTAGGCACACAGGGGATTTCGAGTATGTTGGCACTTCCAAGTACTTTCGGATTACAAGAAAACTGACAACGCCAAGTTTTCTATGTAGACGTAGTCAACTACTGTTATCAAACAAGGATTTCAGTAAAAAAACGAGCGGTGAAACACGACAACAGTTGTGGTAAGGTAATCGATCGGCCTCGTCCTATAATCATTTCATATTTGGGAGAACATTCGGAACCATGGCGACTGAGACGTCGGTTAGAATACTCGGCTTTGGTAAGGCCGCACTCGGAGTACATTGTACAGGCTTGTCCCTCATGCCTTGTTCGTGACAGGATGGCAATGGAACGGGTCTGGCCGTCTTGGACGAAAATAGTGCATGAGTTAAAGAAGCTGAGGTACTTTGAGAGGCTACGTAAGCTGGATGGGTTTTTCAATGCATTACAGGCGACATCATGGTAACTTGATTCTCACTTATCGCATAATAATGTGTCAGGTTGGATCAGGTTTAACTGGACGGTTCCGTCCAAAGCAAGGGCCATCCATACGTGGTCACCTATTGAAATTGCACAAATCCCGAGCTGACCGGGTTGGGGCAGCTTTTCGGTTATCGCGCAGGCACAAAGGTTGTTGGAATGCGCTACCCCAAAAGCTGTAGTGGCACAGACGGTTAAAGTAGTTGAACATCAACTTAACTACCTCGGTCTGCATTTCGAAATAATCCCTATATTCCTTTAGCTTTTACTTGTCTATTGCGGCTGATTCTCTTTACTACATTTTCACTTGCATTGCTCGATTTCTTGTGCAATTTGGAAAGCTTGTTTTCAACTTATTTCTTTGTTTTATTTTATTCAGAAGGCCAGCACAGCGGTTGGTGCTAGTGCAGTGCACGTGGACATTTTATGATTCACCATGTGAATCGTTTATGTTGATCAGGCTCTCCTTTGGCTGCTAAATCCAGCACATTCCCTGCAGGCTAAAGGACGTTTTCAAAGGTGAAACATTCCCGGGATCTGCTACTGTTTCGGTTCCAACTGAACTTGAATTGAAGTTTTCAGCATCGTCAGTACAGTTTGCATAAGGTTACAACACACTCCTCAACCGCCACTGCCAGCCTTTTACGAACTGGTGATTTCATATTCATACTAACGTGTCGCTCCTGGCCTCTCCGAATAACGATCACTTTGATTGTGTAATTGGATACCGTAAACCCGTTCAGGAATCTGTTGCATTTCTCATATTAGCTGGATTCCCCTTGATTTTCCTTTTAGTTAAACTGTCCGAATAGGTCGGTCTTGGAGCCTTGGGTCTTCTTCCGGTTGATTCAGGGGTTTAGGTGGTAAAAAGTGGGTAAGTAAAGTGGATGCTGAATCGCCGGGGAGCATACAATGTAATATCCCTAACCGAGGTTTCTGTTAGTTAGATAGTGGCTTGTGCGCGAAGCAATGTGCTCCCTGGATAACAGCGAGATTCCTCTCCAGTCCTAGCACTTGCTCTCAACGTCTGCTTAGCGTTGCTTACAGGCACGTGGCAGTTAGGTTTCTCTGGATGGTTCACTGTCTTTGTCTGGTTCTATAGATGAGAAAGTGAAATGGGCTGTGAAGAGCCTGGATAGGTGTTTTTTATTCATTAAGGATATGGTAGTGCATGTGAAAATTTTAAATCTTTGTAAACCAAGCATTCTCTCAACCTGCTTCTACTATGCCTGTTACTGATGATTACTCCGATATGTTTTTTGATGAAGCTGTTCGGTCCATTTCAGTGGAACAACTGTGAACACAGCCTGTAATTTCGGTGGACCCACTTGTGACGATTCAAAGTGCATGGTTAGCAGTAAAGCATATCTGCAAGATAGTGGGGTTAAAGGCAAGTAGAATGTAAAGAATGAAAGAAGGAAGTAGCTAAAGCAATCTGTCTGGAACGAACATGTACTTTCAGGTGCAAGAAACCGAGTGCAGGTACATCAGTGACTGCCCTATGTTTGGCAAGGTCAACAACCATTGAGGTGGCAAACTTCAAAGGCCCCATCGAAGAAGCCGGCACACACCAGCCTGACGAAGCCTCTCTGGCAATGCAGATCTCTACAACAAGTCATAGCCGAGCCACCTTGCAGTTCCGCGCAACAGAGTGCAGCCAGGGCGTATAATGCAAGGCAAGGAAGACAGCCAACGGGTATACGAAAAACAGGCCCAGCCAACGCGTGACTACGGTTTATCGAACACTCGAGGGCGGCAGCAGTAGGCTTGGGAAAAACCAACTGGCTGACCTCAGAATTCCTCACCCGGTAATCCCACCAAACATGAGTAATACTCCGCAAGCACAAGTGGTCAAACAAGGCTAAGCGGTAAAGCCTCCGCAACGTACTGACTAGATCGCTGATCCACAAAAACCTGCAGTGTTCTACACCCTATCTCTCCCTGATAAGCTTCTATCCCGCGGTCCACATGGATGCTTAAGTATCTGGAAAGCCACAAGGGACTTGCTGATACGCAAAGTGAACACTTCAATAACGTGGCCACCAGGGGGGACTCCGTTATCAACGTAGGTGCGTTCACCGCTTTTAGTGGCTGTATAACGACAGCTAGAACCCTCAGATAGGTCATTGCAGTCCTGCAGCAGTATTTCACAGTTTGAAGGTGAAAAGCACTTGCCGAAGCGTCAATCACTCATCATCATTATACACCTCAGCTAAAGGTGGGAAAACACCTCCGCTATTGTGCCGCAATACATGAAGGAAATACATACATATATATGTAATACAATACACAAAGGAAAAATAGATACAACAGCTGCATATCAGCTGAGCTACCAGCAACGGAAAGGCATCGTTCCGGTAAGCTTCCAGCCAGCTACTAGGCAAAAGGAAAAAAATGACTGTTTTACCCTAGGAAATGAGATCGTAGATGGAGGGGGAGGCTAAAAGAGATGGGGAGGGACAAAGAAACTCACAGCACAAACGCCACTGAGGTCGGCACCTTGCCATGTCAGCAAGTGTATCCAGCCGAACGTGTTTACCGTCTTTTGGACCCCAACCAGGGAGCCGTGACGCTCCAGCGGAGGCCAGCTCCGAAGTGAGGGACTTCATTCCCCTGGACCAAGTCAGCGCTTGGCCACCTCTCCTCTTCTTCCACCCACATCCCCGGTGAGCAAACAAGGCACGTCGAGGGAGTCGGTGGGCTGCCATGCGTAACACGTGGCCGAGCCACCGGAGCCTGCGGCGGGAAATAACGGTGCTGAGCGGTTCAGATCCTTTTCCTGGGCCGAAAACAAGGCGTCGAACAGGCTCGTTACTCACGCGGTGTTCCCATCGTATGTGAGCCAAACTGCGAAGGCACCGATGGTCGAACGTAACTAGCCACTTCATGTCCGCCGACCATAGGGACCAGGTTTCGCAACCGTACAGTGAGGTCGAACGTACCGCTGCATTGTACACTCTAACCTTCAGGGCGAGAGTGATGTCGCGCCGCCGCCATAGGTGACGATGGCTAGCAAAAGCACTTCGAGCCTTCGCTATACGGTTCGTGATCTCGTCTTCGATTCCAAGGGCGCAGATACAACTTCCCAGGTAATTGAACATCTGAGCGACTTCTAGCTGATCCCCACCAAGGGTCAGCGCAGGAGGCGCTCCCTGCCAATCTTGGAGGAACGCTTTGCACTTCGATGGTGCAAAGCAAAGCCCGAAGCGGCTGACAGCCAGTGCCAATCTGTCCAGCGCGGCTTGGCGTCAATCCCTACCCGGCGGTGTACTCAGCTGTATTTGCATAGCCACAGCGTCAGGCCTAAGTAGAAATATCTCGTCCGCATACATCAGTGCCCTAAGCTGGCTCGGTCAACATAGTAAGAGAGCGTTTACATAGCAGGAAACTCAGTGTGTGGTCGGTCAGTATGCCTCTGTTATAACTCTTGAGAATGAGTAGAATGGTCGTCGGTGTAACCACGACCATGGCGGAAGCCAACTTGGCTTACAGGTATTCCGCTTTCTCGCTGATTGGTAAGTCACCTGAACAAAGTGAAAGTTGAACTTGTCTTACGGTGGGGGACGAAAATGAGTTCAATTAAGTACGTGTCTAATGCTGAGAGGCTACCAAAACTACAAATATTTTCAAGGTACTACATGCGATATGGTGTTGTCCCAGTTCACAAATCTCACATGCCAACTGACCACTTCGGGCCAGCGTTTATCCGGGATTTTCTAGCCCAAACGCTTGCGAAATATTCGTGACCATTCACGGAGATGGAAAATACTACGGTCATGCCGGGTTGGAACGGATTCTTGATTGTCACCATAGAATGTAGGCTGTGAACATGCGCTCCATTGCAACGAGGTCGCAGGCAGTGTTTCAGGACGTTGTGGGTTTTGCCTTACAAGCCTTCTCACAATAGAAAGCCACACACTGTAGCGTGGCGGATGTGATGCACAAAGGAACTAATGTCGCTGCTTACTGCTAAACACTGACGATCCCGATAAACGAAATCTGTGGGCACAACGTCATATAAACTAAACCTCAGCATTCGTCAAACAGTGTTTAACAAACATTCTATCGGGTTCATACGCACACGGAATAATGGAGATCAATCTCCCAAAGGCTGGCTAGCCGAACAACCTCCTCGTGGTGCCAGCTGGGTGGTTCGGTTTTAACCCGTTCCAGCTAATAGTTCGGCGGCAGTGTTCCAGGACGTGGTGGGGTTTTGCCTGGCAAGCGTTCTCCCTATAAAAAGCCACAAATGTCTGCTTAACAGCACTGTGACGTGGCGGTCGTGGTTCGCCACAAAATAAAGTCACTGCCCGTGGATATCTGGATAATCCTTTCCAACCCACGGACACCAATCTTTCACTCGCACATTGCTGACGATAGCAAACCTTCAAGTATGGTACAGCACGTTTACGAGCGCAACCTACGCAGCTACATAAAAGCACACACAATTACATACTTGCATACCTCCTGCACAAACAAGCACTGTTTTGGCAAACATATCGGATTTTTGCACATCCTTGATCACGCATTGTTTTGTCAAAATGATCATGCCTGTAAAGGCGTGCCTCGCCTTGTCGAGAATAAAAGCTTTATATATTTATTTATTTATTTAAAGCAGTCGAAACCCTACCTAGCAGTTCTCTAACGGAAACCTTTATAGATTTTACATTGCTTCTACGCTGCACATCTACCTGAATCCAATGAACGCGCCCATTATCCGTGCGACTTTCCTGTTTGACAAATTAGTACCATTAATACAACTGTATATTTTGCGAACACATACCTATTTGGTATGGCGTAAATACGCTCGGGTTATTTCTGAGGCTTTGACGACCAATTGTTCACGCCTGTATTTGTGTGTTTCCTTTCGTCGAGGATAAACCTAGTTAAGTCTTTATTTATAACCTGGTGCAACGCACAGCGTCTCTTTGATGCATGGAAGAATACGGGGTGGCGCCACTGGGCCCCTCGAGAGCTACTACTACCTTCTGCAAAACGACCTAATTGCTACCTCCGCTGCTGCATTGCGAACAGGACTGCCAGCTAAACGCTCATGTTAAAGGCTCTATTTGTCCTCCTGTCTATGTCTGCGTGAGCCGGCAGCTTACCGACTACAAATACCGTTGGCCACAAATTTTCAATTTCTGCATGTTTGTTCACTTTCTTCGTGGTCGCCACCATGCATTCCCTATGCGGGAGCTAAGGACGCAAGCGTTGAAGTACCGTTAGAGAAAAACTAGTTAATCTTGGTTGTACAGACGATATGGTGTTACTGTGTAACCTTAATAAAATTAGCCAAACAAAGGACAATATAGGAAACGCCTCAGTTAGTACTGAGTGTTTGGCTGCTGCTATAACTCGACACGCTATACCGGAAGGAACAATGTTTGACGAATCGCTAAGGCAAGCTTTAAGTAGCCCATTTAACTCGGACATGTTAGAAAACTATTAAGACGATAGAAGCAAGCCCAGCATAACCCACACTCAGAGATCAGCGTCTTCGGCCCATCGAGCCAAAAGACCGCTGTACCGCCCACACCACCGAGTTCACCTGAGCCGCTGCGGTTAACGATAGCATCTTTGAAAATAGTAAAAGCGGAGGTCCAAGCACCACATAATGCTGCGTGCTGGAATGGATTGTGTAGCGCACTAGGGTTTTATGTTCCAGACGATATATCTGTGGTCGCCTTTAGGCGTACAATCATTGCGGTTACTAGCGTTGCAGCGAATGCACTGCAGGTTCAACAACTGACCAAGCGTGTAACCATATTTGCGGCTCCCGTCAACTTGAATTTAAAGGATAAGGCAGTATTGCGTACTCTCCCAGCTAACCGTGAACAACTTCGTAATGCAATAATGTTTACCCAGCTTACCTTCGGGCCGTTAGAGAGAATCAGAATTTGAGCTGTGACGAATCATAACAACGAAACTGTCTTCAGTCAACGAGAACCCAGCGCATCCAGCAAGAAGCAACGAACGACATATAACCTCTTAGACAGCACCTGATCTAAAACTAATTGGGCCCCTAGTGCAAAATGGGTTTGCGGAGGGAACGCACCTAGCCACTGACCCATGAGGTGTATGTCGCATACATACGCTTTAAATATATCAATCTCCGTAGAAAAGCAGTCATCGCCAGCTAATTGGGACTATATGGAGTTCAGCGCACTTGCAGTTAAGGTGCCTCATGGCGTATCGACCGGCAATTTTATGCAAAATCGTTAATGTTATCATGATTGCGAAACACTCGGTACAAGTTGAGCAGATGGCTAAAGGGATCAGCAACTTCCCAGCCCCAAACAAACAGAGAACAGACGATAATAGAAGCTTGCGCAATATGTGATTAACTTGTGAACAACTCCGCAATGATACCAAGTTAAAGCAACTGTCTTTCGGCCCACCAAGACGGACCCTAACGCACCATACCCAGGTTGCTAGTGAAACGGCACCGCGTAACACCACCGCAACAATTCACCTACGGAGAACACTAAAGTTGGCAACCTACACAGCTCCGCTAAACTTCACGCGCATCCAGGTTGCTGCGCACTGGCTACACTCGTCAGACTTATACCGCAGGTCCGGACACATAGACCAAATAGTCCACCGCTTCCTACCACGCAACCTGCGCATTCTTTTGCTTATGTGAGGATGAACCGCAACAAGTTCATCCCGGCAACAAACACCACGTCGCCCAACTACCTAATGCAATGTCTTCTCACTCCCTTCCTAAAACTGCCGCAGATAGCGAAATAGCTATCAGCAGCTTCCATTCTTTATCCGTAAATCTAGTAGACCCCAAGTTCTCTTTCCCACTTCCACTGATAAATTCTAGTTCCTTAAACTATAAGATGCATATTCTGCGTCCACTGTCTCTCTTTGCTGGCTTTCTTGCAATATTTGTCATGAAAACATGGTTTACCCCTTATGCTTCAGCAGAGGTTTACGCACTTCCTGACTATCAGCTGTTTATGCATTCTCGTGTGCATTAATGAGGGGGCTGGTGCGCCAGGCATTTTAAAAATACTAACCCAGCAAAGATGTCTGGATTCATGGACGCAGCCCAAGCGATGGATACAGTATGGATAACGGCTGCTATCCTTTAATCGACGGTATTAGTTGAGTGTGTTCATAGATCACCCGATCAGTTAACTAAGTGTGACAACGCACATATGGTTCCCTTTGCGCAAGCAGTAAATATTTTGTGTACAATCAAGCTGGTCGCAGGAGCTTTCAAACCGTCTGCGTTAAACTGGTTCGCACCTGCTGCAACGACGAAGTGTGCAGGACTACTCGCATGCATCAAGTTAGGCGGCTGGATGCAACCTGTATCTGCTCCAACCGGAGCAAAACATATGCGTGACTTAATCTTTACTCTCGGCATCCCATCAACGCGAGTGTCAGTAGGCCGGGAGTTTCTGGGTAGTGACCACAGGCTAGTGTATTGCTCGGTTTATTTAACGTGGCATAATGCCTACCCAACAGAAACAGTCGCAGTCGTAGTATACCGCCTGATGCACGTCGTTAACGGGACAACCTTTGCAGTACTCGTCAGATAAAGAAGTTAGGATGAACCCTTTATATCAGACTCTGTGGAATGGTCGGCTAAACCGTTTGGTGAGGAAATACTTGTTTCTCGACTTGCTAACTCCCTTGTCACAGTTAACAAAATAATCATCTAAAAGTGTAGCCCAATCTAATTTGCAAAGCAGAATGCGTCAGCTTAGGCAATCCTACAACAACACCACCAAGTTTTCCTACACCATGATAGCGAATGAGATTGCAAGTCAGCTTTCTGCCAGATCTAAGCAAAAGCAAACCAATCAGGAAACAGCCGCACCTAATAAGGTGAACAAGGCTAAAAACCTCAGCTGGCTGCTACGCTCTCGGTTCCCTCACTATGGACGGCAGATTTCTACCCTAACTATTAGTCCCAAAGACTCTTCCAGTGACGCATAATTTTATGCGAATCCTTCAGCTCACCCTTTACAGAATCGCAGTGTTTAGAAATAGGTTTAACATTTCATGGGCTGCAAGTGCTCGGTAGCCAGTCCTTGTCCCCTCTATAGTCTGGCCTAAGTAGTATCCATCCTGCGATTGCAACTATCAAGTCATCCTCCTACCCCTGTAGTGACCTAGAAATCCCCCACTGGATGCTTAAATCCATCCTAAATACTATGAAATAATGGGTTGGTCATGTTTTAATGAAGTAAGCGATTTGCACGCTTTATGTTGCATGTGTTTGTATGAGATGCATCCACAACATCCGACTTTGTTCGCGGGCTTTGAAAGAAACGTTTGTTCTCCGATCGCACTCAACCCCACCACATACTCCCTAGCTAGTCATCTTCCGGTGCTTTATGTTTAGCCTTAAGGTTTAGTAAACTTGTACTAAACATTTTTTTAGCTTATTCCAGTTTGTCCTGCTGCTCTCCTTTGGTTGGCCATTCAAACCTGAATATCAAATATAGCGTTAGACCAAACGCGCTATAATTGGTGACACCCGACTTATAATCGGTAACACACTTACAAATGATGAATATTTACCCACATTTCCTTTTAGGTTCAGCCACATTTCTCATCTACATTTCTACTTTTCTACACTTTTAATTTTGGGTTTCCATTCTGCTGGCTCAGTACTATTCGCCAGGAAAGTTATAAATCCCGATTCGGACGCCCAGGTTAGTACAGTTCGTCTCCCTATACCCCCGTTCCGCGGGACTGCTCCTAGGGCCTGGTTCTCGCAGATGGAATCTGTTCCTTTTACGTCCTGTTAAGCCCGGTTACATTAGGCTCAACCACGTTGTAGCCGCGCTCCCTCCGAATGTTATCTACGGCTTGTGTGACGTTCTAGATATGTTTGAGGAGCAGCAAACTTTTGAAACTATTAAAGTTGCAGTTCTGAAAAGTCAGGTTGTCCGACTGACAAAGAGTAACAAAACTCTTAAGAGAAAGGCACCCCAGTAATCTATAGCCGTATCATTGGTTAGGGAAAATGCCCAGCCTAGCAAAACCCACCTATTTAGAAGAGCATTTTCTCCGGAAGATGTGGTTATAACAACTACGGCGTGAAATGTGTCACGTGCTTACCGTTAATGGTGATGCTCCGCTGTCTTTGTTGACTGATACTGCCGATCGTATCTGGGAACCTTACGCCCAGATTTCGCAGGTCCAGTCGACTTCTGATGCTGAGTTAGCGAAACGCAGGTGGCCGAGTTTAATAAACGACTCGCACACATTTCAGTTTCAGTACCAAACCGCCGAGCTCGTCCTAAAAGCCGAACCCGTTCTCGATCTTCTACGAAGTCCCCGCCTAGCTCATGCTATTGTTGGTACCACAAGCGATTTGGTCCGCAAGTCAGATCTTGCCGTTCCACCTGTTCCTTTAAGCGCTAAACACAGGGAAACAGAGCGACCAGCACGTGGGGGCGACGGACGTCGCGGGTAATCTCAATCGCTTTTTCTTCTTTGCTGACCGGAAAACGGGACTACGCTAACTCGTTGACATAGACGCAGAAGTTAGCGTTAGCCCACACGATCCTACTGACGTTACTGGGATTGTGACTAGCTTATTATGCGCAGCTAACAGAACCATCGTTCGAGTGCATAGTACGCGCACGCTCAAGCTTGAATTACGACGATCTTTTAAATGTGTATTCCTCGGTGCAGACGTTCAAACATTCAATTTTCTGCATCACTACGACTTGTTTGTAGATACAACGCAACACCGTCTCGTCGACCGTGTAACGAGTCTCTCTGTTATTGAGCCTTTGACCAAAACTGAGTCAATCAGGCCCGGTTACTTGACCTAGATGGGCCCACCCATCAGGAAAATACTCCTCAACCGCCTTCCCCAGATCATTCGTGCAGTCACTCTGATGCCCGTCGCAACCGATGCCGCGACACAGCGTACCATTATGAAAGGACTGCCTGTTTTCACTAAGGTCAGACGAAGTACGCCGGATAAAGTTCGTATCGCTAAGACCAAATTCAAGCACATACTCAAACTAGGTATAACTAGACGTTTGAGGAACCCGTGGGCGTCGCTGCATCACGTGCTGCCTGAAATGTTAGGAGACAGGCGTCCATTTGGCGACTACCGCGCTCTGAACAACTAACCGTTCCCGATCGGTACTCCATACCGCAAATTCAGGACATGACGGCCAACCCGCGAGGTGCCCCGTGTTCTCGAAAATTGCACTGGTACGCGCTTACCACCAGATTCCGGTCGTCGACGGATATAGCTAAAACCGCTCATTAAATCTTTTGGTTTGTTTGAATTTAGTTGTGTGCCATTTGGTTTGCGCAACGCAGTGCAAACCTTTCAGCGTTTTATAGACTTAGTCACCCGTGGATTAGACGTAGTCTATCCCTAGATCGACGATATATTAGTAGCCAGGACGTCCGAGGAAGCCCATCGAGGGTACCTCAAAATCATCTTTGAAAACTCGCTGCCAATAGTATTAATGTCAATGCAGACGAGTGTACCTTGCAGCAGCTGCCTATAAGGTTCCTTGGTCATCATGTTGCCAAATATGGCGTCCGGAAAGTAGACGACAGGGGCCAAGCTATCCGTGGCTTCCGCTTCCCAACGCGGGAGCTGCCAAGCGCCATTTTAGCGGCATGATCAAGTACCATCGACGGGTTCTTCCTCATTGCGTTGATTTACTCAGCCCGCTGACCGACTCACTTAGTGGTTGCAAGAACGGAGATGTAGAACTTCTCCCGCTGCTATTGAGGCTTTTAATGCAAGTAACGATGCCTTAGCCACCTCAATTATGCTTCATCAGTTTGATGCTAAAGCGCCGCTTAGCAGTGCCGTCGATGCATCGAACACCGCTATTGGCGCGGTCTTACAGCAGATGACTAATGAAGGTTGGAAACTACTTGCTTCCTATTCAAGACACTTGCAACCAGCAGAACCCAAGTACAGCACATTCAGCCGAGAACTGCTGGCTATTTGCTGGACGATCCAGCACGTCCGACTAGTCCCCGAAGGTAATCACTTTCTCATCTTCACCGATCATAAGCTCTTAACTTTCACGTTTCGAACTCAATCAGCTCGACACTCACGGTGTCAGGTTCGTCAGCCGGGTTTCATCTCCCAATTTTTAATTGAAATTCGACACAATGCTGGTAACTGTATGTTGTCGCTGAGGCTCTGTTAAGAGTTATGCAATCATCCCCGCTCAGCAAGTAATTGCTCTATTTGCCGTGACAGTTGCGCAATCAGCTGATCAGGGTTCTACGAAGTTTTCCGGTTCTTCCTTGAAGATATTTTTACACCCCAGGCCATCATCAAGTGGCACCATTTTACGTGACACTTCTACAGGACGACATCGACCCGTCGTTTCTGGAACCATTTGCCGTCTTAGTTTCGATACGTTCCACAACCTTGCCCATCGAAGCACTAAAGCCGCGGTCCAACTCATATCCGCTCGACAAGTTTGGCCAGGGATGCAACGTGGTCTTACGCGTTGGGTATGCACTTGTCTCAGGTGCCAGCAAGCCAAGGTTCAACGGCAAGTAACCGCCCCACTTGGTCGCTTCCTCTTTTCAACGCGATTCGCCTACTCAGTTGGGTAGTTGACTCAGTCCAAAGGAATGGTCTACATGTGGACAATGATCGATCAATGCACCCGTTGGCCCGAAGCCTTCCCCAAGCCTAACCTAGCTGAGGAAACCGGTACACGCGCTTTTGTCGAGCGCTGCGTCGCTGCACACGGCTGTCCAGCCACAGTGACGACGGATCCCGGTCCGCAAATTCGAATCTTTGATCCTCAGCGACATTCTTAAGGTCATCGGATGCCAACGCAATCATATTACCGCCTATCATTCACAGGCGAACGGCATGGTAAAACTTTTCCATTGACAGCTGAAAGCGTCACTCCGCGCCGCCAATGCACGTAGTTGAACTGAAACTCTGCTCATGCCACTTCTTGGCATCCGATCATCCCTCAAGACCGCTCTGCATACGTCCAGCGCCAAACTGGTATATGGAAAAACCTACGTTTACCTGGTGACTTATTTTTCGAGATTCAGGATTCCTTGTTATGACACGGACTACGTTCGGCAGGTAGCCACGAGCATGCGTCAGGTCAAGTTCACGGACAGCAGAAAATAACAGCGTAAGTCCTTCGTGCCTCAAGATCTTCAGCAGTGCCCGTTTGTTTTCCTCCGTGTTGATGGTCTCCCCAGCCCCTAGAGCGACCTTATGAAAGTTCCTTCAAGATTCTACTACTTGAGGACCGGGTACTTATCATCGACCGATACGGAAAGCGTGAAGCCGCTACCATTGACAGCCTCGGGGTTGCCTTCAGGAAACCTGAGCTCGAAGACGATGTCGGTTCCTCTTCCGACGAAGCAACACGGCCTTTGACGGAGGATACGTCTTCTCTAGGCGCTACTGACTCCAAGGAGAACAATCCATCTGCGTCTTCTAAATCGGCTTTATCGATTTTCACCGAGCCGGGGGCAAATCATCATCCACTCCCTCAGCCACGCAATCCGGCACACCGCTTTAGTCGACTAGATCGTCACCCGAGCCGCAGAAGTTGTCTAGGTCAGGTACACGAGTTCACTGACCAGCGCATTTGAAAGATTAGCTTTTTTCGCTTCCCTTTTCTTGCTTACCTTATCTTTCGGGATAAACCCGTACGAAAACCAAAAATGTCCTAAAAGATTTGAAAGGCCAGAAAGATATTTTTGTCGGTACTCCGCTATTTAGTAATTGCCACTTTCCAGTTTGCTCGCCACCATGGTTACAATACACATTTTGTTTTCGTTTTATGTGTGAATCGGGGAGTACTAGCTGAATGCGAACGTTCACGTGGTTTCAAACATTTGACTCTTATTAACTTCCCTCCATTTTGTGTTTCTGGAACCTTAAGGCAGGACACGGGTGGGAGCCCACTAGGGTCCGATCGCACTAGTGCTCAACTAGCAGCTGCATCAGGTCTCACCACCTGATCCACAGGAGGCTGGCTGACGGCGGACGGTCCTCAGGTAGATTAGAGAACCATCCACGGTTTCCCTACCAGGAGGGTTGCTACCTAGTGACCTGGAGATTCCCCCGCTTGATGTGTAAACCAAGCCTAAATACTATGAAATAATAGTTTTGCCATGCTTTAAAGAAGTAAGTGGTTTGCAGGTTTGTATTCTGCATGTGTTGGTATGCGACACACCGATAACATCCTGACTTTGTTCGCGGGCTTCGAAAGAAACGTTGGTTCTCCGATCGCACTCAACGCCCTGCCACATACCCCCTAGCTAGTTATCTTCCGGTGCTTTATTTTTAGTCTTAAGCTTTAACAACTTTCTAATAAACATTTTCTAGCTTATTTTAGTGTGTTCTACCGCACGCCTATGGTTGACCTTTCAAATTTGAGTATCCTATATAGCGTTAGTCCAAACGCGCAATACCTTGGTTTAGACGGCAGACCGCCCAGTCTAATTAAGAGTGGTAGCGAAGTGACCTCTATTCTTCTTTTGAAATTGTTTACCTTTTCAATGCAGGATGCTCAATACCCGACCGCTTAGAAATATTTCATCTTTTTCCATGGCGTAAGGGTGGATGCCTACAGGAAGTTGGTAACTATCGCCCTTATAAACCGCACTTCTGTTATATCGCGAGTGATGGAGAAGTTGCTTAAATGAACCCTCATGAGTTATCTTTATGCAGGCGAGCACATAAGTTAATAACAGCAAGGATTGCTAAGTGCTCATTATTGTACAATCTGTCAGCTGGACGTTCGCAATTTAGTCAGCGAGGCAACTGACTCTAATTTGTGAGTTATCATCCCTTACCTTTAAATGCGAACGGTGTTTGACAGCGTACCACACTTGCGCCTGATGTATAAGGTAAAGGCTTACAGGGTATACGGTCCTCTATCAGACTGGCCGAGTTCCTATCTAATAGGACGCAAGCAGTGTGTTAAGAATGAGCCAACCGCGTCCACCCCGACCTCCGTCTTCAGTGGTGTCTTGCAATGAACATTGGAACATTGAAACATTTTATTTAATGGGAATAAAAGCTCAAGCTTTACATGACCCATAAGGTACAAAGAGTTCGGGTCTGGTCTAATGAATGGCCAAGCAACCTTATAGCGGGTTGGACTTGCGTGTTAGCCATATCTTCATCGGGCTTATGTGGCATTTAGACAGAATGCACGCCGGCTCAAAGCGTGACATCCCACCGCACCCTCCAAAACGGCTTTGGAAAGGAAGTAGGAAGATGAAAAAAGAAAGAAACTCCATCCAGTGGAAGGTAGTTATATTAGGGAATATCGCGGTGTAACTCGGCCAGATAAAAGTTCAAACGGCTCTTAAAGTCCGCCACAGTGGGTGCCAAGACTAAATCGGCAAGCAGAGCATACCACGGTCGGCAGGTTTGCAAAGTGCAGTAGTGTCATCTGCAGTTCAGCCGACTGTGCTGGTGTGTGAGCCTCAATGGGTGGCCACGTAGGTGGGAGCCCGATTGGTGCAATGTGAGTAGGTGGCGACAGGGATGTCCAGGGTTAGAAACGATCATGTATACAAGGAGCAGGCCACCCCGTAGGCGTCGGTACTTAAGCGAGTAGAGGCCCAGGCACTGAAGACATTATGGATAATCTAGGTGTTTGAGACCTCGGACCAGTTTAATTGCTCGAGGTTGTGAGGCTTAGAGTATGCGTTGGTCCTTCAACAACCAAGGGTTCCATGCCTGAATAGTTAACTCCAAGTGAAGTCGAAGAAAAGCGTTGAGGAGGAGGCGGAAATTGCTGGTGTCAATTTGACCGAGGGCTCGTTTCAGTAATCCCACCATGCGGTTAGCAGCAGCAGCTGCTTTCCGGCAGGGAGCGGATACGGAAAGACTTGCTTGGGTAATGGGACCCAAGTCTCTTTCGGCTGAAGAGAACTGGAGGATAGACGCACCCAGGTTATATATAGGAGAAAAAGCGGAATGGTGGGTAGAAAGGAAGCGACATTTCGAAGCGCTAAATGGAAGGTTCTTTTCTATGGACCATTGATGTAGGCGATCGAGGTCCGTCTGAAGTGCGTGGGCATCGTCCGGAAGGTTAATTGTGCGCCCCAGCTTCGCGTCATCCGCATACACCAGCAGCGATGTGACGTCTTCAGTGAAGGCTAGGAAGAGGTGCGGTCCGAGAACAGACCCCTGTGGAACTCCGCTTCTGGCAGGGATGCGGGAAGACAACGC
Organism: Dicrocoelium dendriticum; assembly: GCA_944474145.2. NCBI lineage: Eukaryota > Metazoa > Platyhelminthes > Trematoda > Plagiorchiida > Dicrocoeliidae > Dicrocoelium > Dicrocoelium dendriticum. The sequence continues at coordinate 90,493,171 of OX104065.1, read as the reverse complement.
TCCGTCGACGCGTACTTGGAAGGTACGGTTTTGAGGGTAGTTCCGGATCCAGTCCATCAAGACCCCCGGAACGCCGTAAGACAACAGTTTCGGCAGTAGAATCTCGTGGTCGACCTTGTCGAAGGCTTTGCGAAATCCGGGAATATAACGTGCGTTTCTAGGCCAGAGTCGGCAGCAGTCGTCCAGTTGTCCCTGGCAAATAGCAGGTTACCCAGGCATAACCGTTGACGCCGGAAACAGTGCTGGAAATCAGAGAGCAGTTTCTGGGCCTCCATGTAGTCCATTAAAGTGTCTGCGACCATCGATTCCATCACTTTGGAGATCGTAGATAGGAGAGTTATCGGTCGGCAATTGGCCAGATCTTTGCGAGTACCGCCTTTGTAGATTGGTGTAATAGTCCCACGTTTCCAATCATTGGGAACTTTGTCTTGCGAGAAGTGGGTGAACAGCTTTGCTAGGAGTAAAGCTAGAGCTGCAGCGCACGCTTGCAAGAGCCGTGGGTGGAAATCATTAGCACCAGGAGAGGCCGTTAGCCGCAGGGATTTGAGTTTCGCCAGGACCTAATCCGGAGTGAAATGAACAGTCGTCAGGGAAGTTGAGGGTAAATCCGAGGAAGGTACCGTCGTTGTGTGCATTGATGGAACGGAGAATGAGGATGCGTACTGTTGGCACAAAACTTTTGCTGCCTCGTTTGCTGGTTTCGTGAGCCCTGTGGGGGGTCGTCAGTGCGGTGACACCATGCATGACTTGTCGAAGACTGTTGACGTGACTATACAAGGTTTTGAGATTGGGTGAAAATTTACGCATAAGCTGACGCTGACGCTTACGCCTATCTTCTCGTACAAGATGGACGCATTGGTTACGGATGGATCGGTAATATTCCCACTGAGTGGCCGTTGGATGGGAGCGCTAGTTTCTCTATGCCGTGTTCCTGGAAACAATCCATTTCCGTGTAAGACGTCGGATGAGTGCTGGGCGTCTTTTCACTATGGAAACGTCTTTGCATGTAGTCGTAGTGGAGAAGAGTTCACGTAGGGTAAGGCAAAAGTTTGACTACACGCTGTCGGCACTCGATTCGGGCTCGGGTGACCAGCTGTTAGCGGAAATGAGAGGGTTCAACTTTCCGCAATCAGTCCAGCGTTTGGTATATGTTGGCGTGCTGACGAGTTTTTCTGTGAAGCATATAAAATCGAAACGGAGGACGCAGTGGTGACTGAGCCCCAAAGGGCATCATACTCAACGTGCTCAACCGTCAGTTCTTCGTTAGTGAGGATGAGATCTAGCAGGGATGGTTGATTGTTGGATCGGAATCTGGTCGGCTGATACGTGTGGTTGTACAACGGGACCGTGTGAAGAAGATCAATGAGGCCTGATGCAAAGGAGTTAGTAGACGGGACAGAATGAAATAGACGGGGCAGGTTGAAATCACCCATGCAAAGAAAATGTGTGCGCTGGTGTGATAACATAGGGGGGACGTCGTGCAGTAGTCGTGCGTCCTTCTCGAGAGAGTTGTTTGTGGGGTGGTACATGATACCAAGACAGCTGGAGTGTTTGGTGGTTAGTACGACGTCACACCAAGGATGTTGGCTTTAACCTATTTATGATTTATAGCAAGTAACTCTTCAGGAGTTTGCTGCACAGTTGCTTCGTCCTCTTTGCCGGGGACGTAGAATTTGTATTGACCTAGCCCCCTGGTATGGAAATAGCCGCACTTAATAGTATCTATGAGGATTGCCGTGATTTTTTTACAAAGTGAGGCGAATTACACAAATTGTTATCAACGGTAATACTGGTATAATGCATAGCTGTCGGTAATTACGTTTTTGGGCACGTTGTTGATTGCCGTTGTGTTGACTACTCTCTACTCGATGTCCTCCTTCTGGGATTTCGGTGTTGGTATTTCAAAGTGGGTTATCCTTTTAAAAGCATGAATTATTACGTCAAGAGTACTAGGCGCTTGACATAAGGGGAAGTATCGGCTGCGCTCATACTTTATACCTAGCCGGTACGGTTATACACATGGCGTACGGAGGCGAAATCGTTGCAGCCTCCGTACATACAAGGGGTTGGCGAGGTGCACAACACGCACGTGGGTACTAGTGGTGTAACAGTGCTTCCGACGGAACCCGGTTATACATAAATAAATAGTTTATATGTGCTAGTTCTAGAGAAATGTTTCGACCAGCGTTGTGCATTTTCTCAGGATACCGAACATACGGCTGCAAACACCGAAGGGATCCCATGCCGCAGTATCGTTCCCGAAAGTGAGTTTGGGGCTACAGTCACTACTGATATGTTGTGTACGCAGCGTTTCATATGCAACATCATCTGAACCAGATGGTTTTCTTCGGAGTATCCGACATAGAGGACGTAACACTGTACAATTATCTGCGGCAGTGGATTATAAATTGTCGTATCTCGGTATCAGCTGATAATGAGTTACTGACCATTCTGCGGCTATATCGCCCCGACTTGCCGAAGGACTAGAAAATCCCGTTGAAGTCTCCATGCGAAATGGAGAGCAGCAGCTTGAAATCCGGGACATACAGTTACTTTGGTTTACTCATGTTTTGACGACAGCATGTCAGTGCCAAAACATAGCCCACCACAGGGGGTTAAAATCCAATTGCATATAGACAAATTCACCCTTTTCAGTTCGTCTCGACTGTAGGTGTGGCCAATTTTGTGTGAAACCATTTCACCGTTCGTTTCAACCCCTTTGCCGTGGGTTTATACAGTGGTCCAGTTTAACCCTCGAATGTGTGTCAATTGTTGGCTGTCTTAACGAAAGAGCTCATCGTATTGCGTATGGTCAAGAGGAAATTACCGGGTAACGCCTTTGCAGCAATAGTATACGTATCCGGCGTAATGTGCAATGCCCCTGCACATGCATTGGTAAACGAAATCCAAGGACACTCTGGATACAGCAGTTGTGACAAGGGTTTTCAACGTGGTGAGTATGTTAAAAATGGGGGCACATTTCCGCGGACTGGTTGCCAGCGTCGCAAGGATGAAACGTTTCGCCTCGCCAGCCGCAACGAGCCATCGTCTTTTGAATGCTTCCCTATAGATATGCTAAGCAAATTTTATTTGACTATATGCACTCAGTATGCCTCGGTGTAATGCGTTTGATTATGTTATTGTGGAAATGGGCTCCTGCTAAGAAAAAGTGCCGCCTTACACGGCGGAAAAGCAGCCAATTGCAGGAATTGATGGAGGCTAATTACTCGCGCTGGCTAAGTGACTTCATCTGACGTTTAGAAGTGTTCGGTGGTTTCGTTATTGGATGGCCACGGGATTTAAACAATTCGTATTGTACCCTGGGCTAGCTGTGCTACGGAATGTATTGCCGAAACCTACTACAAGAACTTGATCAATCTACACACTGCAGCTATTTATTATGTCATTCACTGCTTTACGGCACTTAATATGACTTTGCTGAGTCAGCGTTGTAAGGTTTCGTTGAGGGCTCCTTCCACTTGTTTGGCGCGGATGAAATGACTTTTGGGGTAAACTTGCAGACGCATTTAGCACAGGATGTTGGCAACCACGGATCTTTGGACAATTCCTCTGCCTCTCCGTTTGAATCGCATATGTAGTTACTAAACAGAATGTGGCGCCACGCCATAAATCCTGTTGCACAATTAACACTACGTTGTGTGGAGTTCATAAACGGGTCATTACGCTACCGGGAACCGGCCCCATGTGCTGATGGTTTACACATAGTCTTTAATTAACGCAAAATTACTTTTTCCATCAATGCAGTGTTCTATTCCGCAAAGTCTCCGGACAACGTGGGCAAGGTTACCAGCAAGCCATTTGTCTTCCGCAGCATACGTAAAGGGGCGGGGAACATAGGATTTATAACGTGTCAAGCATTGGCGGGAATAACGGACCTCTATGTGCATAAACTTCGGTCCCGTGATGCGGGTATATTCCGTGCAGAAGCCTTGGGCACCCACTTGCTAACCCATTCAATAGCGGACATAACATGTAGATGCGTTTTTGTTAATGCCCTAAACTGCACCAAAATTGTCCCCCCGTTACACACTTTCTTGACCAACTGATGTCACTTTTGTATACGTTTGCGTACTTCATCCTAAATACCTACTGTAGCGTGCGGTGTGAATCCTCCTAATGTGCATTATGTGCTGTAGACCTGCAGGAACGAGCTCTCTGTGTGGCGTAGGACTGTGATCTAGCGTTTAGCTAATGAGTAAGTGCCTAGTATCCGTGGACGCTATGCGGTTCGTCCACTGTTACCTTTAGCCACATTTACCTATGTTTTCATTACCAGCAGGGTGCATTTTAAGTGCCATGTCAGGACCATCATATCGCCTGGCTCGCCTTACACATAACGGTGTCAGTGAGGTGAGCATTATCAGCAGCAGGTGGTTTCAAGCAGATGGCGTGACCGCAAATCTTCCAAGTTTGCCACAGTACCAGTATCACGAATGTGCGGCTGCATAGACAACCCAGTTTCACGGACAGGAAATGAAGCGTCAGTATTGTCCGCACTACCGTTTGGTTCATTTTGACATGCAATGCGCAGATGAATTTGATTACGCTTGCTTTCTAAAACAAGCACTCGGAAGTCAAACGGATACGGAAGACAAGGATGAAACCATCCTATTGGGAACTTTGCCCAAGCGTTTCGCGTGTTTCCAGTCTACATAATTATCGGGTTGCACAGCTGCCGTCAAAAACGACTCAGTTTGGGGGATTAAGGAAGTCATCCGTGGACTAAAAAGCGAGGGCCGTCGGCTGCTTCTTAAGCTAAGCCTGCGCCTGTCAGTCTTTTCAATAGGTCGGCCACATCAAAACGATCCCCAATGCAGCGCAATGCTCTGTACTCCACGTAGATGATAGCAATCTATCTATATGGCGATTGCTTTTCGTAGAACTTGCAAAAGACACTTTCAGCACAATCCTTGTTGCATATGGTACACAATTTTGTCCCCACGCTAAATGGTATAACACAGGAATTTAACAATGTTTGTTTCCACGCCTGTTATTTGCGGTCTTGGTTGTTCCTTTTATTTCCTTTTCTCTGAGGTCCTGGGCCACTTGGGGATCTGAGACTGGACTGAGAAACGGAGTGTTTGCCCAGGAGAGTACACAATAACCCATACGGATTTACAAAGGACATGGCTGTACACCAAATGGACACAACTGCACTCATTACCACGACCGTTGTCCAGTGAGGATAGTTGGACAAGATGCCCTCACACTCCTTAAAAGTATACATAACCTGCAACATCCAGACCCTAGCAAATGAGATGTTGCTCACTTAGACACTCACAAAGAAGACTCTTCGTGAACCGCCCATCCTCCATTGGCCTCAGCAATTACGGCGGCCTTGATCGAGGTATCTGATCAGCTAACAGAAGAAATTGGAGTTAATTTGACTGCGGAAAACCAAGTGTGAAATCAGTCGGCAAGCTGCTCCGCCAGTTGTGTAGTAGTGTCCAAACGGATTTATGACAGTGTCGCAGGACGTGATGGGTTTCCGACTGGCAAGAGTTCTCCTTATATAAAGCCACAACTGTCCGTTTAACAACAATGCGACTTGACGACTGTGACTCGCCAATGAATTAAGTCACTGACCACAACTACATACTGGCAATTCGACTAGAAACATACTTCCATTTTTTCATGACACGTTCTAGGATAAGATACTCCCTGCCTACATGTATCTGTTTCGCTACACCTATAGCTCCCTGACCGTTTGCACTACGTATGCTAGCACTCAACGTATCGTCATTCATTGACTCCTCTATTCCTCGTGATCACTTTTACAATTTCCGCAGCCTGTACAACTTTCGGTTTACTGCCGAGCACATATATAGCAACGTGTTTGCTGCGAAACCTAATTGCATGTAAATGTTGATCATACCTAGTTTGGTGTGGCTGGATAAATTCGAGAATAAACTATATATATATTTATTTAGTTATAAGTGCAATGCTAATGGAGAACACAGAAGCTGGGTGTAATATGCACTGCTTCTTCCTCCAATGATTCCGTAGCTACCTTCCCGAAACATTCTCCGGTAGCAAGCCTTGCTATCCAACAGGAAACAAGTATGTTATGTCTGCGCTTTACGTGGTAGGATAAGCTTTAGGTGAGAATGTTCCCCTATCCGTATCTCAGCCGGAACCGAAAACAGATGCATCGAAAAGTAAGTATTTCGCATTTCTCAAAGGAATGCAGACTACTGCCTTACATGCCGTCGTGCGCCAACGACTGTTGGCACAGAACTTCAACAGGCTGTTAAACATTTGAATGTCAACCTTATAAAATCTTTGACCATCCGTTCGCTCGTTGTAAAAACTTTTGCATTTCCTTCTCCGCACCTTAAACTCTTTGCGCACTGTGCACAATGCAATTGAGGATGCGGTAAGTCAAGCCATTTCACAAGCCCCATCTGGCATGTAAATCCCTTTTACCAAAGTAAAAAGCGTGTGCGCCGTCGAAGCTTCCCTTGCGGACCGAGACACGTGACAAATTCGTAAGTTGCTTCACGTGAGCACAACCGTGTTTTTACTTGGTGCATATCCGTCAGGCGTCAAGTTTGTAAGGAATGCAAGCGAAAAGATTCTCCGAAGGTACAAGAAACATGTGTGAGCGCGTACTCACACGCGCAGTCGCATCGCAGATAAATTTCTCAGGTTCGGAAACCTGCTGGTAATCAGAACAACTACGATTTAGGAGGCCATGTATGGCAAGCGCGCGTACAGGAAAGCAAACATTCAATAGACGCCTTGTTTAGGAAGTTTAACAGTACGGGCATCATGCCTAGTGACGTAGCAAAATGCATTTAAAACTGGTTGCCTGACGCGCGCCATTGATCTGCAAGTTGTTGCTTCCGGAGGTAGTTACTGCAAGGCCCTATTGTATTTTATCCCAAAGTTGCTTTACGGTTATATTTCAGGTGGGTACATACTTACCGACGAACTCGCGGATTCTAACATCTAAAGGTTGCACACTTCGTACACTTGTATAAATATAACCTCTTTTCTTCCGCTTGTGTCCTCTGCTGCTCGTCTACGGAAACGCACCTGGTCGTCATTGCAGTGCGGACGCACCGGACGCCAGCTGGAGGTTAAGCGCTGTCTCCTTAGCATGTGCCTTCCCAATTTCATTGCACCGGCAATTGCTTACGGTGGGGAGTGCGGTTACTATCAGATAATTAGGATACCGCAATAGGTGAGGTGTTCCAAAGCTTGCATAGAGTCCCGTGCTGTGGTCCACGGTAGCGGTACATCTTGATGGGTTACCAATTATCAGCTGCCTCAAGGTCGCGCATGGGGTCCTACATTGATTGGTCCAAACAATCGTCTTACTTGCTCGGGGCAAGGTTTTTTCAACGTCCACTACTTCGCAGCTGCTCACTCCGGAGTTCCAAGCATGTGAGATCGTAGTTAATTCATGGCCAAAACGGTTCACTGTGCTGAGTGGGTCAGAGCAAGCGCTGAGTTGTCGACAAAGATGCGAGCATCTAAACATTCAGCCTCTTTGTCAAAAGCGCATAATCCTTACCCCGTACTTCTTACATATGCTAAATCACCCAAAGTTGCCCAGTAATACCACTTGTCTTAAATTAAGGAGCGCATCAGAACCTAAACTCCGAAACAAGCGTCATCCCATTACCCCGCTAAGGGCAGAGAAGTGATTACGATCTCGTTTCTACTTACTTGTGTAGGCAAACATAAGAAACAGATTGCCTAAATGACTAGGTGAAAGCCAAAATTTGTTAACATTCAGGAAGGAGATACAACGATTCCTGTGTGTGGACAATATACAACGCACCTTCATTACCTGCGTTTCGCAAGACTACTTCTTCGTAATTGGCCCTGGTGTAGTGCATGACATCTAAGCAGCTTGAGCTCACAACTCATCCGCATTTATTGTTTTGCCGTCTTAACACGTAAGAGACTATGGCATACACCACGCACTCTTTTGCTAGATTTTAGGAATAGAAATCCGAGTACAAGATGTATTTACTATTTAAGGAGCTCTTTCTGACTTGCATAAATTCCCTATGGACCATTCCGCCGTAAACCTGCACTATGGGAAGAGTAGACGCCACTAAAAAGGCAGCAGGTAAAAGATACTTGGTAGACTAACCCCATGAATTGTCTTTACAAAAGACCCTTTGTTTTACGCTTATCCATTGGCGCAATCACAACACTCGGGAGGTCTCCGTCTCAACAGCTTACAAGTGCTAAGATTAGAAACCCGAATGCAAAATAAACAAATAAAATAGATAAACGGTATAGCCTTGGTAAAACGAGACACACCTGTAAAGGCGTGATCAAATATGCATACGAGCATAGCTTCCTTGGTATGTTAAAACATTTCGTTTTAATGAAAGGTATAAATGAAAAGCTGTAGTCCATATAAGTGAGCATATTGTCAGGTAATAGTCAGACCAAGGAATATGATGGCGCTGTGGCGCGCAACCATCAACCATAACCGTTGCGTCAAGACGCAAGATGGGGGTAATTTCGCCGTGTAGTGATCCATGAGCACAGGAGCCCAAACAAGGTTTTGGTGCAATCAATGACATTACGAAGTCGGGATGATCTGGGCTCCATCAAAGCATTCTTCATAGTAACATCAGTTGCACCGGTTAGATGTAGAAGGATGAGGACTGCATCAGCGTGAATGGTTAGCTGTGACTTTATTTTGTGGCGAGTCACATCCGCCACGTTGCGTTGCTGTTAAGCGGACATTTGCGGCTTTCTATAGAGTGAACGCTTGCCAGGCGAAAACCCACCACGTCCCGGAACACTGCCGTAGCTTCTGCTGCACAGTAGTGCTAGTCGGCTGTGCATCGTATAGACCGATTTTGCACTCTATTATTCACAGTCGGTTGACAGCCGAACTTCTTCCTTGGTTAGCCGAATGGCTTAGTAATGATCCGGCAGTAGTCGTTGTAGCCGGCCAATGATGTAAAAGAGTCTCAGAGTCAAATGATAAATGATGCAGGTGAGTATTGTTAACAGAGACCGGCTTTTTCTATTATATTCTTGTCCGGCTCGCAAACCGTGTCCCGCCATCCCTGCTGGACTTGTCATGGGGTCGGTGAGTGCAGTTGTTTCTTGCGGCTGAAAATGTCCACAACAGGCGAAAATGTCATTCTCCGCAAAGTGGATTCGGAATTCCTTCGAATGTAAGTAAGTGTAATTGTCTCCATGGCCAAGCGAAAACTTCATGAAAGGCCATCGGAAAAGTTACTAATACGAGCGCAACGCTGTCCGTGAAATGGCATCAGGAAAACTCCAGGTGACGGGAGAATCGGAATGTTTGAGGCAGTGAAGGTATTCACGCCAGAATTGTTTGTCTTCGATTGTTGAACGGAGGATCCATGTAAATATATTATTTCAGGTGAGTAAATAGTTCTACGGTGAGTACGAGGTGAGCTAAACCCATTTGTTTAGACCCCGTAAAGGTAGCGTCTCCAGAATGGCGGAAAGAGTTTCATTTGGACCGACGTGTGGGTTCTTCAACTCTCGGAGTAAGGATCAAGCGTTTAAAACAGCTGGCTATTGAGGATGCGCCGACCAGTCCTAGTGGATAAACCTTCTTGTTTTGGCGGTTGTAACTGTGGAAATCTCGGGATAAAACTGGCAACGGTGTTTAGCAAAGGCGTTTAGCCATTTCTTAATATTCCCTTACTTGCTACTTTTCCCTTACTGACATGTTGGTCCAAAGGCTGCATGGAGCGACCGGAATCTGCGCCCTGCTGCTTCCCTTTTTAACGGCCTTCTTGTCCATGTTTAAGAAGTCAAACAAACAGTACAGCCTAGTCTTCTGACTAGCAGCGTCGAAAACTGTAGGCATTCCTCACGTAGGATATCGCAGGGCAATAACGAATGCGTCCGGGATGGGAATATTCAGTCCTTATATATTATAAACACCTTCATTCCTTAATCTCCAGCTTTCGCTTTTAGCATTTTTCAACTTCTTGGGCCACCCGGCCCGTGGAAAATGTATTAGGCTTATGACCTTCGAGATACGCCTAGTAAAGTCATCCTACCAAACCTAAGACTCGTATAAGCTGTTAAAAGCTATTGTTGCTGTCGATACACCTAAGGTTAGCATTAGCATTGTCCAAAATATCGTCTAACTACCAGCTTTAGAGCGACGTGCATGTACCTTCGGAGATGCCCTTTCCTAGTTGGCCTTAACTGATGCGTTTTCCTTAAGCCTGAGCACTAGCCACTTTACTCAGCCGTTGCCAACTACCATCAATATACGTACGGAAAACAATACACATATCTTCCATCTTGTCGTTAAAGAGACCACTCAATAAGTTATAAGCCCAAGAATCATACATTTTCTCTTCCCTTCCCCTCTCTTGGTCCCATATGCTTAGCTTTATCTGTTATACATGTGCCTATCACTATGGGCAACAATAGTAGACAGGTAGCATGAAAACCGGCTCCACTTCTTCAACCGATTCTGCTAGTAAAACATTCGCATTTCCAGATTCCATTTCACTAGCGCGAAAGCTAACCAGCGACGGGGAGTCCCTTGTCACACTGACTGGCTGAACCTCCAGAAAATTTTGACTAGCACTTCATCTTATCTCCGCCAGTCGTGCGTTATTTATCTTCTGCTTGGCTCCAAAGCCCACCATGCGTTATGCGCAGTGGTGGGTAAGCAACCAGCCCACACATATTTACCCGTTGTTCTATTTTTGATTTACTTTATCACTCGTGGCGTAGGGTGCTAGAACAGCACTTGCAAGGAAAACCACCAAGGAAATAGCTGGTGTGACATTACAGTACTAGTTAACATTACCACCTGAATGAACACCGCAGGCACTCGCTACAGGAATGAAAATAGGAGAGAAATAGCTAGAAATTAAGCAAAGGGCAGCACAATAGTATGCATCAGCACATGAGGCATAATAAACTTTCGGGGGCGAACAAGCTCAACCCCCAAAAGTAGGGTTGTTAACGCCCCACCAACGCAGGTTCAGATGGATTTCACGACCCAAAGCATTTTGCTACATTTTCCGACACACATTGTTTTATTATTAGTGAAAGGCTTATCTAGCTCACTGGTGCTAAAGACAGCCTTATGAATATAGAAAATCTTCTATAAGGGATAAAATTTGCGATATTGATCTAAGCAATGTTTACGCTTTTCAGGCAAAAACGTGTCAGATGATCCTAAAGATCACCTGTATTATTCTGATTGATCTAGCTCATGCAGGCATGATATAAATTTGCAACCACTTCGTGGCTTAAAAATACTAAATTCCAGAGTCCTAGTGGTTCATGTGGCTCAGTATCCACTAAAACTAGTACACTGAGACCTCTTGACCGTGGGCTAAAAATAAGCTGGCCTGAAGTCTTTTGCATATATAACAATTCTTACTGGATTCCTAGAGTTTTCGCGTAACCTTATCGCATATTTGCCTATATTTGCTAAGTATGCCTAAAAGTGTGCTTTTCGGTCACCTACATCGTACTAAGTTGTTGCGGGGTATTACGCGATGTACAGCGCACTGCTAGATAGATATGCTTATTTAGAACTCATCGCTTTGCCACGTTTTACATTTTCGTTTCATTTTTCTGGTATCTGCTTGCAAAGCAGAAGGCCATTTTTAGCGAAATATAATAGCGTTATTCGTAGACCGCCACTCGCTTGCGAATAACTCGTGTACTACTGCAACTTATGGCATTGCTTTTACTTTTAAGGTAATTAGCGGTGGACACTTGTTCTGAGCATTTTATTTTCGTACTACATTTCACAGTATTCCAGCATTAGCAAAGGTTTACTTTTGTTGGTAGATGTACCAAGTTTTAATTTTGGTGTCAGCGAGTAGATTTAGCGCAAGAAATTTTGGTCATATTTTTTGTTACTTTGCATTTTTCTAGTAAAGTACGCCATCGCGTTATGTCACTTAACGAAAACGTTTCATTTTTATTTGCACTACTAGAACTTATTTCCAAATATTACTTGTTCCTTTTAATTCCACACCTCCTATTGCTTTCTATGTGCGCACCAAAAAAGTGACGGCTGATCGGGCCGGAATTGTCCAAAGAATTTATGGTGGTGGTGAATTGAATCCTGTTCCCAAAGACATGCACAACTGCGGCTCTGCGCAACTTTCATAACAAGCAAACCCAAGTATCCCAATGAGCGCCTGAAGGAGCCAGAGGGAGTTCAAGATGGGCGCATACGATCCTTTCAGCTGTACACTTAGCAAAGTTGATGTATTAACAGTTACCAACAAGGGACATATACTCACCATTTTCCTACTCCTGAACAAGAGCATAGGATTAATGTAAATATTAATCTGATACCTTACGGGCGCAGCATCGAGCCATTCTAGTAATATACCTATCCTTTATTTTTATCCAGGTTGAGCCCCTTTAGTAGGGAGAAACTTCAAGTAGTGCATCAATTCCATTACCTCGGCAGTGGTATCAACATCAATGGAGGCAGAGCAACTACAGGCATTTCACCTATTGCGAAGAGGAGAAAGGCGTTTTGTCGACATCCGCGTCATCAAAGGGGTTTCCTTCCGTTTGAACGACTAGCTTTGTATGACCACCGTAAGAGCCGTTCTACCCTACGGAATTGCAAATTGTCCTTTTACGTCTGAAGATCAGACGTGCCTTCAAGACTCGAACCTCTGAAGGATAAGCACTTAATTTTCCGCCACCTGCGGAGCATTGCCAGTGTTGGGTGACAGCAAAGGTGGCCTGGGCACTACTATGTATGGCCGGTCACCGTTTACGTGTTCGACCTTGTTTTGTCTGTCAGTTGTATGGTGGCGCAATCCTAGGGGTGGGGGCTGGTTAACTTGGCAGCTGGAGACAAAGTCACTTGCCTCCATTCCACTCCTCTTTCCTCCTACTCCTTTCACTTCAGCCCACTCACCATTTCATTCCTCCAAGTACAACGAATCATAGATTAAGTAGTATGGTTCACATAGGGTACGTGCATAGCCTCCAACTATGTGACTTTTGGTTAGCCAGTACGCACGCGCCGCTGTGCTCAGCATTTTTCATTGCTAAACATCATCCATTTACAATGATCCCTTGCGTGTCATCGGTATGCCGACCATTAGCCTAAAAGGAACAAGTTCGCCTTGTAACTTGTCGGCGCAGGTTCCAGGCCGCGTAGCGACAGGCAACCCTTTCAGTAGCTCACGTCCAGTGCAACTGCTGGTGGTTCCCCGGCAGGGAAGCGTGGGTATTGCCTACCGGCGTACTGTTGATACCTGTTGTACTCTGAGCAACTCCAGTAAGTGAACAGCAAACATTTGCATGGCAATTAGACAGCGAGTACACATGCGCCGCACTGATTCATTATTTTTATTGTAACACGACGCCCATTTACCATTAGTCATTGTTTATGCCGTCAGGCTAACCACATGTAAGTGCATGTGGTGGTTGTTATCCCGATACTACATAGGCCTAGTCCCGCCTTACGTTTACTTTGTGCTCTTCGCTTTCAAGCTGCAATGAGTCAATACTTATTTCGTATATATAGCCACCGTACTTGCACACCATCTAGTACTGTGGCCTTTGCCACCCGGCTAACATGCTCCGGTTTCGCCGTGTCACCACATCTCCAGTTACATATTGCTTATGTCGTCTCATGCACATTACCTCAGCGGTTAGACCGTAGAGATGGATCGTTCAGTCAGGCAGCGTAGGTGCATCACTAGGTCTATGTTTCTCCAGGGTAACACGGCATATACCAATACAGTCGTGGATTGTCTCTCGTTCACTGCTGGTAACTGCGTAGTATCAAATCAAGGGCCGTTTACACCGGTTGCAGACATGCGTCCGCGTGGTCCTTGGCATTACCATGCCATGTTTACTCAGCTTAAACTGCATCGATTTCACGCAAATCAATGTGTGCAAGGAGTAAGTTTCTTCATGGTATTTACCTGCATTCCTCCTGGCGCACACGTTAGTTATCTTGCGTCATTTGCTGCATCTACTTCCGTAATCGATACCGCCATTATAATGGGTTCAGTAATGTTATAGATGGCGACACTTGTAATGCATTGTATCTATCCACGTTAACTTTGTCTCATGCCCGCAACGTTTTTCCTGGATGCACATTGCCATCCGGTCAAGGAAACTGTGAGGCCGCCTCTGTTTACGGCGCACAAATCATTTCTCATTGTTCACGCTTTGTAAGTTGTGAGGAATTTTTACGTTCACGCGCAAGGTCCGGAATATTAACGGTTTTATCCGTTCCGCTCCCTTAGTGCAGCATGCTCCTATGCTTTGTTTGACCCAGTAAGTCAACGGCTGCTTATTGTGTAAACCTTTTGCCACCGTTGCGTTAGTCATACATGGTTAAGCAACATCATCACGCATGCAATGACAGAAATAAATAACTAACCACGTGACCTACGTATAACTTGTAGCAGTGGCGTTAATAACGCCCATTCCATGTCTACTTGTTGAGGCACCGCGTAAGGATACGTTAGTGGCTGCTCTCGTAGCGCTATTGTGGTTTGCTATGGGATCTACCTAGACCTACTTACTACTAGTTTTTGAGGCTCGCTGCGCCTATAGTAGAGGGTTTGTCGGTGGCAGTTATGATACTATTGCTGTAACACCTACTTGGTCTCAATAAACGTCAGGCACGAAGACATGTGAGGTCAATAGTTGCCAAGTCCCTAGTGACTATATAGATAAGCTGCCAAGAACAGAGCAAACGGAATTCATAAAGGCGGGTAGAGCCAAACGTAATGGATTCGTTAGCGGTGACAGCAATGCCACCACAGTGGTGCCAACGTGGACTCAATGGACGCCGGTTATGAAGGCCAATGGCTCCAACAATTTTGGATTTGTGAGTGGCGCTAATGACACCAATGCTTTGGGAGTAATATGGGCATTATAAGAGCAAGGTGTGCAGGTCATACAGATAAGGATTTGCTAGTGGTAATATGGTTGCAAATGTCGTGGGACATGTATGGGCTAAGTAACCACCGTGCATGGAGACTCCTGAAGCCGTTAACTGAGGCGTTGATACAGACAACAATAAGGCTTCGCTGTGGGACATGTATAAGCTTACAAAACACTAGTCATTTATGGGAAAGAACTAAAAAATAAATATGTTATTCGCGACTATGCGTGCCATGCCCATGGAGGTATGATCAGGTAGATACAACTGTACAGACATTTTATGGAAATTGTAACAGCGGCAGTAGAAAGTTGTTCATACATTTATGTTTGGAACTGTACAATGGTAGTAACGTGGAAAACCAATTGGGCTGTCGTGAGATCGGGCCCAGTTTGTTGGGCCATAATTTGCCTGCCATATATTTCAGTCATTCCTCAGCTAATAATAGATAAGGAAGCTTGAATGATTCATTAGAAGATAATTAAAGAGCACGATCAAAAACGTATGTCAATATACTGAGCTCGTGCGTGCGTAACGCAAAGATTAACGGTGTGATCGTAGAAAGTAAGGATGACTGTAATGCTTGAAATCGTATAAAGAAGAGACGACGGCTTTTGCCGAGGTAGAATTAACAGGGTAACCAACGTATCTGGTTAGCTAGTTGACTTGATAGGGTAAAGATATGGGCTGTGCTTTTTTCGGTAGTGAGGCACATTCGCCACGTTGCAGTGTGGTTAAACGGACATTTGTAGCATTTTATAGGAGAACGCTTGCCAGGCAATAACCCACCACGTCCAGAGACACTGCTGCCTATCCACTGAATGGCAAGTTGTAACTGCCTATGCTTCTGTTTGAGCGTTTATTTGCCCTGTTATACGCAGGCATGTTTCATTCCATTGTTCCGTTGACCGCTGCGTTAGGAGAGAGCATATTTCGTTCCTGCGTCCTAGCATATTTTGAACGCATGGCTCGGCCCGGTTGGTAGGACATGTATTAAATACTGTTTAAATATGAGGGGTTGCTCATTTGTAGAACCATGTGAAGTCTTCGAGGGTTATCCATTAAAATATTGAAGGTACTGAAGGATAGGATATGATCCCGTGAAACGAATCGGAGATCCTCCCGGGTACGTTGTAAAATTGCTTGGAAATACAGGCAACCACGGCCCATTGAGTGGTCAAAGCGGAGTAAAGAGCTCATGGTGATCAATTGTTTTGTCCTTGTATAGGCTGGAGATGGTGCCTTCCGAAGTCAAAAGGAGTGCTCCAGTCAAGAAGTATGTGTGTTAGGCAAACAGCACCGGATTCTTCAAGCCTCGGGAAAGTGTATCCGTGCAAGATAACAAATAATTTTTTACGTTAGTAAGTTGTAAAAACGGCTGATAATCTTCCATTCCTATCCAGATAAATGAACTAGGTGCGTCGTATCATATTACTGTCGCAACGAAGAAGAATTCATTAGATGCTTGACGCCGTATCGGTGAAACCCTTGGGAATATATGCAACGAACAGAGACAGCCACAGAGGCAGACGAAAAAATGCATCCGGAACGCAGTCGATCGACTTCCACAAAGACTGAGCTATTGTACCCATATACCATGTAATAGTTAAATATCGCATATACACTTTTAACATAAGTGACGAAATACAACACGAAGCAAGCAAATCACTGGTCAGTAGAGATTGAAGGTAAAGAACGTGAGTTTGGGGGTCCTAAAGCGCATATTCTCAATCTGTGGGGACCAGTGATAGGAAGACGAGGTTTGCGGCTTATAGAAAAGAATATCACTCAGAAGCAGCAACAGGGACGCGTTGCCTCAGTTTTAAATTGGGGGAACGTAAGAAGTCAGGGAGGACCAACACATCTAAGTTAGCGACAAACGAAGAAGCAATGCAACAGAAAGCATGGGAAGGCTAGGAAGCGTCGGTAAAAGAGGTTATATAGAGGAGAGGTGGAAATGCCAACGACGTTCTTAAGGTGGTGATAGATCTTTGTTAAAAGGAAAAAGATGAATAACGCCCAGCGATGTAATTGAGGTAAGGGTGGCAGAGCGTTGCGCCGGAATAGGTAGGTCGCATGCCGAGCAAAGCACTAAGGATGAGGGGCACAAAGTGTTGGTACTGCAAAGCCTAAATCGTTTAGGACTCGGATATCTGAAAATAGTCAGAAGGCAGGATACTGGTCAGACGACGCTAGAGTAGCGCCAGGTTCGACGAGTTTTCCGTCCAATTGAAAAGGAATGCAAACAGATAGCGCGCAAAGGAAAGGATGGGGTCGATAAAGAGAAGCCTATTGAGCAGTAGTGGAAAAGCCAAATGGCTGCATGTTTATTGGCGCTTATGACACCAGTTAGAATAACCATACAACTTACATAAGCACTGCACATTCAGGCAAGTGTAGCCAGCCATGGAGACAAGTTGAGTGCAGAAACCAATGCCAAATCTGTGGCAGTTATATGGGCTTGCTGTGCACCCGTCACGTCCGCAGGAATATAAGCTATACACAGTCCGGGGTATAGAAGTGGTTTATATGTATAAATTCTTTTTAGCACTATTAATTGATTATTATTATTTGTTTGCCACCTTATTACTGGTTATGCTTTACACTTCACTTATAAATTTCACCACTTCGTATTTATAATAAATTTAAGGTATTATTAATGAAATACATAACCTAGCTTTGAGAGAAATAATATCCGTTACTGGTTAAACTCCATGAAAGCTGACAGGTATATTTAGTTACTTATAATCACCATATGGAATAGGGAAAATAAAATGAAATCTAGGAAACGAAAGTGTAGCTTGGTCCAACGACATAAAGTTGCGGGGAACTGCATTTAAATAAATAAATAAATATTTATTCTCGACGTTACGTGGCACGCTCATGGAAGCATTATCAGGTAGGTGCAACGGTACCGACATTTTATGGCAATTGTAACAGCGACAACGGAATAGTGTTCCTACGTTCATGCTTGGAACTGTGCAATGGTGGAAAGCTGAAACAATACTTGGGCTAACATGAGATGGAAACTTTGGCTAATAATAGCTTAAGCATCCTGGATGATCAAATAGAAGATAATTGAAGAACAAGAGCAAGAGAGGTGTGATCATATACGGAGTTCGCGCGTACGTAACGCAAAGGTCAACGGTTAGATCGTAGGGTAACGAGACGAGAGTACATGCGTGAAATCGTATAAAGAAGGGACGACCGTATCTGCCTATGTAGAAGTACTAGGGTAACGAAGGTATTTAGAGTGAGAAGGCTAGTTGAACTGCAAGTGTGAAGTTGTGGGCTGTGATTTTGTTCGGTGACGAGGCACATTCGCTACATTGCAGTGTTGTTAAACGGGTATTCGTGGCTTTTTAGGGAGTACGCTTGCCAAGTGATAACCCACCACGTCCAGAAAACTGCCGCCCATCCATTGAATGGCAAGTTGTAACTGGCTATGCTGCTTGTTGAGCGTTTAGTTGCTCGGTCATACGCAGTAAAGTTGCGTCCAATTTTCCGTTGGCTGATGCGTTAGGTACTTGTCTATTTCGTTACTACATCGTGTGCTGTCCTGACTGAATGGCTCGGTCCAATTAATAGGTTAGGAACTAATTATTTTTGCGCTTGAAATGTTGCTCATTTGTAGAACCGCGGAAAGTCCCACAGGAGATCCAAAGAAATATGTTGGAGCCTTTAAGGACGGGATATTGTCCCAAAAACGAGTTGGAGGTCCTCCTAAGGTAATTTGTAAAATGGGTTGGAGGTGTAGAAATACACGGCCAAAGGAACGGGCAAAGCGGTGTAAAGGGCTTTGGATGAATTTATCCAGTAGCGAAAAGTGGTCGAACCCAATTGTTCTGGCCTTGCATTGGCAAGAGAATGTGCCTACCGAAGTCAGCAGGAGAGCTCCAGGTAAGAAGTAAGTAAAAGCGAGTTTGTTTAGCGAATTGAACTCAGTTGTTCTTGTTTCAAGAAAATTTTATTCTTGCGATAACTAATAACCTGCCCGGTCGGTATGTTATAAAAGCGGCGGATGATCTTCTACGCGTTACCTTGTATTGTAGTAACGTCGCAGCTTTGGACGATTCCTTGGGTGCTCGGCGCCGTATCTGTGACAACGTCGTGCCAAAACGGCAACGAACAAAGACGGCCACACGGAAAAACGGAAGGCATACATCCGGAACACAGTCGATCAATTTCAATGCTGAGTAAACTATTGTACCCATATATCATGATTGTTGTTTTTAGATAGCTCTTAAACATATGTAGCATAAGTGACGAAATACAAAGAGACGCGAGCAGAGTACGGATCAGTAGCGTATGAAAGCCTGCTTAAGTAGGAATAAAGGTGGGACAAATAGGCTGAGGGGTCCTCTATGGGACACCAGCTGTGGAGGACATGTGCGGACTCTAGAAAAAATTTCAATCAGATGAAGCTACAGGAAAGCGTTGACTTAGTCCTAAATTGGTAACAATATAAAAAGTCAGGGAGGACAGCCACGTGAAAGGTAACGTTAAATAAAAATAGATTGCAACGGAAAGCGGGGAAGGAAAGAAAGGCGTCGGTATAGAAGGTTCTACTGAGAAAAAGTGGAAAAGTTAACTACCTTCTTCAGGTGACGATTCATCCTTGTTAACCAAAACAAAGATGAATAACGCCCAGCGATGTAATTGAGGTAGGGGCAGAACGTTGCGACGCAATAAGTACATAGAGTGAAGAGCAATGCACTATGGATGGTAAGCACCAAGTGCTTGGACTACAGAGCTTAAATCGTTTACGTCCAAGAGGTATGGAAGTGATCAGAAAGCAAAAGAATGGTCAGACTAGGCTAGATAAGAAGTTCGTGAGAGGTCAGAAAGCAGATCGGGCAAACAAAACCGAATAAGTCAGCAAGCTAATGTTAGGCCGCCAAATTAAGGTGGGAATAAACGTAATGAGTGTCATTAGAAAAAGCAGTATGTGACGAAAGTGGCTATAGGAACAGTCAGGATGCGCGCCGAGCAACGCTGTCAGACTGAGAGACGGCGTGTTGCGACAGCACAGCGTAGATCTTTCAGGTCCTGGATATTTGGATGTAGTCAGAACGCAGAAATGTGGTTAGACGCCGCTAGCTTAGAGCCAGTCCCGAAGAGTTATCTGTGCAATTGAAAACGTATTACAAACGGAGAGCACTAATAGACGAGCATGGAGTCGGAAGGAAACGACTATTTTGAGGAGAAGTGGAAAAGCCTATAAAGATCCCCAGGTGATGTGAACGGCACTTTGGATCTGTTGATGACTCACCAGTGAGGCCTCAGTAGGCGGAAAGTAGGAGAACAGTGAGTCGAGACTGGAATATCGGCTATTCGAGAGAAAGTCGTATATTAATGTCGGAATGCTAACAGAGAGCATCGTCAGCATAGATATGTTAAGGAACTAAAGGGATATAATATTAATGAGCAATCATGACCAGCAATGCCCTTAAGGTGAGCGTAACAGAGCACTGCGACGGAAAAGCCAAGCTTCTGTAGATTTCAGAAGTCCAAATGGGCCACAAAGCAGGAGACTTTCAGACGAGACGAGGTAAGTCAGCAAGCTGAGGCTAGGCCGTTAAATTAAGTTGATAATAACAGTAATGAGTATTATAAGAAAAGAAGCAGTACGGGACAAAAGTGCCTATATGAAAAGGCAGTTAGCATGCCGAGCAAATATCTCAGGTTGAGAAGAACAGTATTCTGGGACCTCAGAGCCTAGAACGATAACGTCTGGAACGTCTGAAAGTAGGCAGAAACCAGGAGACTGTTCAGGCGACACTAGATTAAAGCCAGGCCCAGTGGATAACTGTCCAAATGAAGATATGCTAACAGTGTGCAAAAAGTAAAAGACTTTATTGAGGAGGTGCAAAAGCCAACGGCATTCTCGAGGTGTGAACAGATAGTTGGGTCTGCCGATCCTCGAGCATTAGGGTCACCGTAGTCAAAAGGAAGAGAATTATTGAGATGAGATAAGGAAGTCGGCTTATGGGGAGAAAGCTGTATTATTCAGGTTTAATACTAACAGTGAGCGTCGGCAGGATAGACATGTTAAGGAATAAAGGGGATATACTAACAAGGATGAATCATGACCAGCAATGTTCTTGAGGTAAGTTACAGAACTTTACGTCGACAGAGCCTAGATCACTTAGGTCTCAGAAGTTTGAGTGAGGTCAGGATGCAGGAGGCCGTTCAGACGGGACCAGATAAGTCAGCAAGATAAAGCTAGTTTGACAAATTAAGGTGGGAAAAAAGCAGTGTGTCATCAGAAAAGAGGCATTTCGGGACGACAGCGGCTATATGAAAGGCCAGTTAGCTTGCCGAGGAAAAATGTCTCGGTAAGAGGGGAACTGTGTTTGGAATGCAGAACCTAGATCGATTACGTCTCGGAAGCCTGGGAGCAGACAGAAACAAGACTGGTCAGGCGACGCTAGATTAGAGCCAGGCAGGTTCATGTACGAGTAAGGACATGTCGGCCTGTTACATTGCATAATGCTGATTGCTGATGACTGAGTAGAGTACATGAAGTTTTAAGCATGGATAGAGTAAAGGTGCAATTCCATTAATTATCATAAGCTAATTTTGCAGTATGATATACCTAGATTTATATACATATATATATATAAATAAACGTACACATTTTTACCATTTTACATGTATATATAGTCATTTTTACCAAGCCCCTACGCACGCTGCAAACCCGTATTTCGCCCCTGGCAGGATTAAAGCCCTACACATTGACCAGTCACCGTAATCATTTTTGACTTTACATTAACCATGTATCACTTGAGTTCGTGTTTATCGGCGGTCTTACACGCACTTGTTGTTCAGCCTTACTTTTCCGTTACATATACGCCTTCCGGACCAAGTCCGTTACATAAGTATGTATGCTTATATCTCATTGTTACTTGCCTAGCTGTGCCATTTCCGTTTACCCCGTTAGTTGAATATTATTTTTATAGCCATTTCCTTTCTTTTACACAGTATTTTTGATTCACACAGACGTTTCTGCATATAAGTTAAGCAAAATCGAAGTCCCATAGAACAGCCTGTGAAGTAAGCATAACATCCATTTCCCAGTAACTTTCCGTATATTACTATGCATATGTTAACTATGTAACATTTTCTTTAGCGTTTAATAATTGTCACTCATTATTTGTCCAGTAGCATAAGTCCACTGTGCTACCATTTATGCCTGTGGAAACGCCGCGTACCTACTACCATGATTACAGTAAACCACACTTCTAAAAAAGCTGGACAATGTCTCTTTTGAGCGTCTGCCACACGTTTATCCATATTATTTGCAAACTTATTAACTACATAAGAATCTCATGTTTCTATAATATCCTCGGCCTTTCCGGTTCACCTTGGCACGCAAAACCATTCCATCCAGAGGTGAGTTTCCTGGTCCCGCCAAAACTAGCAAATAATTCAAAATAACCGCATTTAATTATCGTACATGTGATTCAGTTGTTCCTCGTGCCACGGGAAATTCTGCGATGTGTAGTTTCTACTCGTTAACAATACTTCAAATTGCAGCAGCAGCGCGTAGAATGCTTACGTGACTGAATTGTGCGCTCTCAGCATGACACCAGAATGCGGATTCAATAAATGTCGCCCAACTGGATTATAACGGTTCATGAGCATTCTGCATCTTATCGGGTAAGTTATAGATGATGGTGGGTAAAGAAAAGTACTTGCAAAACGGTGGGTAACCATTTCCTGGCAAACTGCATGCAACTCCGTGCTTCGAAGATAAAACTTGATAACTCATATATCCACATTCAACCATTTCCAGTCTACAGTGTGTAGCCAAGCTGGCTCCACGCTTTTTCATGCAAGCAGGTTACAGAAGTTCTTTTCCTACTGTTGCGGTTAGTAAAACGCCTCCCATACACTTTGCATACAAAACGCAAAAATTGCAGTGAGCACAAAAGAATTAGCTACTTGGCACGTGTTAGCCGTTCTCCACGGTCACAAGTCTTGACTAAACCTTTGAACCGAAACGACGGTGTATGCCTTGTTTTCTAATTAAATATTACCAACGGCATACGTGCAATGTGTTCCATTATGACGGACGTATCTCCAAATAGGGTCACACTTCATTTTATCAGCAAACCAGTTTTAGCTAATTTGGAAACCGGTTTTGCTGTGTCACCGAGTAGCAGACGCGCGCTCTCATCCTTTCTTTGCCTGGAATCGAGTGACACCGTGCTTAAAACCTACAAAAGCCGACGGGATTGACTTACTTAGTAAGCGTCAGGTACCGGTTAAACACCAGGGTAGATGATGTTACCTAGTACTTCATATTGTGCCTCAGGCTGCAGTCGCTCTACTGGGTCTTGACTAGATGAAACAGTTGCCAAAGTTATAAACTACCATCCATACCGTGGGGAGGACACCAAGGATTCGGTTCTCAAGCAATAACCCGACGTGCACAACGTACGCCAATTGGGAAAGCTGTACAATTTTAAAGCAGCTTCATATGACAGACTCTAGTGCACCTAAATTCTTTAAGACCGGAACACCGTCTTACTCCTTACGCTCCAAGGTAGAAGAGGATTTAAAAAGGCTCCCAGGTGGAGGCGTAGTTCTGCCAATTCAGCAAACCGATTGGGCGGCACTACCAGCTTCTGTGCTTAACCCTGACCACAGCGTACGTGTTTGTGGTGATTGAAAACTAAGAATAAATAGCGATGCAATCATAGACCGTCATCTACTATGTAAAATAGGAAATGTGTACACCACTTTAGTTGGTGTGGTCAGCTATACCAAATTGGGTTTTAGCCATGCTTACCCTCAGGTGGAATTAGCTAAAGTCACTCGCCAGCTTAATACACTCAATAAAACTTTGAGCCTATTTGTGTACACCAGACTTCCTTTTGGGATTAAACAATCCGTGGCTGTCTAACAAGGAATAACTGAAAAAATCATGATATACCTCAGGATATACAGAACACGTGCTTACTTCGATGATCGACTAACTAAGGGTCGCACACTAGCGGAACACCTTCGCAAGTTGGGACAGGTGTCACTTAGACTGTCAGAATGCGGTTTACGGTTGAAAAGTTGCAATTGCACTTTTATGCTGGAATCCGTTGACTACATTGGTTGCCGGTCGGATACACATGGTTGGATTACACGGAAAGGTAACCTTCAGTTCATTATTTTTGTACACCTCTACCTAACGAAGGAAGCCACGTTCGTTTGTTGGAATGTTTTCGCATTATCGTAGGTGCCTGCCAAACCTTGGTTCCGTTATAGCGCCACTTCATTACTGGCCAAAGCAAGACTCCAAGTAAAAGTATACTTTCTAAGTAGTTTGGCAGGTCTAGACTCACTCAGACAGCCATCCCACGCCCGGTGAGTGCTACCTTGTCTTATGCACGGCAGTAACCTTCACGTCAATGGATGACGACTGGCGCTATATCACAAAGCGTAGCATATTCACGATGGTGGTTGCCTTCTCCGTAGCTCGGTGGTCTTAACTCCGGACTGCCAGCAGTCGCGTTGCGCGTTCCAGCTATACTAGGGTTCGATGGACTGCGCACTACCGACCATTCCTGAAAGGATGCAAAGCGCGTAAGGTGCTTTGCCGGGCCTGTGATGGATACCTGAGTGAGTCTAAATGTGACGAAGGTCTACTTATAACATTAACTCTACTATTCCGGTATAATCAGTACGCAGCCCAAAAAGCTTATAATGGCGTAATTTAATTAGTTGCTTAAGTTTGGTAAGCTCGTCGCTTGTTGAAGTGGCTAGCCTGTCCCGGGCACGGCAATAACTTTCAAGACAGTGGATAGTGAGTGGTGCTATATCACATTTAGTAACCTACTTACGTTGGTCGTTGCCGTCTGCCGTAGCTTAGTAGTCTAAATCAAGGAGTGGTACCCGTCGAGTTGTGGGTTCGAGCCCTACCAGCTTCCGATGGAATGCGCACTGCTGAGGATTGTCGAAAGAATAAAGCGCGGGTACAGTGCTTTTTCGGGCGTGTGCTGGCTGTCTGAGTGAGCCTAGATGTGACGAATTTCTACCTATATCATTCAACCCACCCTACTACTCCTCTATAAAATATTTTATTCTCGAATTCATCGAGGCACATCATAACGGGCAGGATCAAAATTTAACAGGCAAGTATGGCTTGCAACATACACGTTGCTTTGCGACACCTAGAGACTTCGCCTTTAGTTATAGAAGTTGAAGCAATGGTAAATGTACGTTGGAGGAACAAAATCGGTTTGGATGTGTGGACTAGATTCAGGAGTGTTTACTGTGTAGGACAAACGTAGAAGCATAATTAGTAAAGTGGGCACGGCGTTTGCAGACAACGTAGCAGCTTGGCTGTGTACGGTTCGACAAATGGTGAAATATGGCTATGGCCAGCTAGGCAGTGTGATTTGCTAGACTGACTTTATTCGGTAGCGGGTTCCGTCCACCACGTCGCAGTGTATTCAAACGGGCATTTGTGGTCCTAGGATAAGGTAGGAGCATGCATATGAGAAAGCGAAGTTCTTCTTGGTTCTTCCCCAGTGTTGATACAGGACAACTTAAAACAAGCCCAGCATCTCGGTATGATGCCTTACAGTAAGGGGTGGGAGCAGTTCTAGAACATAAGGTCCTCGCTGAAACCAATCGTCAGCTTGCTTTTCTGTCCCACAAATTAAAGACCGCCGAGATGGATCACGCACAACTGGACAACAGTGCGCTGAGTGGTTTTTGGGATCAAGAGTTTGTGAGGCAATCTGTTTGAGCTACAGGCTTAGCATAAACCGCTGATCACGTTGCTAGGTGAGGGAAGTGGTAAAAGGAAAACTAAAGGCACAACCGTAGGTACGCTGTACACGACCATATTTTGTCTAAAACTATCAAATGCGATACAACGCTGGTACTTACAATATTGTTCCTGATGCGCCCAGTAGATTAGCATAGGTTGTTTGACAGGTTGAACAAGTTGGAGCCCCACGCGAGTTTGTTCGACGGTTGTAACGCCTAAACCTTGCACCCATATCCAGTGACAGGGTTGGAAAAGGCACAGCTGTCAATCCGGTCCCAGTGAAAGTAAAACGTACGATACTGCTTGGCCGGTGCCGCGCCCTTATGATGAGCTGCATCCGTATTTTATAGTTTATTTGAGCTAGGCCTGCACTAAGCAGGTAGTTAGCGTGGATAACCTATAGTTATTCCGTCGAGGAGCTGAGCAGCTGTACTGAGCGAGTTAAAAGATAGTCATCGGCGCATCGTCCGTATGCAAGCTCTGGCCAGTTAATATTGTTGGCCGGCAATCGATAGCAATATGGAATTGTTCTTTCTTACACCTTTACTGGATTCCAGAACTATCAAGAAGACAAATGAGCACTTGGGAGCCACCGACCGTCCATTGGAACTTGTCCGTGTTGACTATTTCGGCTCGATTGAAGGTAAAAGGTTGCTACCCATGCTAGATGCGTACGCTAGACAAACAGATGAAGATGTCTTCGCTAACGCTACTAAGAAAACCAGTCAATAAGGTAAATTGTATCCTATGCATGCGCTGTATACCGACAATGTTGGTCTCAACTTACCCGTTGCAATACACCAATGCCGCCGTCAAACCATACTTGCAAGTTAACTGCGTCCACCACATGACTTGCTCACCAGTCCTACCCACGTCTAACGGTTTAGCGGAAAGAGCATTACAAGGCGTGAAGGCCACTCATTGAAGCAGTGCCATGGCTCGCTTACTCGCCAAACTTGACCAACGCCTAAATAAGTCTCGCATCTCGCTGCGGGATTTCATGGAACAAAGCTCAGATAAGACTATGTTTTGGAGTTGGATATGTACGGGGCTCGGCCTATACTTTCTAGACTTCGTCAGGTCGGGCTTTGCGAAACACCCTGCATGCATCAAATTAGGAGCGCACCAGCTAAACGCCAAGGGTTGGTAACAAGATGAGATGTACCCGAAACTCCAGCACGCGCGTTTAAAGCAGCCAGGAACTGTGCTTATATGTTCAGAACCTGAGGCCGACATACAACTAGAAAGGGAAGAAACAGGCGCAATGATTGCACTGGTCCCCGCATCGAAGTCCTCTCATACTATGAATAAGAGATGGTTGTTACGGAAGAGCGTGAGGCGACGGACAAACCCTAAAGGCTGAAACCGATCGGCCGTTCGCTATTCGGAAACCACAACGTTCACTTGAAGCGGTAGAATGTCACGTTATAAAACATGATTTTACCTGCTCCTGGAGTAGATGCTACTGCCGCATGTGTTGACGATACTCCACCAAACACACACACGATTGCTCGGACAGCCTAGTCACATTGATGGATGAAATCTGCCCTTTGTTATCCCTCTGCTTGACTCGTTTCACTATTTGTGCAATCGGATTCGATCCATGTGTCAGGATAAATTTCCATGCGTAATTCGGTTGGACCTACTTACTCCAAATTCGGGAGTACGCTGCTAGTCAGGAAACAAGAATGCTTGAGCTATAGGGTTCAACGCAGAACCACATGGCTGGTACTCTCTCCGAGCGTCGTTAGTTGTATTTCTTATTACTATCGTTAACTCTTTTTGGCAGCAGCTATTAATCGTAGGCTCCGTGCATCTCTGCACAAATCCGGAGTTTGCTGTGCGCCACTTATTACTCCAACCTGTATTCTGTTAGACTGCTTGTAACAAAAATTCAGCTAGTTTGGTGACATGCTGTAACACTGTAGGTATTCAACGATGACCAAAAGTCTTAATCGAACGGCTACGCCTGCCCACAGATGCTTAATTTCCTAGCGCCATTATTTCTGTTTAGCAGCAGCGAGTCGCCGTAGTCGCTCCATGCATCTCAGCGCCTATCCGGAGCTGACAAAGAGCCACTCCTTAGCACCATCTTTTATTCGCTTGGACTGTTTGCATCACGTCTCAGCTGGTTTTGTGACTTATTCTGTGACACCATAGGTAACCACTAGTAACTAGTAGCTTAAACCAAATACCATCGCTGGCCACTAATTTCTCTCTCCTACCGCCGTTAACTGGCGTTCGCCTTACTCTTGGCATTTGTTTTTGGCAGCAACTAGTCATCGTAGACCCCGTGAATCTTAGTGCAAAGCTGTAGCTTGAAAGTGTCCACTCCCAGAAGCTCCAACTTTTATTATCTTGGAATGTCAAAAATCACTAACCGTTGCCCGTATGTTGATTTATTTTTTGACACTATATGAATACACTAGTGACCAAACATCCAAATGAAATGACTACAACTGGCCACCGACACTCTTTCCACTATCAGTTGTTCGTCTTACCTTTGATACAACAGACTGAATGCTACGGGTCATCGTAGACTCCATGAATTTCGGTGCTTATTTACAGCTGGCTAGGAGCCACCCCATAGCTCCAAACTTTATTCTCTTTAACTGTTTAATCTCAAATTAGCTGTTTGGGTGACCTATTATATTAAACAGTAGGTAGCCACTAGTAACTGAAGGCTTAAGCTACAAGCCATCGCTGGCCACCGATACTCACCACTTGGCGCCAGTACCTGTCGGTTGTCTAATATTTGTCACCTCTTTTTAGCGGCTACTAGTCATTGTAGTCTCCATACGTCTTTGTACAAAGCTGTTGCTTAGAATTAGTCAATCCCCGAGACTCCAACTTGTATTATCTTAAAACGTCTGTATCCCTAACCGTTGGCCGTCTGTTGCTTTATTTGTTGATACTATTTAAGTACACTAGTGACCAAACGTCCAAATAAGATGACTACATCTGGCCACCGACACTCTCCACTATCAATTGCTCGTCGTACATTCCACACAACAGACTGGATACTACGGGTCTTTGTAGGCTCCAGGCATTTCGGCGCTTATCTAGAACTGGCTGGGAGCCACCCTATTTCTCCGACGTTTATTCTCTTGGACTTTTGCATTACATCTCAGCTGGTTTGGTGTCTTATTCTTTGACACCGTAGTATCCACCAGTAACTGAAGACTTAATCAGAGTGATAGTTGGCTCAACTTAAGGTTGTTGGCAGTGTTCCAGGAGGTGGTGGGTTTTGGTCTGACAAGCGTTCTCCCTATAAAAAGCTATAGATGTCTACTTAACGACACCAGGCTGTCGCAGAGGTGACTCACCACCGAATAAAGTCACGGCTCTTTGCATCACACTGCCGTCTCCCTACTTCACACATCAATAATCCAGCTGCATACACTGACACATATTTACGCACTTTTGTTAAGCATATTCGGTCCTTCATATCAACACAGTGCTAACTATGCTGCTTCGCACAAGTTAATTACGTTTTCACGTTCCTGCGTGTACTCAGGCCTGAACTTGGCGAAACGCCATTTCTGGTTCAATTTTGCTCACCCGCGGTTTGGCTATCCTCGAAACATTTTAGCATAAATATTTATTTATCTATTTATTCTGTTGACTTGTTTCTCGGCCTGTCCGGTGCAGCATAGTGTTGTGCTCAGCTTCTGCTGTGCATGACAGTGGCTCGTGCTGCGTGCGTCTCCCGCTTATAAATAAATAAATAAATAGTTTATGCTCAACTTTATAGACACCAACTCAGGCGTTGACGGTGTGGCCAGTTTCCAGCAGGTACGTCAATGCACAATTGAGCGCGTTATTCTTATAGGGGCTGTTACCGTGGGCTGTCCGGTTGATGTAGCGTTGACATTCAGGCGCACGTATGTTCCGGACTAGAGCAGGGTAACAAACTTTCGGTAAGCGCTCCGACATCCATGGCAACGATCTAGCACGTTAGTACTATCAGCTGCAGGAAGCAAGTGTTAGGCATTCAGATTTGTCCCAACGGAACGCCCATGAATTAGTTCCGCCGGCGTATTGTCTGTGGCGCGGTAACACACGGTTAGGTAAGCTGACGATAGTAATGAATTGTATCCTCACAATATGTATCAGCGTACACTAGGTTTCCTTTACCTCGAGTATCTGCGAGGCTTTTTCGCATTTTATTGCTGCGGCTATTTTTCCCGCCTTTGTCTTACTTTCGAACCCCAAAGCGCCGATTAACACAGTGTCGCCAGTTCAGCCTCCTTCTCTTTGAATTTACTCACAATGCTGAAACAGTACCTCTTTGTTCGACTGACCAAAAAGGACTCTTCACATTACCTCGAAAGCCTAGTTGATTTTACCGAAAATTTCTCAATAATGCTTTTCTCATCTTTATCCTGTCATCGCCTAACCGCGGTCTCTAAATTCATTTATTTAACTGGATAACCAACTTTGCTCCCTGCCTTGCTCTAGTCTCCTCGGTCCGCTTTTTTTCTTCCTGACTGCTTGCATACTACTGAGACGTATAGGATCTAAGTGTTGCATACTCAACGCCCTGTTTCCCTCACCATGAGAACTTTCCTGGACCTAATCACCCTTTATTAGCTCAGAGTAATTCGTCCCCAGCCTGTACAGCGTTGCTGACCCAGACCATTAGTCTTCCCAAATAAATTGAACAATTTGGTCCTAACGTACCGATTACTTCAACCTCTCCGGATCGCCCATTTGCACTCCGACTTTGCCTAGTCAACTGAGACGTCCCGGATCACCGTTCGGCTAACTAAGGTTTATTATAGAACACATGTACTTGAGATATTTAAGTATTAACGACATATTTTATGTAAGTTTCTTCGCTCAAGCACTTTTACAATTGCTCTTAGTTTTCACTGAGTTGCGGATGCATTGCTGTTACCTATTTGTGTGGCTGCCTTTGTGCGTTGCCTTCATTCTCCAAACCTTTTACAGAATTAGTGGCCAGCAACCAAAGAAACGTCCCTCGCTTTGACTTCGGCACCTCAAGGAAGTGCAACATTCCTTTATCTGAAATGGATAGATCATTCTTCTGCTGTTTTACGACTTACCGGCTGGACAAATTACTTATTCGTTACCTAGGATAGATGCCATTATGCAGATGCCTTAACAAATGGGTTCGGCTCGCCTCTTCTTTTTATACTGCTTACCCGGAGCTCTCGCACTGACATGCAAAGTCAACTCTGCCATGTCGCCTGACTTCGGAGGGTAGGTTTCCCGCCAATGCCATGCTCCAAATTTAGAAATACCTGAACAAAAGGCCACCCTTCATTATGGCCGAAAATTGGGTTTGGCCGTTTTCAGTACTAAACAAATACTTTACAATCACCACACCTTTGAAGTAGTTTATACTACTAGTACCGTTGACTTGGCCGTGGCTGCCAATGTTTTACTTAATACAAATTAGCTTGAGAGGAATTCTGGTTCGCTTTTCCGTAAAAACTGCTACACGTTTGTGCCTGAACCATTGGGTTCGGCCGTTTTCCATGCTCCAAAAATACTTCAGCACGATATTATTGTGGATGCTTCCCGAAGACGTCACCCGGTTTTACAGACGACAATTGTAGTACATACCAATAATATTCAAGTAATGGTTTAGCTACCAAACTGGCCGTGCCATTCCGTCAGGACGTGACAGGCTTAATGGATAAAACAGTCGCTCGTCCATAATGCATCAGCTAGCGGAAAGTACTGGTGGTTCCTGACTGCGGCTAACAGAACTAATAAGCCGTCAATAATAAACGGCGACCTATCTGCTGCATCGAGCAGGGTGGAGGGGGTATGGATGCTACTGCTCAGGCCTTCCCGTCTTCTTATACCCCTTCTTGCGCTTCTTCGTCCTTATCGTTCCGCTCCAACTTTACTTATGTCCCCCCCATTTTCAATCCCCCAATTCTTGGCCCTCCATCAGCTTACTTCAATAGTCGCTTGTCTTCTAATTTCAAATCACACATAGTCGCAGGGCGTCGCTTCAATCCAGTCAACCAGTCAATGTTCAACCAAGCGGACAACGTCAGTTCATCCGTTTCCCTTTGGAGTCCTCGTGTCTCGCTAAGATTGGCATGCCTCAACGTGCGCACTTTGCTGCAGATTGGCCACCAGGCAGCACTTGTCTGCACACTAGAGACCCTATCGATCGATATTTGCTGTTTATCAGAAACCCGCCTGCAAGGTTCGAGCTCCGTGCTTACGCTGAGATCCCTCACATGTGACACTGGCAGCACATTCTCATTGCGCCTGTCTGGCGATGATGCAGCTCCAAATGCCGCCAAGCTGGCGTCGGCATTGTTTTGAGTCCCCGGGCTGAAGCTGACCAGATTGATTGCATCCCAGTAAACAGTAGGATGTGCGCCGTTAGATTACCTGGTTCGTTCCGTGCTTCGAAGTCGCGCGGGGACGAACGGTGCCTGTTTGTCATTGCGGCCTACGCCCCTACAAACTGTAGCACTGATTCGGTAAACGATGATTTCTATCAGCAACTTCACGAGCTCCTTCGTTACAGAAGAAGCACGGATACTGTGGGGCTGGCTGGCGATCTAAACGCCCAAGTCGGAAAATTGTCCTCTGATGAGCTACATCTGGGCGGCCAACATGGCCTAGGCTCCCGTAATGACAATGGTGAGCGATTGCTCCAGCTGTGTGAAGATGCACGCCTCTTTCTCGCAAGCCCTAACTTTCGACACAGCACCCGCAGAAGTGTGACCTGGCGGCCACCAGCTTCGGGCCAGCGATGGACGCAAATCGATCATATCGCGATCAGTTACCACTGGAGAGGCTGTGTCCAAAACTGTCGCTCGATTTGGAGCACGAGCGTGGACTCTGACCACTCACTTGTCTGTGCCGACCTCCTGGTGCGTTTCGTTGGACGTCCGCAACGGATTGCCACTAGCCAGCTGGCGAAGCCAGTTGTTCTGGATGTGTACCAAAGTGCGCTGACATCTGGGCTGAGTAAACGCCCACTAAACACCGTTGAAGATCACTGGTCGCATATTAGTAAAGCGTTGCCATTAGCAGGCATGTCTTCATGTGGCAAAGCAAATTGCCAAACCGGACATTGGGTCTCTACACAGTCTTTGGAACTTATGGATGCTCGCCTACGTATTACGGCTGGAAGCGAATACAATGAAGCTCGCAAAAACCTCAAGGCGAAACTACGTGCTAGCTTACAGAAGGACCGCAAAATCTGGTGGTCTCATCTTGCATCTGAGATGGAGACAGCCGCTGCCATTGGTAATCATCGTATGTTATACCGTCTGATACGGGCAACAGGCAGCAGGAGACCTGGTGTTAGCGAGACCATACGCGACGAGAGTGGGCAGATGATCCACAGCCTGTCAAGACGCTTGGAGCGTTGGGCTGAACACTTTGCTATGCAATTTAACCAACCTGAGTTATCGCTTTCTTCGGGCATTGAGCGCCCTTCTCCTTGGGCCGTCTCCTTGGATCCGCCCTTACGCGCAGAAGTCGAATGTGAGATCAGGCTGTTGAAATTATATAAAGCCGCAGGGGCAGATAGAATTCCCCCAGCCTACTTCCAATTCGGTGGACCTGCTCTAGTAGATGATTTACACGAGTTGCTAGTAAAACTTTGGGAGCAGGAGACAGTCCCGACAGACTGCGACCGCTCCGTCATTGTCCCAATGTTCAAGGGAGGCTCCCGTTTAGAATGCGGCAATCATAGAGCGTTCAGTCTGATTTCGGTTGTCTCTAAATTGCTTGCCTCTGTCCTTTTCCACAGACTGTCTGGCCATCGTGAAAGCCAGATTCGTGAAGAGCAAGCCGGATTTCGTCGAGGTCGGGGCTGCATCGACCACCACTTCACATTTCGTCAAGTGTTGGAGCACCGCCATGTTTATTGGCGACCCACGGTTGTCGTGTTTCTTGACATAAACGGTGCCTTCGACTCAGGCGCTCGATGTGCACTTTGTGACTGTCTGTAAATGAAAGGTATGCCTGCTAAATATGTAAACATGATCAAAGTGCTTTACGCACATAGTTCGGGCAGGGTGAGGGTTTATTGTTAACTCTCGCCGCCCTTCAGTATCCCCAGCAATGTGAGACAAGGATGCCCGCTGTCACCTTTCCTCTTCAACTTCGCTATTGATGAAGTCATGGAAACAGCGCTCGCTGGACACGACGTAGAAGGTGCGGAGCTACTTCCTGGTGAGCGACTTCTTGACTTGGAGTATGCGGACGATATTGCCCTAATCTGTGACAGCTCCCAAACATGCCGAACAGCACTGGATCGATTAGCACTGGCTGTCAATGGTTTTGGGCTATGCTTTGCTCCATCGGAATGCAAAATACTTCTCCAAGATTGGCAGGGACCCAACCCTGCGCTAACGCTTGGTGGTGATCTGATAGAAGTCGTTCAGGGATTAAAGTACTTGGGCAGCTATATTAGCACCCGTGGGATTGAAGATGAGGTTACGAACTGTATAGCAAAAGCTCGAGGTGCTTTTGTCAATCTCCGCCACCTGCGGCGCAGACGCGACATTACTCTCGCCCTCAAGGGCAGAGTTTACAACGCAGCCGTCCGTTCAACTCTCCTATATGGCTGTGAAACCTGACCCATCAGGTCGACAGACATAAAGCGGCTCGTCATATTTGATCATCGCTGCCTTCGTAGCTTAGCTCATGTCTAGTGGGAGCACCGCATGAGCAATGAGCGTGTTCGACGTCGCGTATTTGGTGCAGGAAGGGCGAGTGAACTGCTCAGCACGATTATACCACGCACCAGGCTCCGATGGATGATGGGCCACGTGTTGCGCATGCCAGCACACCGAGTCCCGCGACGTGCATTGTTTGCGTGTTGTGTGTGCGGTTGGAAGAGGAGGAGGGGAGGCCAAGTGATGACTTGGTCGAGAGAAATGAAAACCCTGACTTCGAATTTGGCGTCGGTTGGTGCATCCCGACTGCCTGGCTGGGGTCCTAAGGACGGTGAACCCGTTTGGTTGGACACACTTGCTGATATGGCTTGGAGCCGGCCCCAATGGCGTTTGTGTTGTGAGTTCCTTTGTCCATCCCCCTCCTGTTAACATCCCCTTCCAATCACGATCTCAACCGTTAGGCATAATATGACTTTCTTTTACGGCAGCCAGCTGTTAGCTCTCCGGAACGCTGTCCATCCGTTACTGGGGACTCAGCGGGCGTGCCACTGTTTGTTTTTTCTTTTCTTGCCTTTTGTATTGCGGCACAATAGCTGAGGAGTTTTTCACCTCCAGCTAATGTGTACTGATGAGGATGATGAAGAAGAAGCGTCGTTAATTATAGTTTGGCGTTCAAATGGATAGATGGTTGTGTTACAAGAGGTGGTAGGATTTTGCCCGGCAGGCGTTACCTCTATTATAAGCCACAACTATCCGTTTAACAATAATGCAACGTGGTGGATGTGACACGCCATTGAATTAAGTCACAGCTCATTACTTCACACTGGCAAACTGACTAGGACACCTATCATCATGCATGCTGCGCCCCGACACATGTCTATGTGAGTATTTTGTCGCTGCGTTTCTTCCTGCGTATTCACTGTTGCTCTTTAGGCTGCACTCACATGAACCTAACGTATGGTGCAAGTACTTTCGCTATCGTTATCCACCAGCTCTTTGCTAATTGCTCGGAACTAGTTTTTGGTCCATGCGTGGTTGAATGTTTACTGCAAGCTATGGCACACTGAGTATGCCCATTTGAAAGTGCCCAAACTCAAGATCGTAGGAGTTCCTAATTTTTACTTCTGTTCTACTTCTACCGTTGCAAGAATGGACGTCGGAACATTCTCTGATTGTCTCTGTTACAATTCCCATTAAACGTCTGTACAATTGCACTTATTTGATCCCGCCTCAGTGTTCGTACCTCGCAGTCAAGAATAAATATGTATTTTATGTATTATTTATTTGATAACTGAATAGAAAAACGCTCTACGAGGTCGTTTGCAGCTGGATTATGTAGTTTTGTAATCAAATGTCGGATAGCGCGAAACTATAGCTACGAAAGAACCGTGCGGCTTTTCAACTGTGGGTCCATGTCAGTCGCTTAAAATAGTCACCACACCTCCTAACTGGAAGTTCGACCATATAAGTCAAAAGCAAATTTTGCCACCAAACAGTTTGTTTTTTAAGGCGCTGAGGTGAATCGACCACTGACGTCAGGAGCTACCTTGGGCCATGATCACATAGGATAGTCAATAGGTTGAATAAGAGCGGAAACCAGCTAAGTACACTTGTCTGCTCTTCGAGATGAAGAGGAATCTTAAACAAGTTTTCGCGTGTGACATTCCAAGCCACCAGAAGCCTTTGTCTACCTTACGCTTCATATGTACACTGCTAGTTTGGCTTTCAGGAAAACATGGCATAAGCTTTTGCATCAAGCACTGGGGTAGCACAAATTTTTCATTGCGCGGTACACATCCAACAATGAATAAACGTCCGTCAGGCAAACCGTTGTAGTGATGGAAACGAGCTCTGACCTAGTTATTTTGTGGTCAGCCGTTTAGTAGAAACCACTGTAAAGGAGAGTAGGTTGCGTTATTGTGTCGCCATCGGGATTTTTGGAACACCTTTAATTGTCATTTGCTTTGGCTGTACCTTATTTTTAACCTTCTCTTGTTCTTTCTAATTCCGCGGCTCTTATTTCTTCCTATGATACCCCATTGGATAAGCCCAGCGAGTGTGCTGAAGCGGTTCAAAGAACGGAGTAAAGTTAGCGGGTAAATGGATCCTGATTCGAAAAGTGTGCAAAAATACGGATCAGTGCCGTACTTTTCACCAAATAATATGAAGGAGCACAAAGATCGCCTGAAGCAGCCAGATATAAATCACACTGAGCGCGTATCCCACCACTAAAGGTATACGCAGAGAAGCCAGCGTATTTGTTACGGAGGTTAAATAAATAATAATAACTTATGTACTTCCGTCTACTTCGAGGCATCTCAAATATGGCATGATTAAGGATTGACAAGGGATTGTTCCGCAACAGGCACGTTGCTTTGCATGAAATGCGCTGTTGGCACAATATAAAGAAAATACCGAAAGGGCGGAAGCACTGGTCAGGAGCAGTAGCCTTAATGATGTGGCAAAAGTTTGGGTTCCAGCATGTGTTACAGCGTAACATATGGAGTGGCGACGGGTGGTAGTAACAGGGACGTGTCTGATTAGTGTACATATCCAAAATATATTGAAATGATGTGAAAAGTTGCTTTGCTTAACTTACCAGCATGAGTTTGGGATCAGGGACGCCATTTAGTTGTGAGTCACATCCGCTAACTCGCAGCGTTGTTAAACGGACGTTTGTGGCTTGTTATAGGGAAAACGTTTGCTAAGCGAAAACCCACCACGTCCTGGAACACTGCTGTCAATCCGTTTGTATAAGTGGAAACGTACCTTACGGACCGAATGTACACAGCCAGTTGCAGTCAACCGAGCTCCAGATTTCCGAGCTAGCTAACCAAATTGCTTAGTCAAGGTCCGCCACCAGTCGTTGAAATCGGTCAAGAAATGAAATTTGCAGGAAAGGCGGATGAAGCACTGCGCATGTGAGTAAGGATTTCGAAGTAATGGACGTTGGCTTTTCTTTTGTGGTACGCTGGTTATGGCGTAAAGAGTTCGTGTCCGGGTATCCTTACCGGACGTGTCAGGTTGTTAGTGCAGTCGGTCCTTTTTGCTAACTTCGTCACTTCTCAGGAGAAAATGCGATTCCTTATTAAAAAGTAGGATTCTCAGGAATTTCGCATTAATAAGTTTCATACAATAAGCAGAATTAACAGCTTACTAGAGCCGAAGTTCTGGGTTCCAGCCATGTAAAAGCGCCGGCTGTTCACAGAAGCAACAGAGTTCCTTTACAGGTAAATTATTGTCAAGAAAAATTATCTGCATGCCTAGTAATTTCTGAATGATATGCCATCAAGAAAGCTACAGGTAAGGACAGTATTAAAGCGTTCTTGCATAAATGCGAGGCACCGACCTAATTGTAAAAACACCAGGCAAATGCAGCAAAGTTGTCTACGTCAATTAAAGTACTCGTGCTAGGTAAATCAGTCGTGGATAGTGAAACAAGGGATCCCTGAAATTACAATTCAAGCGTGTACGTTGTGGTAGTGTGGTTGCGAGGCGAGCTAAACCCATATGTCTAGACCCACTGCCTGCATCGTCTTTCCAACTTGCCAAACGAATAATCAATTAGTAAGTACTTAGAATCCTTCAGAGGATGATTTGTTGTTAGGTCCTGGAGAAGAGAGCAATGGTTCCAAAACAGCTGGCTGTTGAGGCTTGGTCAGTCATTGCATATGATAAAGCGTCATGAGCAGGCCGCCGTTACTGTAGAAAACTCAGAAAAACTAGCAACGCATACGAGGCAGCCAACCAAAGATACAGACTGGAATGCATCGACTGGCTTCGGCGTTTATGGCGGCCCTGACAAAGTTATCTGATCGGCCAACGGAGAAAATTTCAAATCATTCAACTGCGAATAACCGAGTGTGAAATCAGTCGGCAAACTGCTTTGCCAGTTTACATTAAGGTTCAAAAGGATTTAAGGCAGTGTTCCAGGACGTGGTGGCCTTTCGCCTGGCAAGCGTTTCCCCCATAAAAAGCGACGAATGCCCGTTTAACAATACCGCGACTTGGCGGATTTGAATCTACACTGAATAAAGTCACTGTCCACAACTGCCTACTCGCAAGCCGACTAGATCTATAATTCAATATTTTCTTGATATTTACAAGAATAAGCTACTCTCTATCTACATCTAACTTTTGCATTTCCCATATAGTGCGTTGGTTGTTTGTACTGCGCACACGTGAACCCAGAGTGTCGTCATTCATTGACGACTTTATTCCGTATGATTGCTTCTTCAATTTGCGCAGCTTGTACAACATTCGGCCACTGCGAATTACAAATATAGCAACGTGTCTGTTGCGTACCGTAATTGCATGTAAATTTTGAGCATGCCCGAGTTGGTGTGCCTCGGTAAAGTCGAGAATAAATTATTTATTTATTTATAAACAATATTAAATGAGTGATTGCATGCAATGTTACCTATATTTTGGTAATAGGTAGGTTTGTTCAGTATATGTGAATAACAAGTGCCTGCTCACATTACCTCTCAGGTGTGGCTCACATTACCACCACAGCGCACCAAGAAAGGTTCTGTAGAGAGCATGGTCTAAATGGCGATTAGCGTATTCACAACGTCCAACGAAAAGTACGAGCATTGAAACCTCAAAGATACCTTGGTGAGATTTTGAAGGACGGCCTCAAGTATCCTTGGTGAAAGCCGTCAGGAAACGAGTATGAGCTTCGGCGAAGCTAAGGCTAACTGGATTACAACGCACAGCAAGGCGCAGTCAGTTCATACAGTAGCATACCAAGAGGAAAGGCAAACACGGCGAATTGGTGCTAAAGATTGTAAAAGACCACGAGGCTCTCCCGGTAAAGTTAACAGATAGTTGGGACAACCGAAATAAGAGAGTCGTGTCTCAGAATTCTGAAAGAATGCAGAGCGCAGTAGGCCAACCAAAAAACTGTATTAGTGGGCTCGGTTTGGATTAGGACGTACAACCAAGGTGGAAAAGTGTAATAACAATAAATGGTAGGCAAGTCTATCAGGCTCTTGCGGTAAGAGAAACGTAGTGTTGCGTCTGCGGAGCGTATAGCGCTTACGTCTCCGTAGCACTGAAACAGCAAAGGAGAAACAGCCTGGGCAGGTAAGGCAAGAACACGGCGGGTCATTGAGCATGGGCCTACCGTTCGACTGCTATCGTTAGAAAATGTAAGCTGCTGCAAAGAGGCCAAAATCACTGCTGTAATGCTTGGATGGAAAACGCAAACAAATAGCAGTTCCACTCAATGTTCGTACTCACTGCAAGAGAATGGGGTTCGTATGCATATTGATGAGCTCACGAGGGGACAACGTCGAATCACCGTCTAGAACACCATCTTTGGTTATTATTTACGTCAGAGCAGAGATGGTTGCACTGCTCACCAGTAGTTGGTTGGCAACTGCTTCCTGGATTTCACACGCGGGACCGAGCTAACTGAATAAAGCCATAAGAAGACAGACGTTGCAATATAGTACCTTTTCCTGCCCATTGTCCACTTGCAAACGAACGACATGTCACATGGTAACGTGCCAAAAGAAATCAGTAAGTTGAAAGAGTAAGGTCGCCTGCAATTGAACTAAACAGTGCCTACATTTTGTGTGGTGTAACGAACTCCGATGAACGTTGAGCGCAAAGAACAGTAGCTTCTTGTAGTACATTGTTGGACGGCGCATTTTTATGGCAACTGTTGCTGCAAACTTGTGGACGCTGGTGTCTGCGTGATGATAGATGACACTGAACGCCGCAGTAGGGTGCACCTAATGACTCGTTTCCATCAGCTGTTTCTCAATCGAATAGGCTGATGTATTGTTCTTTGACACAAGTCTCGTTCACGGCTGCCTTGTCAAGGCAATGCTACGCTTCGGAAGGTGTTCCCTAACCTGCTTACACAAGCACCAGTCAGTTTTACCGACGTAGCTGCTTCCACAGGTACAAACAAATCGATACATACAGTGCGTTTTGGTGGAGACCTGCTTACTAGCGATGCATCCAACTTAGACTAGTGCCATTGGTCCCACAGTAAAGAAAGGTATTAGCGCGGCGTTGTCTGTGCGAAGAGTGAAAGATTTTCCAAACAAAAAGAACTTACACTTCTCACTGGCCCTAACGAAAGCAATGGGTCACCTTATACCCGGTCGAGTAAAAAGCTCTACCACCAACAATTTGCTGAAACCTATGCGCTAACCATTTCAGGCCTATTCTGAGGTCGAAATAGTATGGCAAGCAACCCATTGTTTGAGACATCAGTGGAAACAATCGGGTGGTACGTCTTCTCGGAAATGGCTAGGGCCAGTATATAAACTGTGAAGGGTTTACTTTGCCCCAGACCGTTTGTTTGTGGTAATTCTAAACAAACACACTTCTTTCCTTCGCCAGTTCAAGCGGAGGTACAGCAAAATTTGCAACTACCTGGAGGTGGCGTAGGTCCCACTAATACATACCCAGCAAAAGCACCATTACAGTGGAGTTCTGGGGACGAGCAGCCGCATTGGTAACATGTATGTTGTCAACACGGCTTCAAAAAGTCAG
The DNA here is from genome assembly GCA_944474145.2 of Dicrocoelium dendriticum. Classification (NCBI taxonomy): domain Eukaryota; kingdom Metazoa; phylum Platyhelminthes; class Trematoda; order Plagiorchiida; family Dicrocoeliidae; genus Dicrocoelium; species Dicrocoelium dendriticum. Next base: position 90,452,364 of record OX104065.1, on the reverse strand, counting down.
TTGGTATGGGGCGGTCCAGGAACTTAATTTCACTAGCACTCAATTTGCACCTAACGAAATTTAACCGGTTAAGGTCGTAGCATCAACGCTATGGTGTTTGTGGCTTGTCAGTTGCCGGGGGTATAGAGAAGGACACCAGCCGTTGTACTCTCAGTATTTGATTTCACCAAGACGCTTGATACCGTGAACTAAGAAGCCTTGTAGCTGGAGTTCGGTAAATTTGGCTGTCTGCGTAAATTTGTAAGTTTATTTGTATGTCTGCCTAGTGGTATGCGGGCGAGGACACAGCTGAATGGACAGACCTCGGGAGACTGCAGTTATCTGGTGAGATCAAGACAGTCTCTAACCCACTGGCCTGTTTAATATTTACTTTTATGCGCTGTGGTCTTGTGCTTTTGATGCGGCTTGTGCTTGCGGTATTCGTGTGGGGCACCCTACTGATGGCGAGTTTATAAGCATCTGTGTTTCCGCAGCTAAAACCCTGGTCAGTAAGACAACTATAAGTATGTTACTGTTTGCTAAAGGAAGTGCGTTGTCTGCGCATAGTGCTAACGTGTTACAGCACAGGACTGTTGCGCTAGCTTTTACAGCGGCCAAATCCAGGCTCAACATATACACGATCAAGACTGTTTGGCTGTTCCAGCCTGTACTGGGAATGAAGTCTCTAGATCTGCCTGAAATGCAGGTGCCGAAGAAGTGCTGGAAACCACTTCAAGATTTTGCTACCGTAATAGCGTAATTACAGCCGATCAGCAGAGTACGCGCGAGCTGCCCAGCCGCGTGTCAAAGGCGGCTGTTGGTTTTGGCAATCTGGAAGGCTGTGTGTCGAACGACCACCAACTCGCTGGTAGGACAAACCTGCTGGTATATAATGCGATGGTGCTGTCCGTTCTTCTATACGGCAGTCAAGACTGGACGTTTTGTTGAAAAGACGTTTAATATCTGAAGCGCTCTCACCAGCATTGCCTGCGTCATATAGTGCGCAAAGGTTTGAGTGACAAAGTTGCAGACACTGAGGTGCTCCGAAGCAGTGCCATGTATACAGTGTACTTCATCATCATACTGAGGCACCTGGGGTGGCTCGGGTGGCTCGCCGCATAGATTCGACCCCGATACCGAAACAGCTGCTTTATAAAGCTTTTATTCTCGACAGGGAGAGGCACGCCTTTACAAGCGTGATCATTTTGCCAAAACGGTGCTTGATCAAGAATGTGCAAATATCCGATATGTTTGCCATAACAGCGCTTGTTTGTGCAGGGGGTATGTACGTATGTAATTGTGTGTGCTTTTGTATAGCTGTGTAGTTTGCGCTTGTAACCGTGCTGCTCCACTCTTTAATGTTTGCTGTCGTCAGCAATGTGCGAGTAGAGGATTAGTGTCCATGGGTTGGAAAGGATTATCCAGGTATCCACGGGGCAGTGACTTTATTTTGTGAAGAGCCACGACCACGTCACAGTGTGGTTAAGCGGACATTTGTGGTTTTTGTAGTGAGAACGCTTGCCAGGCGAAAACTCATCCCGTCCTGGAACACTGCCGCCGAACTATTAGCTGGAACGGGTTAAACCCGAACCACTCAGCTGGCACCAAGAGGAGGTTATTCGGCTAGTGGAGTACAGGGAAACCGCACGCGTGAACGCCAAAATTACGTTACCAGGACATTATAAAGGTGGGACTATTACTTTCAAATGTTGCTTTTAGGTTATGGAAATCAAAGACAGTTGATCGGAGTGCATTGCACAACCTCATAACCATGACGGTTGCCGTGGTGCAAGAGCAAACCTTGCGCGCGCAGCAAGGAAGCGGCAGTTGCGGAAGCGACGATACTCAATTGGCTGTACTCCATAAGCTTAGAGCGCATGGTACTGTAGCACGTGCGGTCGTGAACGCTTGAGTCAGGCAGGTTTAGATTGCCACGAGCGAGGCCACTCAGGTCCAGCAACGAAAGTACGACGAGTCCTGCTGATGTACTAACGGTGTGCTTGCGTTTCTGAGTTCCTTTATTTCAGGTGGTAGGTCTGCTATCTAGTCATATTAATATTTTGGTACCTCCTTTAAGGTTGACAAGCATGAGCTAATAAATGACGCAGTTCGCTTAAAATGAGGGTAAATAAATAAATGAATAAAACATATTTCTCCGATGTTTCGGGGCATGCAAATTCGAGCATGATCAACATGGACAAGCAATGGCATTTCGCCAAGTTGAGGATAGATTACAAGCAGGAACCTGAAACTATAAAGTAGTCTCGTGAGAAGCAGCCTAGTTTGAGCGGTGTTGATAAGGAAGAATCGAATATGATTAACGGGGGTGTGTAAACCTTTGTATGTGAAGTAGGGGGACGTCCCCTAGCAACGAGACTGGACCTTAACGTGGTGCGACAGTTTGCGTACCTCATTGACCCATTGAGCTATACTGGGTGATGCCTCCGGGCACCTTGAGAGCTACTCCTACCACGTTCGTCAGTGGTGAGAGGTCCGACAAACTCAGCCTCCTGATCCTCCAGGTCAGGGGTATGAAATGGGATGGCGTCCATTTCTGTAAAACTAAGTCATTGCCACCTCCTCGCTGCATTGAGGACAGGCTTTTGAGTCAGTCTTTGAATGAGGACACTAATTGTCCTCCTTTCTAGGTCTGAGCGCCCTGGCAGTATCTCCAGCCCACATACAACCATGACTTTTTCTTCAAACATAAACTTCATCCTGCATTGGTCGTCGCGCAGCTTATCAAGGGTCGCCTTATCTGCTACATACAGAAGGGCGGATAAGCGAAAGCATGTTACTGCTGACGCCGCCCTTCTTTCTTTTCCACATTTTCTCCTACTCCCATCCCGACCCCCATTACTAACATTGCTTCTATAATTCTCAGCTTAATTAACAGCAACCGAAGTGCCACTGGAGTAGTACTATCTGCAGCCACCATCCCACAGCATCTATCGGACGCCTATTGGCATAAGTTCCTTATAAGGCCATGTTATCCCGTTTCCAATGCGATATTAAACGTTCGCACTCTAAGACAAACAGGTCAACAGGCTGTACTCGCACACACCTTGGACTCACTGGGTATTGATGTGTGTTGTGTGTCCGAAAATAGAAGCAATGCCCGTAACGGGGTTATTAAATTAACTGCACCCAACTTACCTTCACGTTATTGGTTGCATGCATCCGGAGACGTCGAGGCAGCACTCACGAGTCAAGCCGGTGTAGGTATCATTCTAAGCTCCAAGACTGAGCCATCGTTGGTCGATTGGATTACGGTGAACAGCCGTTTATGTGCCCATCGCAATGAGACTGGATCTTACCGTGGTGCGATGGTTTGCGTGCCTCAGAGATCCATTGAGCTATGCTGGATGGTGCTTTTTTGCACCTTCAGAGCCACTCATGCCAGATTGGTCAATGGTTAGAGACCAGACAAACTCAAGCTTCTGGTCCTCCAGGTTGGGGTTGAAATGGGGGCGGCTCATCATTTCATAAAAGGGGCTCTGTAGTCCAGTGCCAAAACCCGCTGCCCTGTGGACAGGTTTTGAACCAAAGGTTTTGGTTGAGAACCCTAATCGTTCTCCTGCCTAGGCATGGGAAACCTGACAGTATTCGGCCCACGCAATACAATGAACCTTTCTTACAACAATTTCTTGATGATCTGGCCGTCGCAGAGGATAATAAATGGCGCCCTATCTGCTGCATCGAGCAGGGTGGAGGGGGTATGGATGCTACTGCTCAGGCCTTCCCGTCTTCTTATACCCCTTCTTGCGCTTCTTCGTCCTTATCGTTCCGCTCCAACTTTACTTATGTCCCCCCATTTTCAACCCCCAATTCTTGGCCCTCCATCCGCTTACTTCAATAGTCGCTTGTCTTCTAATTCCAAATCACACATAGTCGCAGGGCGTCGCTCCAATCCAGTCAACCAGTCCATGTTCAACCAAGCGGACAACGTCAGTTCATCCGTTTCCCTTTGGAATCCTCGTGTCTCGCTAAGATTGGCATGCCTCAACGTGCGCACTTTGCTGCAGATTGGCCACCAGGCAGCACTTGTCTGCACACTAGAGACCCTATCGATCGATATTTGCTGTTTATCAGAAACCCGCCCGCAAGGTTCGAGCTCCGTGCTTACGCTGAGATCCCTCACATGTGACACTGGCAGCACATTCTCATTGCGCCTGTCTGGCGATGATGCAGCTCCAAATGCCGCCAAGCTGGCGTCGGCATTGTTTTGAGTCCTCGGGCTGAAGCTGACCAGATTGCTTGCATCCCAGTAAACAGTAGGATGTGCGCCGTTAGATTACCTGGTTCGTTCCGTGCTTCGAAGTCGCGCGGGGACGAACGGTGCCTGTTTGTCATTGCGGCCTACGCCCCTACAAACTGTAGCACTGATTCGGTAAACGATGATTTCTATCAGCAACTTCACGAGCTCCTTCGTTACAGAAGAAGCACGGATACTGTGGGGCTGGCTGGCGATCTAAACGCCCAAGTCGGAAAATTGTCCTCTGATGAGCTACATCTGGGCGGCCAACATGGCCTAGGCTCCCGTAATGACAATGGTGAGCGATTGCTCCAGCTGTGTGAAGATGCACGCCTCTTTCTCGCAAGCCCTAACTTTCGACACAGCACCCGCAGAAGTGCGACCTGGCGGACACCAGCTTCGGGCCAGCGATGGACGCAAATCGATCATATCGCGATCAGTTACCACTGGAGAGGCTGTGTCCAAAACTGTCGCTCGATTTGGAGCACGAGCGTGGACTCTGACCACTCACTTGTCTGTGCCGACCTCCTGGTGCGTTTCGTTGGACGTCCGCAACGGATTGCCACTAGCCAGCTGGCGAAGCCAGTTGTTCTAAATGTGTATCAAAGTACGCCTACATCTGGGCTGAGTAAACCCCCACTGAACAAATTTGAAGCTCACTGGTCGCATATTAGTAAAGCGTTGCTATTAGCAGGCATGTCTTCATGTGGCAAAGCAAATTGCCCAACCGGACATTGGGTCTCTACACAGTCTTTGGAACTTATGGATGCTCGCCTACGTATTACGGCTGGAAACGAATACAATGAAGCTCGCAAAAACCTCAAGGCGAAACTACATGCTAGCTTACAGAAGGACCGCAAAATCTGGTGGTCGCATCTTGCATCTGAGATGGAAACAGCCGCTGCCATTGGTAATCATCGTATGTTATACCGTCTGATACGGGCAACAGGCAGCAGGAGACCTGGTGTTAGCGAGACCATACGCGACGAGAGTGGGCAGATGATCCACAGCCTGTCAAGACGCTTGGAGCGTTGGGCTGAACACTTTGCTATGCAATTTAACCAATCTGAGTTATCGCTTTCTTCGGGCATTGAGCGCCCTTCTCCTTGGGCCGTCTCCTTGGATCCGCCCTTACGCGCAGAAGTCGAATGTGAGATCAGGCTGTTGAAATTATATAAAGCCGCAGGGGCAGATAGAATTCCCCCAGCCTACTTCCAATTCGGTGGACCTGCTCTAGTAGATGATTTACACGAGTTGCTAGTAAAACTTTGGGAGCAGGAGACAGTCCCGACAGACTGCGACCGCTCCGTCATTGTCCCAATGTTCAAGGGAGGCTCCCGTTTAGAATGCGGCAATCATAGAGCGTTCAGTCTGATTTCGGTTGTCTCTAAATTGCTTGCCTCTGTCCTTTTCCACAGACTGTCTGGCCCTCGTGAAAGCCAGATTCGTGAAGAGCAAGCCGGATTTCGTCGAGGTCGGGGCTGCATCGACCACCACTTCACATTTCGTCAAGTGTTGGAGCACCGCCATGTTTATTGGCGACCCACCGTTGTCGTGTTTCTTGACATAAACGGTGCCTTCGACTCAGGCGCTCGATGTGCACTTTGTGACTGTCTGTTAATGAAAGGTATGCCTGCTAAATATGTAAACATGATCAAAGTGCTTTACGCACATAGTTCGGGCAGGGTGAGGGTTTATTGTTAACTCTCGCCGCCCTTCAGTATCACCAGCGGTGTGAGACAAGGATGCCCGCTGTCACCTTTCCTCTTCAACTTCGCTATTGATGAAGTCATGGAAACAGCGCTCGCTGGACACGACGTAGAAGGTGCGGAGCTGCTTCCTGGTGAGCGACTTCTTGACTTGGAGTATGCGGACGATATTGCCCTAATCTGTGACAGCTCCCAAACATGCCGAACAGCACTGGATCGATTAGCACTGGCTGTCAATGGTTTTGGGCTATGCTTTGCTCCATCGAAATGCAAAATACTTCTCCAAGATTGGCAGGGACCCAACCCTGCGCTAACGCTTGGTGGTGATCTGATAGAAGTCGTTCAGGGATTAAAGTACTTGGGCAGCTATATTAGCACCCGTGGGATTGAAGATGAGGTTACGAACTGTATAGCAAAAGCTCGAGGTGCTTTTGTCAATCTCCGCCACCTGTGGCGCAGACGCGACATTACTCTCGCCCTCAAGGGCAGAGTTTACAACGCAGCCGTCCGTTCAACTCTCCTATATGGCTGTGAAACCTGACCCATCAGGTCGACAGACATAAAGCGGCTCGTCATATTTGATCATCGCTGCCTTCGTAGCTTAGCTCATGTCTAGTGGGAGCACCGCGTGAGCAATGAGCGTGTTCGACGTCGCGTATTTGGTGCAGGAAGGGCGAGTGAACTGCTCAGCACGATTATACCACGCACCAGGCTCCGATGGATGATGGGCCACGTGTTGCGCATGCCAGCACACCGAGTCCCGCGACGTGCATTGTTTGCGTGTTGTGTGTGCGGTTGGAAGAGGAGGAGGGGAGGCCAAGTGATGACTTGGTCGAGAGAAATGAAAACCCTGACTTCGAAGTTGGCGTCGGTTGGTGCATCCCGACTGCCTGGCTGGGGTCCTAAGGACGGTGAACCCGTTTGGTTGGACACGCTTGCTGATATGGCTTGGAACCGGCCCCAATGGCGTTTGTGTTGTGATTTCTTTTGTCCATCCTCTCCTTTTTAGCATCTCCCTCCAATCACGATTTCACTTGCTAAGCATAATACGACTCTTTTACGGCAGCTAGCTGTTTGCTCTTCTTAACGATTTTCATCCGTTACTGGGGATTCAGCGGGCGTGCCACTGTTTGTTTTTCTTTTCTTGCCTTTTGTATTGCGGCACAATAGCTGAGGTGTTTTTCACCTCCAGCTAACCTGTAATGCTGAGGATGATGTTGATGGTTTTCGTGCCTCTGTCCCGGATTCCCTCCCACCTGCACTATTTAAGGATAGAGGTGAGGTCCTCTGCAAAGCCCTGACCACCCGATTGGAATGAATCTGGAAAGAAGTGAGTGTCCCGGCTAATTAAAGCGAATTGATTATAGTGGCAATATACAAGAAGGGCAGTTTCACAGACCGTTCCAACCACAGGAGTGTTAGCTTAACTCCAGTGGTAACAATCTTACTGGCCCCGGTTCTCCCTCGTCGCTTCACTGCGGAACGGGAATCTCGGATTAGGGAAGAGCAGGCAGGTTTCCGCCCAGGACATGGCTGTATAGACCATATATTTACTTTGCGGCAGGTGCTAGAGCAGCGCCACGCATACCGCAGACCGACAATAGCTGTGTTCCTCGATTTCAAGAGGGCCTTCGTTTCAGTCGACCGACCGATGCTGTTCGAAATACTTGCGCGGAAATGTGTTTCCACGAAATATGTGAACATCCATCGTGCTCTATACCCGAACACTACAGGCCGCGTCAGGGGCTACGGTGGCCTATCGGCTAGCTTTCCGACCACAAGTGGCGTTCTTCAGGGTCGCCCGATTTCCCCGTTTTTGTTCAATTTCGTCGTGGATTCTATCATGAAGTGTTCCCTTGCGGAATCTCACGATATAGGCGTTGAACTGCTGCCTGTTGAACGGTTAGTTGATCTAGATTATGCGGACGATATCGTCTTGCTTTTCGACAATGTCGAGGCGGCACAATCAACCCTGAATAGCCTGTCCAGAGTGGTCCCATTATTTGGTATGCACTTCGCACCTTCAAAGTGCAAAGTGTTGCTGCAGGACCACCAGCCGCTCGATGACCCCTTGACGCTTGCTAACGAGGAACTCGATGTGGTTAATCACGTCACTTTTCTTGGCAACTGCATCAGCAATGATGGCCGCATAGAAAATGACGTCAGCTCAAGCGTTGCAAAAACCAGAGCTACCTTCTTGAACCTGCAGCATCTTTGGCGACAGAAGGGAGTTTTCCTCTGTCTGAAAGGCCGTGTATACAAGGCCACACTGAGGGCCGTTCTGCTCTATGGTAGTGAAACTTGGCCTCCTTTCGGTCTGAAGATCTGAGGCGCCTTCAAATTTTTGATCATCGTTGTTTGCGAAGCATTGCTGGTGTCGGATGGCACCAGCGTGTCCGCAACGATGATGTACGTAGGCAAGTACTAGGTGGTGATAATCATACTAGCGCCCCAGAACAACAGATAGCACTGAATAGGTTGCGTTGGCTCGGGCACGTGCTACGTATGCCTGGTCACCGCTTACCTAGGAGGGCCTTGTTTAGCCTGCCAGGTGTAGGGTGGCGCGAGGCTCGCGGTAGACAGACGTTGATTTGGCAACGGGAAATGAAGACACTAATGACCAAACTGTGTGCCATTGGTCCATCTCGCCTTCCGGGCTGGAGTCCACGTGACCCGCCTTGTGCTTGGCTCGAGACTTTACAGGACGTGGCTCGCAGTAGACACCAGCGGCGCGTCTGCTGCCGTCTCCTAATCTGATTGCCTGTTTAAAGTGAGTGTTGGTTCTGAGTTATCTGCGGGGTAATGGCTAATTATGACGCGTGGCAGTGAAGGCCGCAAGGAAGCTGTCTCGCCGATGCCGACTTATCTTTATACCTACACAAGGTGTAGGTGCCTTGACCCTGAATGTTTGCTTAGGGCATTAAGGTTTGCAGGTAAGTCCCCTTCTCTCTCTTCTTATTCTTTAGTTCATAGGTCTTCATGGTTGTATGGCAGCGAAGTATCAGTTCAAATAGCTGATGTACTGCGGTTGATGATGATGATGATGATGATGATGATGATGAAGTAGGGGGACTTGCCCGTTGATGCAAAGAGCAGTGACTTTGGTCGGTGGCGTGTCACGTCCGCCACCACGCAGTGTTGTTAAGCGGACCTCTGTAGCTTTTATGGAAAGAACGCTTGTCAAGCAAAAACCCACAACGTCCAGAAACGCTGCCATCAATCGTACTTTCAGTCAGATGTCACTGGCAAGGCTGCAATTGAACCGATTTTTCTCCCAGCTATCCGCAGTCAGGCCGAATGTAATACCTTGTTGGCTAACAGAGTGGCTTAGTCAGGCTCCGCCGTAGGTGGTTGAGCCCAACGATACTGTAGAAAATGTGCATTCATGGGAAGGGGGCGGGAGCACCGTACAAGTTGGGATGGATTTAGAGGCAGTGGTATGGTTCGTATATTTGCCTGTTCACACCCAGGCAGTTGACTCATGGGCCAGGTGGGTTACAGGCAGAGGCTCCTTAGAGAAAGTTGTCTGCTAATCGCCCATTCTTATAGACGTTTAAGAAGCTAAAACAGAAGGTGCTTATCTTCACCCAAATTTTTCTTTTTACCTATGTGTGTTACTCTCCAATTCTGCCAAACTGAAACTATCACGGCCACCTGGATGTTCCAGTTACTTCCTACTCTTTTTGGCGTTATATCCCCTACGGTGCAATGGATATATATTATTAGGCATTGCAGTGCATGTGCTTGGCTGTTGCGTGACATCCCCGGTGTGGATGCCCTTGATTTGAAGGTTGACAAGGTGCCTACCATTCTATTACCAACTACCTCGTCCATACTGGCTCCAGGACACTGCTGCTCCTTGTTTGAGGGGACAGAATTCATGGTGCTTGTGACCGCGCCTGGTTTGAAGATTGGTTCCATGCACTCAGTGTGAAGCGGGCTACGGTCCAGCCACCGTCTTGTGTGCGCTTGATTCCCAACTGCAGCGTGCTGCTGTTTTCCTGCGTAGGAGTGTGGGCCGGCTCCGTTGCTGGAAAATGGCTCCCTCCGCCTGTCTCCCGGGTTTAATCCTTCGGCTTTACACTACATTTGTGGTGTGTAGTCGGAGCGCTGGGTGGTGCAGCGAAAGCCATCTATGGTCTCTCTAGGCACAGGCTTCCTGTGGCTGCCCTAGTGGGGTCCACAGGGATAGGTAAATGCGGAGATGGATGCCAGCAACCAAGATCATGTTGTCTACCTAACCCAGCACGCAGGCGTACATCATGTTCTTCTGGAGTCACACCAAATGCACATACGTCGTTCCTGTAAGTTATTTGAATAGGTAAATTGGCAAGTGCTCGAACCATAAACTTTGCCTGGCTGCTTGAGCTACAATTAAGCCCATTGGCAAAACTTTGTACCGCAAATGTCAGTGTACTGTCTAAAGTGCTCTTAGAGTGTTTGACCCCTGCATTAGTGGTATGTGAAAGCAAGACTCCCTAGGGCCTAATTTTGAAAAATTTGGGCGCCTGGTAGTTTGGCAAATTTTCATTGCCACTAGAAGCATAAAATTTCCCACCGTGGTTTAACGCTTTAGAGTAGCAGCTTATCAAATATTCTCAATTTATTGCTCTTCTTCAGGAGTGTAACTATAGTTCAAACCCATTGGGACGAATTAATGGTTTTGAGGAGATTGTCTGCAAGCCAAACAACCTCCAAGTTGTGCCAGCTGGGTGGCTCTGGTTAATCTCGTTCCATCAAATAGTTCGGCGGCAGTGTTTCAGGACGTGGTGGGTTTTCGCCTGGCAAGCGTTCCCTTAATAAAAAGCCACAAAGGTCCGTTTAACAACACTGCTACGTGGCAGATATGACGCGTCAATAAATAAACTCACTGCCTGCTCCCCATGCGGAGGATCCCCACTTCAAAAAGTTTATCCAATTAGAAGAGTTCATTTTATCCCTTCCTACGTTGGCGAATACAGCAAACAAACTCACGACTTCAGTCACGGTTCACAACTTCACTCACCATGCCCTCTGACACATACATCTCTGTATATACAGACACACAAAGCCAGTATGTAACTGGTTAGCATGTTAAATTATTATGCAATAACCGAACATACCTGTTTGTATTATCCTGTTCATGCCATCTCAGGCGTGCCCCGCGCTGCCGGAAATAAAGCACTTATTTGTTTATTTATTACTTTGACGTAAGAGTCTTACTCCTTGTCAAAGGGATAGGACGTGGCTGAGCGATAGCCACCGGCTTACCATCCTGCTTAAGACATATGTCGTGCCCGGAAGATGTAGTTCGCCACCTTGTTTGTTCAAACAGTTTCGGAAATATATTGGTAACTTTGACAGCTTAACCGAAATGCTACGCATATGAACCTCGGAGAACGTGATCCCATTGCAACCATGGATCTGCGCCCAAGTATGGAATAGTCATTTTCTTAAGTGACCTGACCAACAACATATAAGGCAACGACACCAAGTTGCAAAACCTACCTCAACGCACTTTCACCATTTTCTACCGGGGCCTTTGTATAACTGTATGATCGGCTGAAAGAAGTATGTGCATGTAAAGTTGGTGACTACCATAAAATTACTATGAAATATAAAGTTTAGCCTTCCAACACGGCACGCCTATTCAGGAGTGATCATGGTACCGGGATAACTAGGGATCGGGAAATGTACAAAAACATACACGTCTGCCACAACCCGGAATGTGTATAATGGGGGGTATATAAGTAGGTCGGTTTGCATGTGTTTAGATGTGCTGCCTGAGTTCGTATATGTGTCGTTCCATTTTGGACTGCTTGTTCTCTTCATTAAGGTGAGAATAGAGAATTGATATCCGGGGATTGGATGTACTTATCCGGGTAAGCAAGGGGCAGTATCTTTAAGTTGTGGTGATGCACTACTGCCATGTCGCAGTGTTGTTAAACACCTGTTGCTTTTTATAAGACGAACGCTTGCTAGACAAATACCGAACCCGGCCTGGAACACTGCCGTCGAACTATTCGCTGGAACGGGTAGACCCGAACCACGTAGCTGGTACCAAGGGAGTTGTCCGGGGAGTCTAAATCAAGTTTAATGTCAACCTATGTTGCTTTGCAGCATGCAATATCTGTAACAGTACGAATGTCCGACACGGGGAGTTTAAGCTTTTGACACCAGAAACAACATTGGAAAGTTGCTACTACCAGTTATCAAGGGAAAATAACTTTTCAGTGGACTTTTGCTGCGGAATGACCTAGCAATCGGTGGGATGCGAATGAGCTATGCGTACTTAAGAACAACAGCGGAAAAATGCCCAAGCTTACTACGCCTTTTGTAATCCTTTTCTGAGGCAGTACACTGATAAATTTAACTTTAGGCAGCCCCATCGATGGCATGCTTATGGGGATTATGTTTCGGCTGGTAAACGATGGATTTTGGGAAACGTTTGTATACCTGCTTTGGTAGCAAATCGTTGCAACTGCCCATCAGTACATTTTTCGAGGTGAGCTAATTCCACGGTCTTATCCCAGGACTCTTTTGTATCGTCTTCGGCGAGTATGCATACCAGAATTCGGCTATATTTGCTTTTGCTGCTGAACTACTGCATTGGCATGACGCGGTTGATAATATTTTTCGATGAAGTTAGATACGCGCAGTCGTACACCGCGAAGGCGACGACTAATAAAACTGTCTAGAGTTCCAATGGTTCCTTTGAAAGTCGGCCACTGCTGAATCGAGCCATGAAAACGTTTGTAGGCTGGCCCTATGGCTTATCCAGCCCTACTAATGCTTCGCGTCTCGGGACTGGAGCTCCAGGGGATCCAACTGGTTTTAGCCCTCCTATCCGGACAGGTGTTATTGGAGCATCGGTTTCTAGTATTTTGGGTTGATAAAGACCGCAAATAGTAGGCTAAGCTAGGTTGTTACCCATGTTTCACAGGGCCCATGCATTATACGTAGAACGGAAGGTCGGAGCAGGCCAGTAAAATGTAGGTTGATGTAATTTTAATTCCATGGCCTAGGTTCATAATCCGCACCGCCAGTGTTTTATACGAAAAGGCGCAAGCACGAGCCGAGGTAACCACAGCCTTCGGCACACAGAATACGGTAACCTGACAGGTGTATAACCAGGTGCTTATTGGTATGAGGACAAGTAGGGAGAGTGGTAGAGAATGAAACAATAGGGAAGCAACTAAGCGTGCATGTGTTTGCTTGCCTAGGAGTATGTGCACTATGGCAGTGTCCGTCTAGTCTTGCGAACACTGCGTGTCTGATCGTATAGAATTGTGTTAAGTTACCTGGATCGTTGCCTCTCTGGAAAGTTCTTGAGGTCAACCCTCGTGGGTCCAAGGATATATATCGTTAGGCCGGTCCACCATCTCAGGAATGCTGCCTTGTTGCTCCGTATATTTTGAACAAATGGGTTCAACTCGATGTTAAGTTTGGAACCTTACCTCGAACACCTTCATCTCCCTGCAAGTGTTCTTCTTACTTGCGATACCAAGGCGTTATGCTCCCATTACCACGCCAGTGGATTAGCCCGAGTGTTATTAGAAATTATATTTTCTTAACGTCATTATCCCAGGGATGCGTTACCCGATTGGCCAGTGTGACGTGCCATGTATCCAAAGTCTCTGGATGGTTGTTTATTATGGTCTGTATTATTGAGTTCGGCCGTACTTGTATTCTGGCGACAACGGTAAGCATTTTGACCCGTATCTTTCACTGGTTCGAAACGTTGGGTTTTAATCGTTCTCACCTCCAGAACCTCACCCAAAAAGGCGCCTGATCAATACGCAAGGGTTGCACTTAACTTTAATTGCACAGATTTGCGGTGCGTCCACTCCGCCAGCCAATTACCTTTGCTGAAGTATCAAATCTTCAGTTAATTGGCGCCATTATACCATGAATACTTTAGCCGGTTTGTCAGTGTGATCTGCCAAATATCTGATACCTATCAGCTGAATATCGACTGTGGGCTGTACTATTGCGTAAGGCCATACTTCAATTCCGGTTACCAGAGCAAGCTGGTTGATCGGTATTTTCTACTACTTCAAACACTTAGGTTCAAAGAGCTGTTTTCTTAGAAACAGCACCTTAAAAATGCGGTATCTCCCTGCGCGCCTTCCACTAACATGCGATGGGTATTCCTCGTGGACATGCCTACCACGCTACCTGGCTTGTAAGTAAAGTGCCCGAACGTTGCTATCACAAATGAAATCCCCATCTTTAGTTGCTCAGCGATTCTTGCTCACCGCGACCTCGCATCCCACTCTCCATAGTTCTATCTTATCTGCGCCCATTACCGCCGGATTCAGCCGCCACTAGTAAATCCTTATGGAGCTTTATGCTCAGCCAAATTAAAACTTGGCTACAATAGGTAAATAACGAAATAAAAGACTTATTCTCAATTTCTTCGAGGCACAAACATTCAGGAAGGATCCGGAATTTACATAATCTTGTTGCGCAACTGGCCCGTTGCTTTGTAGGAACTGCGATGATTGCACAGCACATGAAAGTTACCAAGTCGCGGACGCGCTGGTCAAGAATAGAGCCGCTAATGCGTTGAAGATAAACTAGGTTCAAGAGTGTGTGGTGGAGAGCCGCAATAAAAGCGTAATACATGTAGTTTGACGGGAAATATAGACAAGGAAGTGTTCTTTTGGTGTGCATATCCAAAAGCTATTGACGTGTAGTGAAATGAAGCTACAGTTAACTTGCCTGTGTAAATTTGTAGGCAGTGACATTATTCATTAGCGCGTCACATCCGCCAAATCATAGTGAGTAATAAATAAAGAAACAAACGGTTTATTTTTGACTACGCGATGCACGCCTGCACAGATATTATCATAGCAAGAGTACAAAATGTGGTCAGTTTAGTTACAGTAAAACAATAGGGTAGCTGGCTAGCCGAACAACCTCCTCGTGGTGCCAGCTGGGTGGTTCGGATTTAACCCGTTCCAGCAAATAGTTCGGCGGCAGTGTTCCAGGACGTGGTGGGTTTTCGCCTGGCAAGCGTTCTCCCTATAAAAAGCCACAAATGTCTGTTTAACAACACTGCGACGTGGCGGATGTGACTCGCCACAAAATAAAGTCACTGGCCCGTGGATATCCGGAAACTGCTATCCAACCCACAGACATCAATCGCTTATGCTCACATTCCTGAGGATAACAACCAGTCAAAAATGCTCCGGCATATTCAAAGACACAAACTACATTCATACAAAATTACATACGTATATACACTCATACACGTACATACACTGTTATGCCAAATATGTACTTTTTGTACACTTTTGATCACACTATGTTAGCTAAGCATGATCATGCCTGTAAAGGTGTGCCTCGCCTTGTCGAGAATAAAAGTTTATTTATTTATTTAATGTATGTAGGTATGCATTTAGGTGTGTGTTGCTCCTTGCTAAGGCTCATGGCGCATTCGTGCTGCTTATTCACCGCATTTGGGCTAAACCAACTTACACCTGAACTAAGGCTGGGCCCATCGCAATGAGGCAGGATCCATCGCAATGAGGCTGGACCATCGCAATGTGGCTGGACCTTACCGTGGTGCGATGGTTTGTGTGCCTCAGTGACCATTGAGATATACTCGGTAGTGCAATTTTGCACCTTCAGAGTCACTCATACCAGATTGTTCAATGGTTAGAGGTCAGACAAACTCAGCGTTCTGGTCCTCCAGGTTAAGGGTTGGAATGAGGATGGCTCCTTATTCCTTAAAACGGACTTTTTGTAGCCTAGTGCCAAACACGCTGCCTTGCGGACAGGTTTGTGAACCAAAGGCTTTGGTTGAGAGCCCTAATCGTTCTCCTGTCTACGCCTGGGCAACCTGACAGTATCCTGCCCAAGAAGTACTATGAATCCCACTTCAAACAAATTTCTGATGCTCTGGCCACCACAGAGGATAAACAACGGTGCCCTATCTGCTGCATCGAGCAGGGTGGATAGAGGTTTGGATGCTACCGCTAAAGCCTTCCCGTCTTCTCATTCCCCCTCTTACGCTTTTTCACTCTTATCTGCCTGTACCAGCTTCACTTTTATCCCCCTGTTTTCAACCCCCAATTCTCGGCCCCCCCACCTTGCTTCAATAGTCGCTTGTCTTTTAGTTTCAATTCACATGTGAACGCAGTGCGTCATTCCTGCCCTGTCAACAGGCCCATGTCCAAGAAAGCGGTCAAGCCCAGTTCCTCGGCTTCCGTTTGGAGCCCTCGATCCTCCTTCAGATTGGCATGCCGCAACATTCGCAAATCGCTTCAGATCGGTCAACAGACAGCAATCGCCCGAACATTAGAGACCCTCTCCATCGATATCTGCTGCTTATCGGAAACCCGCCTGCATGACTCGAGCTCTGTGCTCACTCTGCTATCCCCTTCAAGTGACACTAGCAACACATTCTCAATGCGCCTATCCGGTGAAGATGCAGCTTCGAGCACCGGCTTAGCCGGTGTTGGTATTGCCCTGAGTCCCCGGGCTGAGGCTACTCTGCTTGATTGGATTCCAATCAGTAGCCGGATTTGTGCGGTCCGATTGGCTGGCTCGTTCAAAACTGCGAAGTCGCGTGGGACTAACAGGTGTCTATTCGTTATCACTGCCTATGCACCGACAAACTGTAGCGATGACTCGGTAAACGACGACTTCTATCGTCAACTGAATGAGCTCCTTAGCCACAGAAGAAGCTCGGACACTCTAGCGCCAGCCGGGGATCTGAACGCTCAAGTTGGAAAATTATCCCCTGATGAGCGGCATCTGGGCGGCCAACATGGTGTAGGCTCCCGTAATGATAACGGTGAGCGGTTACTTCATTTGTGTGAGGATACTCGCTTATTTCTTGCGAGCACTAATTTCAGACACAGCACCCGCCGGAGGCTGACTTGGCGCTTACCAGCCTCGAACCATCCTTGGACGCGAAGCGATCACATTGCAATCAGTTACCGCTGGAGGGGCTGCGTCCAGAACTGTCGCTCGATTTGGAGCGCATGTGTGGACACCGATCATGCACTTGTATGTGCTGACATGCGGATGCGCTTTGGCGGATGTCCACCACGATGTTGCGAGCACATTCACACCAGCCAACTGAAAAAGCCAGTTGTTCTGAATGCGAGTTGGATAAACGCTCACTAGATGCAATTGAAGGTCACTGGTCTCATATTCACCAGACCTTAGTTGCAGCTGGAAAATCCTCATGTGGTATGTCTAATAGCCAACATGGACCATGGGTCTCTTAACCGTCTCTGGAATTTATAGGTGCTCGCCGGCATATTCCGGCTGGAAGCGAACACAACGAAACTCGCAAAGTGCTCCGGGCAAAACTCCGTGCTAGCCTGAAGAGAGACCGCGAAGCTTTGTGGTTTCATCGTGCATCAGAGATGGAAATGGCCGCTGCCCTTGGTAACCACCGTAAGTTATTCCGTCTGATACGGGAAATGGGCAGCAGGAGACCTGGTGTTAGTGAAAAATTTGTGACGATAGTGGACAGCCTATCCGCAACTCGTCAAAACGCTTGGAGAGTTGGGCTGAGCACTTTGAAAGGCAATTTAATCGGCCGGAATTGTTAGATTTCTCGCAGGCCACTGATCGCCCCGCTTCGTGGGCTGTCGCTTTGGATCAATCCTCTCGCTCAGAAGTCAAACGTGAAAACGGTCTGCTGAAGTTGAAGACTGCCACGGGACCCGATAATCTTCCTCCAGTCCTATTCAAATTCGGGGGACCTGCTCTTGTGGATAATTTACACGAATTTCTAGTTAAACTATGGGAGCAGGCAACTGTCCCAACCGACTGCAGCCGCTCCGTCATAGTCCCAATTTTCAAGAAAGGCTCACGATCGGAATGCGGCAGCCATAGAGGAACCCGTCTGACCACAATCGCCTCCAACTTGCATGCCTCTGTCATCCTTCACAGACTGACTGGCACGCGTGAAAGCCAGATTCGTGAAGAGCAAGCCGGGTTTCGTCGAGGTCGTGGCCGCATTGACCACATCTTCACCTTGCGTCAGTTGTTGGAGCACCGTCACATATATTGGCGGTCCACCGTAGTCTTGTTCCTCGACATCAAAGGTGCGTTTGATTCTGTGGATAGACTTGCACGTTGGGACTGTTTACGCAGGAAAGGTGTACCTGAGAAATATGTAACTAGTATCCGAGCATTATATGCGCGTAGCTCGGGCAGAGTGATGGATTACGGCAAGTTGTCGTCGCCGTTTAATATATCCAGCGGTGTGAGACAAGAATGCCCGCTGTCACCTTTCCTCTTTAACTTCGCTATTGACGAAGTCATGGAAATCGCGTTCACATGGCACGACTTTGAAGGTGTGGATCTGATCCAAGGAGAACGACTTCTTGACTTAGAGTATGCTGATGTTATTGCCCTTATCTGTGACAGCTCACGAACGTGTCAAGCGGCACTAGACAGATCAGCACTAGCTGTCCGTCACTTCGGGCTTTGCTTTGCACCCTCGAAGTGCAAAGCGTTCCTCCTAGATTTGCCTGGATCGCCTCCTGCGCTGATCGTTGGTTGGGATCAGCTAGAAGTCGTTCAAAATTTCAACTACCTGGGAAGTTGGATCAGCGCTCGTGGGATCGAAGACGAGATCACGAACCGTATAGCGAAAGCTCGGGGCGCTTTGGCTAACCTTCGCCACTTATGACGCAGGCGCGACATCACTCTTGCCCTGAAGGGTAGAGTGTACAATGCAGCGGTACGTTCAACCTTACTGTACGGTTGCAAAACCTGGCCCCTAAGATCGGCGGACAAGAAGAGGCTAGTAACGTTCGACTACCGGTGCCTTCGCAATTTAGCTCACATCTGGTGGGAACACCTCGTGAGTAACGAGCGTGTTCGACGCCTTGTTTCCGGCCCAGGAAAAGGATCTGAACCGCTCAGCACCGTTATTTCACGCACCAGGCTCCGATGGCTCGGCCACGTTTTACGCATGCCAACCCACCGGCTCCCGCGACGTTCGTTGTTTGCGCTCCGGGGTGTGGATGGAAGAAGAGGAGGGGTGGCCAAGCGATGACTTGGTCGAGAGGAATGAAGGCCATCACTTTTGAGCTGGCCTCGGTTGGGGCGTCTCGACTCCCTGGTTGGAGTCCGAACGATGATGAACGCGTTTGGTTGGACACACTTGCTGACATGGCAAGGAGCCGACCTCAGTGGCGTTTGTGCTGTGGGTTTCTTTGTCCCACCCCATCCCTCTTAGCCTCCCCCAACCACGATCTCATTATTTAGCCTTATATAATTTTGCTTAGCAATTTTTTTGATGCACAGTGGCCGGCTGGTAGCGTACCAGAACGATGCTCATCCGTTACCGGTAGCTCTGCCGGCTTGCACCAGTTGCTTCCCCCCTTTTCCCATGTATTGCGGCACAGTAGCTGGCGGGCTCCGTTTATGAAACGTGGCTCCCATCCACATGCCCCCCGGTCTTATTTCTTCTGCTTTACACTAGACTTGGCGTATGTGGTTGGAGCTTTGGGGGTGTAGCGCAAACCCCAGTGGTCTCACTGGATCCGCAGGCGTCCTGTGGCTACACACCTTAACATGTAAATGCAAAACCGAAGGCCGCTAACCATGTAGGTTTGTGTAGCCGGTTTTTGAGCCTCGTAGTTGCTTTCCTGCCTTTATGCTCGGATCGCCAATGTTAAAGCGATGCCTGAGGTTTGCGGACTTGAAACGGTTAACGGGCTAAGGAGGGCGGTGACTTTTGCCGAGGTCGGGAAACGTTGGGTCTCCGGGATTGGACTGATTATCAGCGTTTTCACCCGAGACAAGAGCTACTAATGGCCGGGGACCTTTCTGGACCATGGTGTACAACAAAAGGATTATACTGCAAGCAGCACCGAGACCATTGTACTGCGTGGCTAGCTGGACACTCCCGAACAGTATACGTAAACAGAAAATTCCAGACACCAGAAACTTTTTAACTTTTACTCACCTGGACGCTCAACCATAATACTTCTCACGAGTCTTCCGTCATCGACCGGCCTCAAGGACTATGGCAACATTGTCCAAGCTATCTGGACAGTCAGCAGAGGAAATTGGCAACCACGGAACTGCGAATAGCCGAGTGTGAAATAAGTCGGCATGCGGCTTTGCCAGTCGTATATTATGGTTCAAAAGGATTTATGGCAGTGTTCCAGGACTTGGAGGGTTCTCGCCTGGCAAGCTTCTTCCTTTAAAAAGCCACAAAAGCCCATTTACCACCACTACAGCGTGGCGGATGTGATTAGTCACCGAACAAAGTCACTGCCCATAAATAAATATTGGGATGCCGAATAGACTCATTTAACAATTTTTTCTTGAGACGTACCAAAATGTTGCTCTGTCTGCATATGCTGCCTTTACTACATTTATAGTACCTTTAAGGTTTACACTACGCATACTCGAACCCAAACGGTCGTCATCCACTGACGAACATATTCCGCATGATTACTTCTACAAGTTCCGCGCCTTGTATAGCCTTCATCACTGCCGATTACATACACAGCAACTTGCGTTTTGCGAAAATTAACTGCTTGTACATTTTGAGTATGTCTGATTGGTTGTGCCTCGAAGAAATCGAGAATAAATTATCTATGGTTTTATTTATTTCTTTGTTAGCGGGTCACAACCGCAACCGCCTAGCGTTGTTAAACGGACAGTTACAGCCTTTTATAGAGAAAACACTTGCCTGGCATGCACCTAACGCGTCCAGGAACACTGCCGTCGATCCGATTGCGTGGTCATGTATAACCGGCAATGGGGTTTACCGTCCGACAGTTTACTCAGCAGTTCCCAGTTTTATGGTCTCCAAACGTCTTCATTGGCTAGCCGGATTGGTTGCTCAAATCCGGCTGTACTCGTTGAATCCAGTCGAAAAATGGGATGTCTAGGTGTGCTGAGTGAGGAATTGGCGGACGTTTTATGGATAACCGAAAAACCTCGTGGTCCCAAGTGGATGGTGCAGGTTAATCTCGGTCCAGCTAATAGTTCGGCGGCAGTGTTCCAGGAAGTGGTGGGTTTCCGCTTGTCAAGCATTCTTTCTATAAAAGGCCACCAGTCTGTTTTATAATGCGGTGACGTGGCGGATGTGCTTCTCCACAAACCATGGTCACTGGCCCGTGGATATCCGGGTAGTGCTATCCAACCCACAAAGCTCAGTAGTTTACTCTCAACATTTTGATGATATCCACCAGTCTAAAAGACAACAACACACTTAAAAGCATAAGCTACACAGATACATACAGAACAAGTACATACGTAGATACACGAGTACCATACATTTACGGCTATATAAAACGTGTATTTTTGGAAATGTTTGACCACACGTTGTTATTTTAACATGATCATGCCTGTAGTGGTGGGCCTCGCGCTGTCGGGAATAAAACGTTTATTTATTTATTTATTGGCGTTTGGCTTTTCCATTGTGGTATACAGATCATGGAGTGAAAGCTTAGTGTGCAGGCATCGACACTGAAGATAACACTTGGTGAGTACAGTTGATGCTTATAGTTAGATTCGTCCCATCGCAGGCAAACGTAGGTTCCTCATTAAAATTCAGGAGCCACAGGAAGTTCTAATTAATTATTTTCAGCTCGTCGAATGATCATAATAATAAGGTTGACCGGTCCTATATGGCTTTTACAGGGAGAAGGCTTGCCAGGGGAGAAGCCACCACGTCCTGGACACTGTCGCCGAACTATTTGCTGGAACGGGGTAAACCCGAAGCACCCAGCCGGCACCACGAGGAGGTTGTTCGGCTAGCCGGCGTAGGCTCTCTCATATGGAGCTCCTGGCTGTTGCTATTGGCAAACTGCTGGAACAGAACGGTGAACTGGTGATTCCTATGTATACTTTGCAGCTATGGTGGATGGCTAGCCGAACAACCTCCTCATGGTTCCAGCTGGGTGGTTCGGGTTTAACTAGTTACAGCAAATAGTTCGGCGGCAGTGTTCCAGGACGTGGTGGGTTTTCGCCTGGCAAGCGTCATCCCTATAAAAAGCCACAAATGTCTGCTTATCAACACTGCGACGTGGCGGATGTGACTCGCCACAAAATAAAGTCACTGTCCCGCGGATACCCGGAAAGTGCTATCCAACCCAAGGGCATCAATCGCTTATGCTCACATTCCTGACGACAACAAACAGTCAGAAATGCTGCGGCACATTCAAAGACACAAGCTATATTCCTACACAACTGGTTGGTGGCATCCGGTTTCGGATTTGCCTGTCACTGTGGCCAGCCACAGGACGCCTGCGCCTACATAGGGACCATGGGTGGCTTGCGCTGCACCACCCACAGCTCCAACCACATACCCCATATCCAGTGTAAACCCGAAGGAATAAGACCGGGAGGCATGCGGATGGGAGCCACGTTTCATCAACGGAGCCGGCCCACACTCCTTCACAGGCAACCACAAGCACGCTGTATTTGGGGAATCAAGCGCACACAAGGCGGTGGCTGGACCGTAGTCCGCTCCACACTGACTGCATGGAACCGCTCTTTGAGCCTAGCACGGCCACAAGAACCGTGCATCCCGTCCCCTCCAGCAACGACCAAATGTTTTCTGGAGCCAGTATGAACGATGTAGTGGGTAATAGACAGGTAGGCACCTTGTCAACATGCACATCAAGCGCAGCCACACCGGGAATAGCGCGCAACAGCCAATCACTTGAAACGACAAAATGCAATAAAATAAATCCAATAATGCATACAGATACGGTGGCACAACTTTTCGCGAAATTAGCATATGAAGTAAGTTCGTTAGCAATGAATCCGCGATAAGGAAAAAATGTCCACAAGTTACTCCAAAATGCTACAACCGCAACAAAATTACCGAAAATAAGCGCAATTAGCGTAAGCGACGTGATAGCTAATAGAAGACTATTCAGATAGGCGAAACTAACCAAATAAAGTGGAATGAAATTTATGCAGCTTAAAGAGACCTAGTTTAAGTGTAAGTTGGTTTAGCCCAACTGAGGTGAAGAAGCATCAAGAATGCAACATCAGCCTCAGCATACATACGTATATACACCCATACACTTACATACACTGTTATGCCAAACGTACTTTTGTACATTACTGATCACACTGTTAGCTAAACATGATCATGCCTGTAAGGGTGTGTCACGCATGGTCGAGAATAAAAGTTTATTTATTTATTTATTGATCAAGGTACTGTACAGTTTTGCGCTTACATAATCGTATTTCTAAGTGTGCGCGTCGTACAGTCGAGAATACTGTTTATTTACTCAGTTGCCTGCACATGACTTGCGGATTTCAAAGGCCGTTGCTTTGCTTACAATGAACGCAGCGATACGGCTCAGACAGCTATGCGTACCCGTCGGAAAATCCGCCTAAAACCTTCGTTCGTACCTACTGGCGTCCCGAGGTACTGTTTAAAAGGCTGCTATCGCGAGGCAGTTGAACCTTCTTGTATTCCACCATGTCTTTTCTGTTTCCATGAGCAATACGTACAATACGACGGTACGCCGAGGATTCACCTACCATGGCAACTGTCTTGCAAAGGTGCCATAATGCTAGCATTTAGATACAAAATATGCTGGCAGGTGTTTGCAAAGACACAATACTATTTAAATGGAATAGCTTATTTTACTTGTGGGTCATGTTCATTCCGTATGCATCGTTTCGTGGTTCCAAGCAGTACTCCAGCAGTCAACTAACTATCCCTCTTAAGGCCATTTTGTCTCCGTGCTAATCCAACTCCGACAGACCGTTGATAAGTCACCTATTTGCGCGGACTTACTGGCGTCGTTCCAGCGGTCGGCGGTGCAGAAATTCAAATAAAATAATTAAATAAACATAGCGTAAGTACTTTATTTAAGCGGTTAATGTCCCTCTTGTTGTTGTTTAGGAAATCACGCTTGTCTGGTGAGCTTTCTCCTAGGTTAGTAACCGCTGGCTGTTTCCAACCTGCTGATTGCACGCAGTAGTTTGACGGACATGACCGATACAGGTAAGGGGAATGACGTCAGTTAAGTCGACTTTCCAAAGCCTTCGACAGACGGGTTCACTTCGGCCTAATTTGCGTGATCGAAAATTAGGTAGTTGGAAACCTTGTCTTTGAGCGAACCATGAATTGCCGTCGGAATCGGCAAACGCAGGCTAGGGATTAAAGTGCGTTGCCCCATCAAACTCATGTTTAGAGTGGAGTTCCGAAAATCATTTCTGGGACCACTGCTGTGATAGTGTTCGTTAACAAGCTTACGCGTTTGATTGCCACGGATTGCTAGTTTTTTCTATTGATGTTTAGATGCGGCAGGCGATCGACGACTAAAGAGATGCTGGTGAACGTAAGCGAGACATGGACATGGCGCGTGTATGGTGACACTAAAAGCCGCTCCTGGATAACTCGTTTAAGTGCAAGGTGGTCCACATTCGTATTCAGTCGAACTTCATGTACAAGCATTTACTCAAAGTTCTGCAGGCAGGTACTCGGGAGCGCGACCTAGTGGTATTAATCCAGGCTAATATGGTTGCTCAAAGCAATCTGTGAAGGCTTCCAAGACTGGGAGGTGACTTGACGGCATGCTTCTAGGGGCATTCCGGCTAGGTACCGCCACTGTCGCATAACCTTACTCAACATATACATGCGGCCTTATATATGATTCGAAACCAAAGCCTAGCAACCCTGTCCTAAGCTAAATCACGCAGCACTCCAGACTCCAGTACAAATGGCCACGAAGCAATTCAAAAGTATGCTCCCTCATCCATAGCAACTTGGGCTGTGAATGCTAAGGTAGTACAGCGGCCAGTAGCGGTGCCCACGTGACGACCTAATAATGTCAGCCCATGTGGTGAGGAACCCAACCCACGTCTGAGGTCAACTAATTATTTGCTAATCCAGGAGCGTCAAAAGTCCGGCACTCGGGCTAATTGCAGCTCACATTAACATTCCAACTGGCTCGCAGCCTCATCTCGAAATATTAAAATCAGGCTTGAAGCTTTCACACACATATAGTTTTTATTATTAGCTTGATATCAGAATAAATATGGCCCAACAAGTTTTACCATACAAAATGTGTCAATCCTTGTAGAAAGTTTTAAAAACCCCGTTCAAATCGACCACCCGGGATTCTTGATCTATTCTTGGCTGGTGCATGAATGCATTCTAATACAGACTGCTTATGTCCTTACAAATATGTCCCGATTTCAATAAAAACGTTATTTTTAAACCTGTCCGATGGGTACAGTTTCATTTATGCAAGCCGGGAACTATTCTACTGTCACCGTTACATGCGTCGCAAAACGTCTACGTTTGCATCCACCTGATCAGACCTCTGTTTGCTACATCGTATAGTCGAGAATAAATAACTATTTATATATAGAGTTGCCCAATCATATCATGAATTTAATGGGCCACGATCTCAAATTGGCCAGTCGGCGAAATGTTTGCGCACTTAGTGTTAGCCAGCCGTGGAACGCACTCCCAACTTGCCTCGGTTCTGCCCCAACTTTATTTGGGCGAAAAGACCTTCGCCGTTGCCATACCCCGCCTCCATTATAAGATTTAGCCACTGTACATCGACACTGTATCCTGTACCAAAGGTTGCATAACCAGCCCAAACCCACACAGACGAGGTTGGTTCTATTCTGCATACCTGTGTGTGAACACTGGGGGATCCACCAAAACGAGGCTTATCTTTTCACCATGGTTTCCTTACCCCGTCTCATGGTTGGGTTCTGGCCATCATACGGAACTGCATAAGCATCTGCTCTTTTACCCGTAATATGTCATCGTTTCATTATTCAATCAGCGTATATTAGGTAAGTGATCGAAGTTTTAACACGAAATGGTTTTCCTCTTGCAAGCGTTCTCCCTGTAAAAAACCCCAAATGTCTGCCTACTAAAACTGTCAAGTGGCTTTCATGACAAGCCACAACTTAAAGTCACCGCCCCGTTGGATATCCGGATAATTTTTTCAGCCCACGGACACCAACCTTCCACTCGCACATTGCTGACGAGCTCAAACATTCAAGAATAGAGCAGCACAGTTACAAGCACAAACTACACAGCTACATACACACGCACAATTACATACCTACATACCTCCCTAGGCAAACATACACTGTTATGGCAAGCATATCGAATTTCTACACGTTCTTGGTCACGCATTTTTATGTCGAAATGATCATGACTGCGAAGGCGCGCCACCCATTGTCGAGAATAAATGGTTTTGTTTATTCCTATATATATTTATTTTTACGCATAACCTACTCTACTGCGGATAACAACCTGTTTAGTCATTAGTTCATTCGAAATAAGCAACAAAACATTTTCTCGACTACTCTAGGCATGTCTTTACAAGCATGACCAAACTACGATAACAAAGCGTGAGCGACCACGTCAAAAATTTAACATATTTGCCGAAACAGTGAAAGTTTGTGTATTTGTGTCCAGATTTGTGCTTGCTTATGTGTGTAGCTGTGTAGTTTGTGCTTGTAGGTTTGCCGCAGTATCCTTGACTGTTTGCCAGCGTCAGTACTGTGAGAATGATTTATCGGCTTGCGTGAATTGATTAGTGTTATCCGGATATGCATGAAGCAGTGACGAACCTGCGGCGAGCAACCACCGCCCCGTCCAACATTTATAAACAGTCACTGGTGGCTTTTTATAAAGGAAACAATTTCCAGACGAAAACTCACCACGTCCTGGAACACTGACGCCGAAACTTGCTGGAAATGGCGAACCCCAATACATCCAACTGACACCACGAAGAGGTTATTTGGCTAACCAGATATGCAGCACAATGGCCTGCGGTTGCCTGGATTGCAATGAGACGGTCGCCTCGCGCTTGGAAACAGTTCAAGGCGTTTGTGAGTTGGATGGTTGCACACTGTCTATTGTTATATTGAGGTAGCTATGTATAAAATTTCCAGCGGTCCATCTTCCCGGTTAGCAGCTGCATTTGTACCTACTATATAGCCGTATTGATGGATAATGGCCTAGCGGAGGGTCCACTATAACGCACTCTGCCTTGCACTGCTGCAAACCCTGAGGTCCACATAACCAACGCAGCTCCATCCTTCTCCTTGCTCCGAGGCAAGGCCAAGACCAGCTTACTTGCGGAACTGTATACAAGGTCGTTTGTTCAAGAAGCTGCGTTACTGAATAGAGACTTATAGGCAACATCCTAGCGAATTCCTTCCTGATGCACCTCTTCTTCCCAGAAGTTCAAGTACCCAAGCCACTCGTAACTTGAATCTTACTAAAGAGTTTGAAAGAGAGGTCCATCACCCCAAACCTGTGTACTACCTGGTTGAGTTGCTGTGTAAAATGATTACATGTCTCGTTGAAAAGTCGCTTCGCAGCTGCTCTCTAGCTGCCGGTCGGATAGGTGTTAGTTTGTGCCCGTTTTCCAAAAGGGTGATAAGACCTACCTGAAAATTACAGGCCGGTAGGCATAAAAAGTATACGTTATAGTAGTAAAGCAGCTGGTAAGAGATGCTGTTGAGAAACACCCGTTTTAGTTCACATAGCTTAGCCCGTCTCGGCTTAGATTTAGTAGTGGTCACACTTGTTTGACTTCATCGTCATCATCATCATTATACATGTCAGCTAGAGGTAGGGAAACACCTCCGCTATTGTTCCGCAATACATAAAGTAAATACAAACATAAATAAAATACATAATGGAAAAATAAATACGACAGTTGCATGCCAGCTGAGCTACCAGCAACGGATAGGCATCGTTCCCGTAAGTTACTAGCCAGCTACTAGGCAAATATATAAAAAAGTATTATGTTTTACCCTACGAAATGAGATCGTAGATGGAGGGGAAGCTAAAAGAGATGGGGAGGGACAAAGAAACTCACAGCACAAACGCCACTGAGGTCGGCTCCTTGCCATGTCAGCAAGTGTATCTAGGCAAACGTGTTCACTGTCATTTGGACCCCAACCAGGGAGCCCTGAAGCTCCAACCGAGGCTAGCTCCGAAGTGATGGACTTCATTCCTCTAGACCAAGTCATCGCTTGGCCACCTCTCCTCTTCTTTCACCCACATCCCCGGTGAGCAAACCACGCACGTCGAGCGAGTCGGTGGGTTAGCATGCGCAGCACCAGCCATCAGAGCCTGGTGCGGGAAATAACAGTGCTGAGCGGTTCAGATCCTTTCCCTGGGCCGGAAACAAGGCGTCGAACACGCTCGTTACTCACGCGGTATTTGCACCAGATGTGAGCCAAACTGCGAAGGCACCGATGGTCGAAAGTTACTAGCCTCTTCATGTCCGCCGACCTTAGGGGCCAGGTTTTGCAACCGCACAGTAAGGTTGAACGTACCGCTGCATTGTACACTCTACCCTTCAGGGCGAGAGTGATGTCGCGTCGCCGCCGTAGGTGGCGAAGGTTAGCAAAAGCATTTCGAGCTTTCGCTATACGGTGCGTGACCTCGTCTTCGATCCCACGGGCGTTGATACAACTTCCTAGGTAGTAGAATTTCTGAACGACTTCTAGCTGATTCCCAACTAGGGTCAGCGCATGAGGCGCTCCCTGCCAATCTTGGAGGAACGCTTTGCACTTCGCTGGTGCAAAACAAAGCCCGAAGCGGCTGAAAGCCAGTGCCAATCAGTCCAGCGCGGCTTGGCACCTCTGGGAGCTGTCACAAATGAGGGCAATGTCGTCTGCCTACTCCAAGCCAAGAAGTTGTTCTCCTGGGAGTAGCTCCACACTTTCCAAGTCATGTCCTGCAAATGCAATCTCCATGACTTCGTCAATAGCGAAGTTGAAGAGGAATAGTGACAGCGGGCATCCTTGTCTCACACCGCTGGAGATATTGAAGGGTGGCGACAGGTTGCCGTAAGCCCTCACTCTGCCCGAGCTACGCGCGTATAATGCTTAGATAATATTTACATATTTCTCGGGCACACATTTCCTTACTAGACAATTTCAAAGTGCACATCGATCAACCAAATCGAATGCACCTGTGATGTCGAGGAACACGACAACGGTGGGCCGCCAAGATATGTGACGGTGCTCCAACAACTGACGCAAGGTGAAGATGTGGTCGATGCAGCCACGACCACGACGAAACCCGGCTTGCACTTGTTTGACTTACACGTTAGTAGTTCGAGGGTGCTTGGCCGAGGCTCGTGCGCTTGTAAAGGCAAGGGATGTTACGTCCATTGAATTTTAAAAGTCTATGACACCGTACCGCATTGTCGTCTTTTGATAACACCCGAGTCCTATGACCTTTATTACACTGAATTGCCTTGGATTTGGCTTTCTTGAAAGGCACGCTGATGAGCTTTTTTATGAGTTCCTGGTTTTCTTTCGGACAAACAGTTTTGAGTGTCGTTCCTCAGCGGTCGATTCTCGGACCTCTACTATTTACATTGTATGTGAACGACCTCCATGAGAAGCTTAACTACCATCCCTTATGGATGTGGATGCCTTGAAAGGTTGAAATCCATTGAGTGATTCTATTGGTCCGTGGCTTTGCAAACAGCACTTGACAAGCTTTTGGAGTTGGCAGATTTGTGGTAACTGCCAACAAACTTTGCCAAGTGTTTGGTCCTGCGCAGAGGATCAAGCGCTCCGACAACTCATTACGTATTTGGCGGCAACGTAGTGCCACAAGGTACTAAGGTACCTCGCTGTCCTCTGACTTAAATCCAGCAAGAACTGGCCGACTGCTATCCCCAAGGTTTTCCGAATGCTGTGGATGAGGCGCACGTCTTCGGTCATCATGATAAATGTCATGTTTGTTACATTGATCACAGCTGTTGACAAGCCATATTTCGAATACTGCGTGTAGGTCTGTCCTCCATGCTTGGTCCGCGACATGTTGGTAGTTGAACGGGTTCTGAGAATCGGTACGCGTGGTGCAAAATTTGAGGCAAACCTAGTACACTGATGGGCTGCTCAGGTTGCAGAATTTTCTTCTGCACTCTTGGCGACTTCGGAGAGACCTGCATTTTATGTAGCGCATATTGACCGGCAAGATTGCGCCTGGTCTAACAAAACTGTTCCTTCCGCCTCAGATGCCATCTTTACGTGGTTCCCAACGTTGCTGCATGAGCCCAGATCCGATCGCATTAAAGCTGATTTTCGTTTATCCCGCATGGTCGTCGACCTATGGAGCGCACTACCCGAAAAGTCGGATCAACACTAACGGTGAAGTAGTTGGAACATCGATTCGACGCCCTTGGATTGCAGTTTCAAACCTTTTCGCTTGGTTCTTAAATTCCACGTCCATTTCCTTTACTTCTCATCACATAGTACCAGTATTGTATGCATATTCACGTGTACTACACTTATAATTATTCCGTTTCTGCTGGTTCCCTTCTCTTAGCTTTCTTTTTCATTCACGACGCCGGTACAGAGAAGACTGCTAGTGCAGGAGGCGTAGTATTTGATTGGTTGACCGTGACGTGATTCAGGCTTATTAATGAGGCACGCCTCGGTTCCAAATCCATTGCGCTTATTTTTTTAGTTTACCTACGCCTTAAATAAACTGCACTCATGGAAAGGTCTTATGTTCCTGTCCAACTTGTAAGTTAATCTGGCTGCGAATAATAGGCCTAAATGAGTAGAGTGCAACGGTTTCACCTTTTTTCGCTTTTTATTCCACAACACCACGTAACCACTGAAGTCAGTTTGTTGAAAGAGCTAATAAAGAATTTATTTTATCACCTAGAACCCAATGGATGGATCTATTATTTGCATACTGGTGGAACACCATCGTGCAGCTGATCCGTAGACACCAGCCTCTCTGCCGATAGGCAGCTGCGCCCTTCTATGATGACTGATCAGCTGCTTAAGGAGGAGAACAAGAAGCTTCAGAATGCATTACAGGATGCCCTGCAGCTTAAACTTGAAGCTGCACAGTATGGACTAAGAATCCTCGAAGAAAAGCAGCAACTTCAAGCTCAGTACGATGAGCTGTTAAGGAAGTTCGATGATGCTGGTCAGGAATTGATCCTATCAAAGCAGGTATATACTTTCATTTTCACCTACGTATTAGAAATTGGAAGAGCAAAGCTTGTTGCACAGGCGACTTAGCAAAGCCGGCCTTGAGGAAGAGCAGGATTTTTTGTCTGAATATACGGACCGTGAACAGCGCCTTATCAATCAGGTCATGGACCTCGAAGTCGAATTAAAGGAGGTCAGAGCGAAGTTTGATAGGCAAATGGCTGATAATGATGGTTTGCATCAAAGAATGTCCGAGCAGCAGGGCAGATTTGAAGATTTGAACCACTCCTACTCTCAGCTGAAGGCTGAGCTGAAAGAGGCGAAGCGAAAGGAAGTCCAGCTTACCAGTGATTTAGAGGATTTAGAGGCCGAAAATCTGGACCTACAAAAGACTATTCTGTCCTTAAAAACCAGCCAGGTATGCAGTTCTATTTGTGTTTCGGGACCAAATTTAGGTCGAATTCGAGAGTTTGCGACATGAATACAAACGTATGCAGGAGGAAAACGATATAATACACAATCAGTTGGAAGAAATAACACGATTGAAACGCATGACGGAAAGATCACTTGAAGAGGCTTTAGAGTCTCTCCAGATCGAACGAGATCAGCGACACAACCTTAAGAGAGAACTCGATAGCCGCTTTAACTCCGAGTCATTGCTTCATACCGGAAATCTTCGGAACGATCTTAAGGGCTCGATAAACCTAGCTCATACAGCGCTTGAGGATATTGCAAACTTACAGTACCCTATGGAGACATTTGGGTCTCCGATACTCAGTCAGGTGGGCACTTGCTCTACACGTAAGTATGTAATCTTTTTAATTTCTAACTTTTCTTTCGTTTTTGTCAAAACATTCCTTCATCGAAACGATTATTCCCAGACATCACAGACTATAAAGTGTCCATCCCTGGATACCACTTTTCTCGCGCCGATCATCATGGGGAAAGTCAGGAGGCGGCGTCCCATACTGGGGAGCAGAATTAAGGACCCATTTAGTTGAGGTCTCCTGTGACACTGTCGGTGATCCTGATTCTTTCTGGTACTGTGTTCATGACGATGTAGATTTTCCTTGATTGGTGTCATCTACAGATTGCAACTGAGTGCTGGGGCTGGTCTGTTGGAATTGAACAGTAAACATAGGCAGGAAAGGACTGTCTTATCGTGGGAGATTTCAATGTTCCTAATATCGTTTGGGACTCTCTTTGCAATCCTCTCCCGAATTTATTTGGTTCCGCGTTACCCAGTACCGTCCTTGTTTGCAGTCTGTTTCAGCATGTCTCCATGCCGACCCGTATTCTCGCCGACCAGCAACTTCACATCCTGGATCTTGTTCTCTCCCCAGCACAATCAGACGTCATGAACCTGACAGTTTTTCAGCCCTTCATAGAAGCGATCATTGTGCTGTCTTATTCCAATAGATACGTTGCTTCGCTATCCACAACCTATGTGCCCTCCATCGGAATTTCAGGCGTACCGATGCCCTTCGTCTTAAAGTGACTGCAAGTATTACGGATTGGGGTGTTCCCGAACACCTGAATGCTGACGGTGCCTGGAATCTTCTGTACGCCAAGCTGATATTATTCACCGAAAAGTTGTTCCCAGCTCAAAAAATCGACCACTCTAGAGGCCATCCGTGGACTGATCGTGAATTGAGATTTATGGTGAACATAAGATGGAAATTGTTGTACCGCTTCAGGCTCACAAGATCAGAACGACTTTCTTGGCTTTAAATCTGTTAGGTATGTCTATACCATGAAAAAACGTGAGAAACGTCAATGATACGAACTATCTTTAGCCAATCTCTGGAACGACTTCCAAGATGCTCTTCTACAAACCAAACAGCAGAGCTGCTAGTGGCATCCCTGCCTTGTGTACCTTTGAGCATGGGGCTCCAGTTCAGGACGACACCGACAAAGCCAGTACCCTGGCGCGGCACTACTCTTCCGCGTACTCCGGCGGTGTTGCTATGTGGAGGTGTCGTAGCCATTTCGCGTGGATGACATGCGCCGACTCTCGGCTTTTGACAACGGGTGCTTGAGGAGGATTGCTCGTGTGTGGTGGCAGCAACGTATTTCCAATGGTGAAGTCCGACGTCGTGTCTTAGGGGAGATGCGAGTATGCCTCAACAAACTAGTTTTTCTGCGTCAGCTAAAATGGCTCGGCCATGTTTTGCGTATGCCAGCTAAGCGCTTGCCTTACTTCCCCCTTTTTGCTCGTGCAGGGCTTGTTTGGAAAAGACCGCGTGGTGGTCAGCCGTCCACTTCGCGTCAGCATATGAAATCGTTGACTTCACTTCTTGCTGCCGTTGGACCCACATGCCTGCCTGGTTGGGGAGCAAGCAGTAGTGTTGATGCGTAGAAAGATTTTAAGATTAGGCGCGTAGTCGAAACCAGTGGGCTTTGTGTAAATACTTGTTTAGATTCAGCTGTCCAATGCTTAAAGTTTAAAAACGACAAAAAAGCAATGTTGCGTTTCAAAAATAACAAAAGCAGTTCCGTTCTTCTTACGGCACAATAGTTGAAGTGTGTTGCTCACCTTCAGCTAATGCGCCATGATGATGGTATGGTGATTAAACCTCTCTTCTCTTGTGCTTTTCATGGATCTGTTTGGTTCTATGCCTTTTCGTTAGAATGTTGCCAATACATACATCCGTGCACTCGACAGAAGCTTCGTTTTCTGACAGTTTTGTTTACACTCCTTTTCCTGTTAGAGCGCGTCGATAGTAACACTGACGTCGTGTTGAAACCTCTGTGATTGGATCCTTACTCATCACCTGGTCCTGACGGCTTACACACCTAGTTCTTCAAGACTTTGGTTGAGCACATTGCCGTACCTACTCGCGGTTTTTCCGTCGATCGTTCGAGTCCGCACTTCTCCCGGTCGCTTGGAAGATAGGCATCATTAAGCCCGAATACAGTGGAGGGAACCGGCAAGATCCAGCTAGCTATCGTCCCATTTGCCAAATATCGCTAGTGTGCAAATCCATGGAATGGGTCCTGAAATGGGCACTTCGCCTTCATCTCGAAAGGTCGGATCTGATCTTTGCCATGCACGGTTTTCGCAAAGTTCACTCCTGCACTACCAACTTGTTTGTGGCTAAGGAAAAATGGTCAAATTCATTGGATGTTGGCAAGCGCATGGATGTCGTGTTTATTTACTTCAGTAATTCTTTTGATGAGGTCCCGCATGGACCTTTTGTTATCAAGCTACGTAGAGTCGGCGTTGCTGGTAACTTTCATTTCTGGATTTCCAATTTCATGAACGGTCGCTCCATGCTGGTAAAAGTGAACGAAACGTTTTCCTATCCAGCGGTGTCCCACAGGGCTCCGCCATGAACTCTTCAACATCTTCATTAACGATCTGCCCTCTGAGCTTCCATCGGATTGCTTGATTAATGCGGATGATCTGAAGATATGGACGGATGCATCTTTAGAGGATGCTGATCGGTTACAAGAGACGCTCGATCTGCCCAGTTGGTTGATCCAGTGTCATTTGCCCATTCAGCATCATTATTATACACGTTAGCTAGAGGTGGGAAACACCTCAGCTACTGTGCCGCAATACATAAAGGAAAAGGAAAATAACTACAACGGTTGCATGCCAGCTGAGCTACCAGCAACGGATAGGCATCGTTCCGGTAAGCCACCAGCCGGCTACTAGGCGAAAAGAAAAATTGTTATGTAAAATTATATTACGCTACGAAATAAGCATTAGTCAAGATAAGCGTTCCGTTGGCGCTCTTGAACCATTCGGTGCTTACTACATAGATGGTTCCTGGCTCAAAAATGTCAATTCTAAGATGTCTTGGCGTAACTGTGATCCCAGATTTAACATCCAGTCAGCACATGAAGAGGGTTGCCGCTGCCTACAGGCTGTTTCACGTCATACGAAGAGGCTGCTGACGCCGGAGCTCTTTAGACTCCTGTTTACCTCATGTGCGCCCGATTCTAGAATACCTTCCTGTTATCTACCCGGTCGCCAAATTTGTACGTGACATATTTGGGAAGGTCCAACGATGTGGATCGAAGTCCGTCTCTGAGTTACGTGACCTGCACTATCCTTTTCCGCTTCGGCATTTGAATCTGTTTATTCTGGGTTACCGTGGTCGCCACGGAGATTTGCTTTTCACCAGATGTATTTTCGAGAGCTGGGGAGAGTTGCGAAATTTCTTTCATCTCAACGTTGGGAGTTCGACCAGAGGACACCGATGAAAGTTATTCAAACCAAGGAGGCTCAGAGTGCGGTCCATCCTTGCTCTATTCACCCGCGTTATAAACGACTAGAACCGATCACCAGGGCGCATTGTTGATGCGCAGACGGAGGACTGTTTCAAACAACTACTTGATTTTTACCTGTTGCACATGCTGGGATCGTGTTGCTTCAGCTACGAGTGTTACGGCCGTCTCCGGAGTTTCCTTTGTGCAATGACGCGAGAATCCTTGCAATGATCAGAAAGTAATGGAGTTGACAAGGGATCGCCCTCCTCTTCTCTACTATCCGATGAACCAGTGTAATTCAATGCTGAATGAAACGAATCAAGCTGGATGCGCTGTTCTATGGCATATTCCCCGCCAAATTTACACAGCCTCCACTTCTGCTACTTTCTTGAATTTTTTATCGCTCATCCTCAAAGGCCATGCACTTCTTATGCCTATGTCTAACCTTAAATGAGACATCATGCAGATAACGGGCAAATGACTTGACAAGTAATTGGTTCACGTTCCATCTGATAAGTTTATTTTGCCGAGGTCCTCTCGGCCGATTTCTAAACGACGCTTTATCGCATCACAAAGCACTATTCCGCAGTTGTTCGTTGGCCGTCAACATTCACTGACCTTACTCCGTTTCTACGTTACCTACACTTCACCACGATGCGAATTTCTAACCATTGCATTGTGCAGTTAAAGCTCGAGTAGACGATCCCTATACACAACTCCTTTCTAGCATTAGAGTTTACCACCTTCGAACTTTGAACAACGAGACTGGATGTTGGCGTGGTGCAGTGGTTCGCCTATCTCCACGACCCATTGAGCCATGCTGGGTGGCACTTTCCAAGTGCCATCAGGGCCACCCAGTCCAGACAGGTCAATGGTTAGGGGTCAGACTATTTCAGTCTCACAGTCCAATCTTCGGAGGTAAATAAGAAGTCTATGGACCTCTCCCTTCAAATCTTAGCCATGGGAGATAACAGTTCTACGGGTTATAAACTCATGGC
The DNA here is from genome assembly GCA_944474145.2 of Dicrocoelium dendriticum. Taxonomy (NCBI): domain Eukaryota; kingdom Metazoa; phylum Platyhelminthes; class Trematoda; order Plagiorchiida; family Dicrocoeliidae; genus Dicrocoelium; species Dicrocoelium dendriticum. The sequence continues at coordinate 90,416,308 of OX104065.1, read as the reverse complement.
TCGTTTGACGTAGAGCATGAGCGCCACGCATTGTTTCTGCCGGTGGGAGAGCACCTTGTGCTCAGTGCTTTGCTACGGCCCGCCTCAAGGCAGGTAGCCTCTGGTCAATTTGGTGCACTCGCCAACTCCCAACTGCGGCTGGCCCTGGTCGCAGGTGCGTAACGCAATACGGTCGTAAAACATGTGAATTGTCCCAAATTTTCAAAGCTCATGTGTAACAGGCATCAAGTAGATCCTAATGGGTCTCTGCATTTACACTGCTGAGATGGACTTGCTCCCCACTGTCTTGTGGGCGGGCTATTGAGCCAAGCGCTCACGGTGGAATCCCTCAAACGGACCTCCAAATCCGCCACTGCCTTTTGGGTCAGACTTGAGTCGAAGGCTAGAGGTAGGGCATCTCGAACAAAATCCCTCTCTCGGAATGGGCAGCCAGTGAGTATCACCCACCCTTTCGACCACGCCGACAATTCTCCCGCTTGCCGCTACCTTCACTAAAGGAAGATAAACCTGTCGGCACCAACTGACATTGTTTTTATCGATTCGTATGTGACTGCGGCATCAGTTACATGGGCAGAACCGATCGGGCTTTAGATTTGCAGAGTGAAGGAACGCTTAACAAACAGGGTTCAGCGCGAAGTTACTCAATCCACCGACGATACATGCTCGCGTAAGCCGCCGGCTTCCTCCATAGACAGGCTTATCTTGGCGACTCGTCACCAAATTAATCCCTTATCGGCGTTCCGAATCTTGTTGCATCATACAAATTCATGCCTTTGGCGATTTGCCGAGGCCGTCGCGATAAGCCGAATTAGACCAGGTTTATGTGTATAAAAGCAATTAGTTGTCAACGTGCGGTTGCCGTGGTCCTAATGACAACAACAATAACCACAACCGTAAATTTGTTTGGCTTGACTGTGCCTTATAAGACATACAAAAAGATTTCCTTGTTATTGTATTGGTACTGACGAGGTACTACGAAATGCTAACATCTGTCAATATTCGTCTTCTTTCGTTTTTCGAATTCTCCCCCTTCTTATTTTTCTCTCCTCTCTTCTTCCGTCTATTGAGCAGGACTCAGCCGCTTACCTCGCTGCTTTTGCCATCAATACTCATAACTCGACCATCAAACCACCAGTTTCATTTCACATCGGTTCTTTTAGCGTCCACATTTTTTGTCTGATCGCTTGACAGGTAGCATTGACTCTTACTCTTCACTCACTTGGTGTTGATGTACCTAACTTCCTGAAACGACGTCTGACAAGGTGTCTTCGTGTTGGCCGGGAACGTTGATAGGTTGCAAAGCCCATGAAATGGAGAAAACCCGTGCTGTCGGGAACAGCCGGGTGCTATCCCAACTCATCCGGAACACGGGTCCGAGAAAACCATCAGTTAACAAGGCAACAGCTGAGGAAGATGACCTGTTGATCCATTTTCAGCGTCGTCGACTAGTCGGCTGGGCGAAATATTTTGAGGAGTATTTCAGCAGGCCAACTGCGATGCTGCGGCTTGCCGAATCACCTGAGCTACCTTGGCAAGTTGATGTCACACCCACTTTGGAAGAGATTCGGCATGAGCTCTCAGTTTTTGCGACGAAACAAGCCTCTGACCCGATGACCTTCCCCCATCTTTGCTGAAAGATGGCGGTGACTCTTTGTTGATAGAACTTGCTTCTCTTTTTTAACACAATTTGAGACCCTGAAGCAGTGCCTTCAGACTGGCGACTATCAACTGTGGTGCCCATCTTCAAGAGGGGTCAGCATACTTTATGCGAAAATCATCAAGGCATTAGCCTTGTTTCCATTGCTTCAAAACTTCTCACGGGTATCATTCTTCGACGACTTACTGGTCCTTGTGAGGACCGAATCACTGAAAGCCAGGCTGGCTTCCGCCCTGGCCGTGGTTGCATCGACCACATATTTACTCTTCGCCAAGTTTTAGAGCAGAGACACATACAGACGACCGATTATAGTGGGCTTCCTTCACTTGAAAGCCGCGTCAGCTTGTGGCATTGTTTAGCCATGAAGGACATGTCAGGTAAACTTTCCATTCTGAAGTCCCTCTACCGTGATTTGCGAGGCCGTGTAACGATCTACGGGAATCTTTCCTGAGCTCTCCACGACAAGTGTGATTCGCCAGGGTTGTCCTATATCTCCATTCCTCTTCAACTTTGTGATCGAAATGATCATGAATGACTCGGTTCTCTCAGACTACCGCAGCGGAAGTTCTTCAAGGCGACAGATCGACAAACCTGGAGTATGCGGACGACATAGTTCTCCTTGGGTCTGATGCACTGGCTATGCAAACACTACTGCACAGACTTGTGCGTAGCGCTGCACGCTTCGGCATGTACTTTGCACCTTCAAAGTGCAAAGTGCTGTTGCAGGACTGGGCCGACACACCCGGTTTTAGCTATTTCCGAACAGCCACTGGAAGTGGTGGATCGGTTCGTTTACTTTGGTAGCTGTGTCGCCTATGATGGTCACATCACTGAGGAAGTTACTTCGCGTATCAGCAAGGCCGTGTGGCTTTCCAGAGGCTCAACCATCTATGGAGACGGCGGGATATCAGCTTGTCAGTGAAAGGTAGGGTGTATAACGCTGCGATAAGGCAGGTCCTACTGTATGGATCAGGGACCTGGTCTGTTCGCACTGAAGACATTAAACGCTTGACTGTTTTTGACCACCGGTGCTTGCGAAGTATTGCTCACGTTTGGTGGGAACACCGGGTGAGCAATGCTGAGGTCCGCCGGTTGGTTTTTGACAAGGAGCCTTCTGGTGTCTCTCTCGAGTGTTTGGCAAATATTAATCGTTTGCTTTGGCTAAGCCATGTCCTCCGTATGCCCGTTTGTCGGTTTCTTCGGCGTGCATTATACGTCGTGGCTGCACCAAGTTGGGCGAAGCCACGAGGTGGCCAGTCCATCACATGGCATAGAAGCTTGAAGAAATTGACTGAGAGACTTGCTCAGGCTGGTGCGTGCCTGGATGGGAGCCTTAAGATCGTCCAAACCAATAGTTGGAGACCCTGTCAGACATGGCGTAGTCACGAAGTCAGTGGCGTTCCTGCATTCGGTTTATTGCATCTGGTTGTTACTTTTCGTTCCATTGTGACAAGTCTAACGCGTTTCCTTCTCGCTTTCATTTTGTCCAAATTCTGTTTACATCCAACCCCACTATCCTACCAGTGTTATTTATTATTATTCGTACGGTGTGAGTCGTGGCAACAGGATCCACCGCACCTCGATGCTCAAATCGTAGTTGACCAACTGAACTGAACTGATGTTCGAACATTCATGCAACTTAGGTCACAGCTGGTTCTTACTCTCACCAACGATATTCTTACCCTAATGAAGCTTCACTGCATGCCCTCATCGCCCCTGATAGTATGAGTGACCGATTTTCGATCGAAAAAATCACAACGGAACAATTTTCAGACGGAAATTGGACAGCGAGATGAAATCGGGTAATTACTCCTGTTGTTTTTCATCGATTCCCAAACCCCATTCCCATTGATTTCTGCTTCGGTGGTTGTTCAGGCAGCGTTTAACAATGAAGCAACTTAGAGAATTCTCGCAGTGCCTCGAAACACCATTTTTTGAGGTAGAAAACATGTGTTTCGCAGGAGCTACCCGAACGGGATAACCATGAAACAATGTGATAATGCTAAGTACGGTTTCTGCATCTGCTTACTTTTTTCTCCGACTTTAAAGCCTTTTCCCCGCACACCAATTTGACTGATATCGAACGGAAATCTGACTCAGCAAAACTCGATGAATTTACCCATACTCATGGCGGTCTATTCGCAAACCCTTTTGATGTGTTGTTGCATAATTCTGATCCTATATGCAACATTGCGCGTAATTTTTAGGGGTTTCAAATCTTATTATTTTTCACACACCGATTTTGTTATATTTGCGGTTAATGGAGCATTGAGCCGTCAGAACAGACTTTCACCGCACCGGACAGCGTATTGACCGGGTCTCAAGTCACATGAAACAGGCAAAACAGCCGAAAATATAGGGTGAGAGCGTGTAACATACGCGGCGGCCTGATGCGTATGAGCTACAGTAGACCATTAGGTGAGAGTGAAGTTCACGGTCAAGTGTGTAGAACGATAGTGTACTTTTGAGGCACCGGATCTCCCCCTTTGAAAATTCCTTCCCCAGACTCATAGGAATGAAGTGCTGGGTTCACCTGTAGACGTCTGATCTGTTTGGTTGTCCCCATAGGTCTCCGAGTGACTCAATGGCATGGCTCTGTGCATGTTTCCTTCGGCTCACTAAGACCCAGTTTTTGTTAGTTTAAACGTGTCCAGCAGTATATCGAACGGTAACCCGAAAGTAAAAATGTCAGTGTTCGATCCGTCGTTTGCGTAACTGATTAACTTGCCGTACGAGAGACCCCTCGTACGGCACAGTGCGTACCTCCATGACCCATTGAGCTATACTGGGTGATACCTCCGGGCACCTTGAGAGCTATTCCTACCAGGTTGATTAATGGTGAGAGGTCCGGCAAACTTAGTCTCCTAGTCCTCTAGGTCGGGGTTTGAAATAGATTCGCGTCCATTTCTGTAAAACTAAATCATTGCCACCTCCCAGCTGCCTTGCGGACAGGCTTTTGATCCATAGGCTTTGGATGGGGACCCTAATCGTCGTCCTGTCTAGGTCTGGGCGCCCTGGCAGTATCTCGGCCCACATTCAACCATGACTTTTTCTTCAAACATAAACTTCCTTCTGCATCGTCCGTCACGCAGATTATCAAGGGTTGCCTTATCTGCTGCATACAGCAGGGCGGATAAGCAAAACATCCTACTGCTGGCGCCTCCGTTCTTTCTTTTTCACCTTTTTCTCTTGCTCCCATCCCGACCCCCATTACTAACTTTCCCACTATAATGCCCAGCTTAATTGACAGCAATTGAAGTGCCAATGCAGTCACAGCATGTGCGGCCACCATCCCACAGCACCTATCGGAAGCCTATCGGCAAAAGTCCCTTATAAGGCCACGCTGTCCCGTTTCCATGGCGAAGTTCAACGTTCGCACTCTAAGACAAATAGCTCAACAGTCTGCACTCGCACGCACCTTGGACACACTAGGTGTTGATTTGTTTTGTCTGCCCGAAACTAGGATCAACGACCCTAATGAGATTGTTGAATTGTTGAATTAACTGCGCCCGGCTTCTCTCGTTATTGGCTGCACGCATCTGGAGACGCCGATGCAGCACTCACGGGTCAAGCTGGCGTAGATATCATTCTAAGCTCCAAGACTGAACCATCGTTGGTCGATTGGATTCCGGTGAACAGCCGTTTATGTGCAGCCCGTTTGACGACATCAGCTAAGGTTGATTCACGGAGTAGTACAAAACGCTGTTTGTTTATTGTTTCCGCTTATGCTCCCACCGACTACAGTTCTAATGCCATCAGTGACACATTCTATCACGAACTGAACGCGCTACTACGCAGTGCTGCTAGTTCAGATATGATAGTACTTTCAGTGGATACGAACTCACAAGCTGGGCGTCTGAGCTCTTCAGAAGCTCAGCTGGGTAGTAATTATGGGCTTAACTCCAAACGGACTGACAACGGTGAGCGTCTGCTGCAACTGTGTGCGGAGCACCAGTTGTTTCTTAGTAGCACTGCTTCTAGACATAGTGTGCGCCGGAGTGCCACTTGGCGTCCTGCTGTAGCTGGCCAGCAATAAACCGAAGTATATCACATTTCTATAAGTTACAGATGGCGTGGTTCCATCCTGGATTGCCGCTCGTACTGGAGTACCTGCGTCGACTCTGATCATGCCTTGGTGCGCTGTCGTTTCTCCATGAACTTTACCGGGAGGCGCACCAAGCGTCTCCCCCGATTGGCAACGGAGAAATTGTCTCAGCCCTCGGTCAGGCAAGCCTATCAAGACGCACTGCGTACCGAAATTTCGCTCTGCTGTCCTAATGACACTGAGCTTCAGTGGCATAGGATCTCGGCCACTATGCACGACGCAGGAGCATCTGCTTGTGGCACTATCAGTCGTCATCGCACCAGTCACTGGATATCCGAGAGGTCCGTGAACCTTTTGGAAGCTAGAAGGCACCTCCCGGCTGGTTCTGCACACAATGTGACCAGACGGGCTATTAGGCGTGAACTAAAGCGGAGCCTACGTGCTGACAAGGAAGCCTGGTGGACCAGTCGGGCTCAAGAAATGGAGGAGGCAGGAGCAGTAGGCAATTACCGGAAGCTCTTCCAGCTAATACGCACCACTGGTCCGAGAAAACCAGGTGTCAGTGAGACAATCAGGGACAGCGCGGGTGCGCTGATACACAATAAGGAGCGCCGTATAGCTGGTTAGGCGGAACAGTTTTAAGATCAGTTCAATTGGTCATCTGCTCCCGGATCTCTTCCTACTCAGGTGATGCAGGGTGAGCCATGGACGGTTAGTTTAGAGTCTCCGTCGGAGGCTATGGTCCGAAATGCGATCACAGTCCTCAGTGGTTTTCGTGCCGCTGGCCCGGATTCCCTCCCACCTGCACTAATTAAAGATGGACGTGAGGTCCTCTGCAATGCACTAACGCTATTCGATCATATCTAGAAGGAATTGTTTACCGGCTAACTGGAGCGAATCGATTACAGTGGTAATATACAAGAAGGATAGTTGCACAGACTGTTCTAACCAGTTGTGACAAAATTACTGGCCTCGATTCTCCCTCGTCGCTTCACTGCGGAACTGGAATCTCGGATTAGGGAAGAGCAGGCAGGTTTCCGCCTAGGACGTGGCTGTATAGACCATATATTCACTTTGCGGCAGGTGCTAGAGCAGCGCCACGCATACCGCAGACGGACAATAGCTGTGTTCCTCGATTTCAAGAATGCGTTCAATTCAGTCTATTGATCGATTTTGTACGAAATACTTGCTCGGAAAGTTGTTGCTTCGAAATATGTGGCATTCTTCGTGCTCTATTCTCGAACACTACAGGCTGCGTCAGTGTCTACGGTGACTTGTCGGATAGCTTTCCGACCGCAAGTGGTGATCTTCGTGGTTGTCCGATTTCCTCATTTTGTTCATTTTCGTCATGCATTTTATCATGAAGTGTTCCCTTGCGGGATCTCACGATGTAGGCTTTGAACTCCTGCCGGTTGAAAGGCTAGTTGATGTTGATTATACGGACGATATCGTCTTGCTTTTCGACCATGTTGCGATGGCGCGATCAACCATGAATAGCCCGTCTGGAGTGGTCACATTATTTGGTATGCGCTTTGCACCTTCAAAGTGCGAAGTGTTGCTGCAAGACCACCAGCCACTTTATGACCCTTGCTAACGAGGGATTCGAGGTGGCTGCTTACCTCACTTATTTTGGCAGCTGCATCAGCAACGATGGGTGCATAGAAACTGACCTCAGCTCACGCGTTGCAAAGGCTAGAGCTGCCTTCTTGAACCTGCGTCATCTTTGGCGACAGAAGGGAATTTCCCTCCATCTGACAGGCCGTGTATACAAGGCCACAGTGAGGGCCGTTCTGCTCTATGGTAGTGAAACTTGGCCCATCCGTTCTGGAGATCTGAGGCGCTTTCAAGTCTTTGATTATCGTTGTCTGCGAAGCACTGCTGGTGTCCGGTGGCACCAGCATGTCCGCAACGATGATGTGCGTAGGTGAGTAGTAGATTGTGATAGTCATGCTAGCTCCCTAGAACAACAGATAGCACTGAATAAGTTGCGTTGGGTTGGGGGCCTACTACGTATGCCTGGTCACCGCTTACCTCAGAGGGTCTTGTTCAGTCTACCAGATGGTGAGTGGCGCAAAGCTCGAGGTGGACAGAAGTTGACTTGACAGCGGTAAATGAAGTCACTGACGACCAAACTGTGTGCCATTGGTCCGTCTCGCCTTCCGGGCTGGAGTCCACTTGACTCGCCTTGTGCTTGGCTCGAGACTTTACAAGACATGGCTCGCAGTAGACAACAGTGGCGCGTCTGCTGCCGTCTGCTTGTTGGTTACCTGTTTACTGTGTGGTGCTGAGTCGTCTGCGGGGTAATGGCTGATTATGACGCGTGGCGGTGAAAGCCGCAAGGAAGCTGTCTCGACGATGCCGCCTTATTGTTGCACAGTAGCAAGCTGTTTGACGGTATGCTGCCTACACAAGGTGTAAGCGCCTTGATCCTAAATGTTTGCTTATGGTATTAAGGTTTTCAGGTTAATCCGCCTTCTATCCCTCTTATTATTTGTTATTTCTTAGGTCCTCATGATTGTCAACGAAGAATCAGTTCGAATGACTGATTTACTGCTTTTATTGATTACTGTTGACTGATTTGCAAGTTCCGACTGCAAATACACTACGCTCCCATCCGCAGGCGCGATTGCCGAAGTTGTCATGCATACCATGTAGGGACTATGATGTGCGCAACCGGCGGGTACCAGCCGATCGATCTTGTTCTTTCCGATTGAAACTTTCTAGATGATTGTTCTTCATCGGGGTCAGTTATACATCTGCCGTAACAGTGTACGGCCCCTTTAATTACAACCTGGTCTTAGTTAAAAACGAGTTATGTTACTAGCTACTAGTGTTTACTGTGAACAATGTCGCCACGATATCGCGTTGGTTACTGGAGCCTTAAACGCGCGGGTTAGCAGGTTTTGAGTTGATCTACGCCGACCTCGGTATTCGCAGAACCGATATCTCTGGTAAACTCTTTTAGCTCTTTGTTGATCACGGCCTACTGCCGTCGAATATATGCCTTAGACACCAACTTGGTTTAATCCATCGCTTGACTACCCCCACTATTTGACCAGCCGTGTTTACAGATTGGTTGAACCACCATCAGTTATCTTTGGGGAGGATGCGTAATGAACTGCGAATCATTTTGAAGTATCCGGGTTATACTCTCTGGAGCTGTTTTGCTATTTCATGTGCTTCGTGCATTCGAAGTGAAAAGTGTCGGCGCTGTACCACCAGACAGTCGGTGGCCCATTGACTCTTGTAGACGGGTAACTACAGGAAGTTGACCAATTAACTTACCTTGATAGCTGCCTTGGCAGCAATGTCCATGTGACTCTTGAGGTTAGTTCACGTATTACAAAAGTTCAGAGCTCCTACAACATCTTGAAAATGCTTGGAACCGATCGAGAACTCTTGATTTTAGTAGAGGTTAAACCAACCATTTGGTATAGTCTGCAGACCACAAACTAGGGCGGTCGATCGTTTTCCAACCTTTCTTCTATTGCGGCATAATAGCAGGTGCATAATGATGCATGATTTCAAACCCTTCATAAATTAATAGCGCCTTCTGCCTGCTACATTTATAGCGTCAGAGATGGGTTTCTTTCGGTTTGCGACACCATGCACACGAAGCGACAGTGAGAATCAACCTGGCATATAGAAATGACTGCTACTTCGGTCCAATGGTCTGAGGCGAATTCGAGTTTTTGGTGATCCTTGCCTGCGTAGCATTTATGGTATCGAATGTCACTAGCATGTTTGCCACGATAATGTGCACAGTCGAGACTAGGTTAGCATAGTCAGCTTAGTTCTATAGGACAGCGAATGGTGTTCAACAACTTGCTTTAGTGGCAAAACATCACTGTGAGATATTAGTTTGCTGCGGACACTTAACCCTCTTTCCATTTGACAGCAATATCTATGTGAGGCAAGGTTTATTATCCTCACCCTTCTCACTTACTTTTGCCATTGATAACATTCTGTAGGGTTTTTTAATTTCTGGATCTTTGGCAGCTAGCTACTTCTAGGTGACAGACTTTGTATACGGGTGACACCGCTGTAATCTGTTATTCCTCATGAATCGCCGAAAATGCATCTCGTAGGTTGGAACTGTTTTTTTTTCACAATTCGAAGTGGCTTCCAGCCCCTCAAAGGTTCTCTTGCAGAGCTTACCTCAAGTTACTTCGTATGAACATTGGCATACCTCCTAGAGCTGAAGTAATTGTTTAGATGTACGTTTAACGTCCTGTTTGTATTCGAAAGGGAGATTTACTGGCAGCGTGATGAAGTAGCAATGCGCTTCCTACTTGGGCCAGTACTCGTTGATATTTTCATGAGCATGCTTGAACGGAATAGTTTAAGATCAACCAACACAAGTCTAAACCTCATTGGCCGTTTAGTTGATGACATCTTTTTGATGTTTCCGTCCTTTCAGAATATCGAAAATATTAACAAAACCGTCGGCCGAGCCCATAAAGCGATACTATTCACCGCAGAACTAGAGGAAAACGGCTGTTTTCGCTTTCTGGCATAGACCTAAAGGGACTAACGGTGTGTTACAGTGTTACATACACAGGAACTGCACGCGGAACGGTCAGTGCACCAACTTCCGCAGCTTTCTGTCACTGAGATTGAAATGGATTTGCATTGTACTCTATTCAGTTGAGACGAAATGATACGATACGTTTACAGAGGAACTACAACTCACGATGCTGCAGGAAACGGCTACCCGGACATCCTCACAAAGCCTATATGAAGTGAAAGAAGGTCCCAGGTGTCTTGCCATCCAGTGAGTATCCCAAAGGAAGTCGCGCAGAAATTCTTAATCGCCATCTCTAACATGAGCTCAAATGCCCCATCTTAGCAGCAAAACTATAGATCCATTTCATTAGTAACCCGATGGTAAAGCTTAGCCTCAAGGATAGAAGGCCTGTCCACGATAACTCAGTGCATATCTACCCCTTCGCCTGTTCTTGTGGAGTAGGATTCACTGGTCATACGACTAGGTGTCTATACTAGTTAGTAAATGACCACCGTCAGGTGTGGATTGCGGGTGGAAGCAGGAAGGTATGTAGCTCTCCTATAGCTGCCTATCTCACAGTCATAGGTCACTTTGTTAAGCTAACCGACCCATTCAGAATTGTCAGCCAACTCCCCGAAGATCGATCGAGGCATGTGCGCAGACGGATATTAGAAGCTGCTGAGTCCATCGCGGTTCGGTTGCACACACCTAAGCTGTTCATCTACTAGCGCTTCATTCAAGCCTTACGGCTTCCCTGGCCCAATCGATTTGCGACCTCTATTCGGTTGAGTCGTGTACAGGCTGTGACGGTGACTTACTTAACAGTAAGTATCGGTGCCGGGAAGCAGTGGGTTTACCTTTAACGGCTTCATTGGTCTGTCAAAACAATTTGTTTTGCAACTTATTCATAAGCCTACCGAAGACTTATACCTAAAACATTGGTACGCGTATGTTGACTTTTGATTACATTATATTACTGGTTTAACGTATGAACTCTCTGAAATTTCACAAAAGCAGGGTGTTTTCTGCAAATCCCAGCCATTTATAGTGTCTTTGTGACTTCACTTTCTGCTTAGAAGGTAGTCTATTATGCACCCATATGAGCACCGGCTCGTAGGCTTAAGGTTCACAGGCCTTCCTTGTAATCCGAGGGCGTGGGTTCGAATCTGTGTAGGGGACCGGACGACCTTCGCAGTATCTTCAGCCCACGTGCGACTGGTGGTGATTGCGCGGTAGCGAAACATCGGTAGTGTGTATCGGAGTACTGCTGATGCCCCTTTTCGGGTGTTACGTTTAACCGGAAACGATTACTATATAGGACTCTACAGTCACTTTCCTGAGTTATCTCTGCTCACACCCCATTTTGCGTCTTATTGCTAGATTACTTGCTCTCAGTTGTGCCCTCAAGTTGCTTCCTACCTACCCCACTGTCTAATGGGTCAGCTTTGTGTTTTAAAGGCTAGAGACTGAGACTGTGTTTAAGAGCGTAGAAAAGATTCAGTACAATATCGAATTATGAAAATCAAAAACATTTAATTGCGGATTGTCAGCCATAGTGTTTGATCAGTTAATCGTTTATCTTTGTTCGGTTAGGAATTCGTATTGATGTCATTATTTCCGGATATAGGATGTATTTTTTGTATTGTATGTGCACCATTTCACAGAAGCACAGGTTTCCGTAATAATCGTCGATACGTGTTTTGAAACACTTCACGGAATCGGTCCCTATTAGTTTTTCTGGTAGTGTATTCCATAGGTTTGCGATTCTTCGTTCTATACAAAGCTGATATGATACCTTGTTCATGCATGGGACCCTGAGTTTGTAACGGTCTCCTCGGGTGTTACAGGGTTCTCGCAGGTGGAATACTAGCCACAATATGGGGAAGTGATACAATTGTACTATTCGGTGGGTCATAATAAGGTCAATTCTTACTCCGTGCTAGGATAGTGTATAGAGTCCGAGCTTTTCACAAGGTTTTTCATACGGAAGCTTCCGTAGACTTGGGATCGTTTTAGTTGCGATGTGCTATATTTTCTCCATGTTTTCAGTTTCCCACTGGATTATCGGATGGTAAGCTGGGGCGCCGTATTCAAGGATTGGTCTAATGAGCGAGGTGAATAGGCGAGGGACGGTTTCTTCGGACCATGTGGAGAAACTGTCGTAATATCCAGAGCACACGAAGTCCCGCACGATACAATTTCTCTGTATTTTCTATTGATCTTATATCATGTCGCGAGAGCACTCCTAAGTCTCTGATAGATGTGTTATAGTGGAGCAACTGGCTGTCCAAAGTGTATGACCGAGTTGCTGGATGTCTGGTGATATTGATGAACTCCGACTTGCTTGCGTTAAGACGGAGTTGCATTTCAGTGGACCATGTTGACAGTCGATCTAAGTCATGCGGAAGGCGAACGCAATCGTCCTGGTTCTCAGTGATCCTCCAGATTTTCAACTCATCTGCAAACAGGAGACATGGTGACTGGAGCTGCTGCGGGAGATCGTTAGTATGAAGAAGAAATAATACTGGCCCAAGTACAGTTCCTTGAGGCACGCCACTTGTCGATGGAAACCAGTCTGTCAGGTAGTCATTGATCTGTAAACTTCCGTCCCGCGATAAACTCGTGTGACCACTGAACTAGCCTGCCACCGATTCCGTATGTCTCCAGTTTACGAAGGAGTACCTCGTGGTTCACTCTGTCAAACGCATTACTAAATCCGATGTACGCCACGTCAACCTCCTTCCGTTTGTTGAGAGCTCGTACCCACTGGTGGTTTGCGTACATCAAGTTGGTGATACAGGATCGCCCTTTCGTGAAGCCATGTTGCACTGGCGTCAATACGTCCGTCGATTCGAGGAACGACAGCAGACACTTATTCACATCCTTCTCGAGAACTTTGGACAGTATCGAAGTCAAACAGATCGGTCTATAGTTCTCTACTTTACTCGGATCACCACCCTTGGGAAGCGGTCCCACTATCGAGCATTTCCAGTCGTTGGGGACAGATCCTTCAGAGAGTGATTTATTGAATAGGTTTGTCACGGCTGATGATAACATTCGATAGTGACTTAAGTATTAATGAGTGAAGTCCGTCTAGTCCGAGGGCTTTGCACCATCTAGGTTGGCGAGTAGCTGATACACTTCGTCTCTATCATATTGTAGACTATCGAGCAAGACTGGCGCAACTTGTGCCGGTACTGGAACAGCCGCCGGTTTACTGGAAAATACGGTGAGGAAGTGCGGAACCAAGGCGTCCGCGCGCTCTGCGCTTGAAATGAATGCCTGTCCGTTCAAACTCTTTAAGACCGGTAGGTCGCCCTCAGGTTTCAGTTGACGTTCCAAGTAGGCAAATATTCTCTTGGGGGCGGTTGTGCCCGAGGCTGCTAGCTCCTCTTCGAACTGCCTGCGCTTCTTTTTAACCTTGCGGCCTTACATAAGTTACGGTGTTCCTTATACACCATGTCATCTTCAGCACAATCCGTTATGATGTTTCTATTCCAAAGTTTGTGATGCCGTTGCGCTAACTGTTTATATTCCTTATCAAACCAATGCGGTTTGGTAGGTCCGACTTGAATGCTTCAGGGGAACGAACCGAGTACACAGCGAGTTAAGCTTCCCCTTCATTAATGACAAACATGTCTCAAGCGACGCATCCTGTGGTAGTGTCCAATCAGTCTGACTTGCGGTTTGGACGAGCCCGTTGAAGTTCGTTTTCCAATAGTTACATGTCGGCTTCCGTTGGTTGTAATACGGTAACGGCAGTTCTATGCTTCCCACATTGGAGCAGTGGTCACTGTTAGACAGAGGTTCGAGGACTGCTCGCAGCTAGTAAACATTAGATCCAGACAAGATGCCGATTGCGGAGTCACGCGCCCGCAAACAAATCTTTCTTTCGGGAAGTACAACCGGGGAGTATCGTCAGCACACAAGCCCCTCGACAGCCTTCCTTTTTTGCTGTTTCCATACTTTTCCAACTCTCCTCATATAATAAACCGCAAGTTAACAGCTTGGCTTATGTTGTGACTAGCTTGTCTTTCAAAAAAGCTATCATTTCCTATCCGGCCGCTCAGGTCCGCACAGTATCAGCCTGCAACACCCGCTGCAATTGTCGGAGTAGGCATATGCTGACTTTCCGAAGCACACGTACAAGGGAGCAACGTGTTGCTATTGTGAAATGCTGAAAATGCACCCACTAAAGTACATGACGCACATGTTGACCTGGCTTGAACGCTCCAGTTCATCTACACCTACTAAGCCTCTGTTTCCCTAAACGGGTTAAATGCTTTCAGCCTCTAGTATAGACTCGAGTCGCCTGGTATTCGAAAGGATTGCACGCCTGAGTTGCAATCCCTAAGTCACCGGGCAGCCGATCCACAGCCTCGCGCAACGCTTGGAGCGTTGGGCCAAACACTGCAAAGCAATTTAACCAATCAGAGTTATCGCTTCCTTTTTCGGGTATTGAACGTCCTTCTCTCTGGACCGTTTCCTTGGATCCGCCCTCACGCGCAGAAGTCGCATGTGAGATCAGACTGTTGTAATTGCATAAGGCCGGTGGTGCAGATAGAATTCCCCCAGCCCTCTTCAAATTCGGGGGACCAGCTTTTGTGGATGGTTTACGCGAGTTGCTAATGGAACTTCGGGAGCAGGAGACTGTCTCGACAGACTGGAGCCACCCCGTCAAAGTCCCAATTTTCAAAGTAGGATCCCTTTCGGAATGCGGCAATCATAAAGGGATCAGTTTGATCTCAATCGCCTTTAAATTGCTTGGCTCTGTCATTCTCCAAAAACTGACTGGCACCCTTGAAGCCAGATTCGTGAAAAGCAAGCCGGATTTCGTCGAGGTCGGGGCTGCATCGACCACATCTTTACCTTGCGTCAATTGTTGGAGCACCACCATGTTTATTGGCGACCCACCGTTGTCATGTTTCTTGATATAAAAGGTGTCCTCAACTCAGTCGATCGATGTGCCCTTTGGGACAGTCTCCTGAGAAAGGGTATGCCTGATAAATACGTAAACATTATCAAGGCGCTGTAGGCGCATAGTTCGGGTAGAATGAGGGTTTATGTCAAACTGTCGCCATCCTTCAGTATCACAGGCGGTGTGAGACAAGGTTGCTTGCTGTCATCTTTCCTATTTAACTTCGCAGTTGACGAAGTCGTGGAAACAGCATTCGCTGGATACTACCTAGGTGTGGAACTGCTTCCTGGTGAGCGTGTTCTTGACTTGGAGTACGCGGAAGATATTGCCGTAATCTGTGACAGCGCCCAAACGTGCCAGACTGCACTGCACCGATTAGCACTGGCTGTCAACCGTTTAAGCCTATGCCTTGCTAAATCGAAATGCAAAGTACTTCTTCAAGATTGGCATGGACCCACCCATGCGCTGACCCTTGGTGGTTATCAGCTGGAAGTCGTTCAGGAATTCAAGTATCTGGGCAGTTATATTAGCGCACATGGGATCGAAAATGAGGTTACGAACCGTATAGCAAAATCTCGAGGTGCTTTTGTCAATCTCCGCCACCTGTGACGCAGACGCGACATTGCTCTCGCCAGGAAGGGCAGAGTTTATAACGCAGCCGTCCGTTCAACTCTTCCATATGGTTGGGAAAGCTGGCCCATCAGGTTGACAGACATAAAGAGGCTGGTCACGTTCGATCATCGCTGCCTTCGCAGCTTAGCTCATATCTGGTGGGGGCATCACGTGAGCAATGAGCGTGTTCGGCGTCGCGTATTTGGTGCAGGAAGAGCGAGTGAACCGCTCAGCACCATCATATCACGCACCAGGCTCCGATGAATGATGGGCTATGTGTTGCGCATGCCAGCACACCGACTCCAGCGACGTGCATTGTTTGCGTACCGGGGGTGTGGTTGGAAGAGAAAGAGGGGAGGTCAAACGATGACTTACTCGAGAGAAATGAAAACCCTCACTTCGAAGTTGGCGTCGGTTGGTGCATCCCAACTGTCTGGTTAGGGTCCTAAGGACGATGAACACGTTTGGTTGGACACACTTGCTGATATAGCTAGGAGCCGGCCCCAATGGCCTTTGTGTTGTGAGCTTCTTTTACATCCCTATCCAATCAGGATCTCACTCGTGAGGCATGATATAATTTTTTGCGACACGATAGCTCGCTGTTAGCTCTCCGGAACGATGCTTATCCGTTACTGGGGACTCAGCCGGCGTGCCACGGTTTGTTTTTCTTTTCTTGTCTTTTCTATTGCGGCACAATAGCTGTGGTGTTCTCCACCTACAGCTAACGTGTATAATGAATGAATGAATGAAGTCACCGGTTCGAATCCGCCTAGGGGCGGGTATCCTCCCTGTATACTCAGCCCACGCGGGACTGGTGGTGGTTGCTTGACGGCGAAGCGTCGGTACACTGTGCTGGCGTACTACAGATGACTTTTTTTTCTTTGGTATCGAATCGATTACTTGCAGCACTTACGGTCTCGGTGTCGTTATCAGACGTGGCACGCATACCAGTTTTCTAGGATTGTGACAGTAAGCAACCACATATATAGTCAGGCTTCTGAAGTAATTCATTGTTGCAGAGTGGCATACGAAAGAAGCAACGATTTGCACACCGGACGATTGTCATCCGAAGAAAACCTGAGATGCATTCTAAAGGCAGCTCTATTGATTGATTCGAATGACTAGAAGTATGACGTAATGCCTGAGGCAATCGTCCTTCAGTGCCGGAATTCCATCTCTATGGTTTCAGCCTCGAGTGATGAAATATGGGAACAAGTTGTCGTAGACGTTAGTCGAGACGAAATCGGTGTCGGCATTTAAAAGATTCCTTGACGCCCACTTTGCGGACTACAGGTATAGGGAGCGTATCGCACCGGATAAGATGTAATGTAGCTGCAATATGCTGCCACCGCGCAGAGATCAGCGACGTGACTTCACGCATGTGCCCGATCCACTTACGATGGAGTAACAGATTTTTATCTTCTCGCTGTATATTCTAACTATTCAGTATTCAGAGGCTACCGCGGCCGATCACAGACAGTGTTGATCGCTATATCCAACTGCGAGACGCCCACAACCCATATATCGTCGATAATCTCTTTAGTACCAGTGTTTACACCTGGTTTCATGATGTCCGCGAAAACAGACACTAAACTGTCCGCTATAGATGGTGAGAGTCAGTGCATCATTTCCCCATGTACACTTGTTACGCTTGATATTCCGGTTTTGATGAAGCGCTCAGCTTGAGTTATCTTTCTCGTTTCCTGTATTCGCTGTCCGCAATACAGCAGCATGGGTCGGCGTTGCAAGGTTGCTTGTTGCCATGAACGAGGCGAGCAAATGTGATCCGAGTTAGATTTGCCTTCTATCCACTATAGCAAAGGCATTCAAGACCATTTGTCACTTTAGCTTGATGTATCTGCATAGTGGATTCGTTTTTGTGGCTTCGGTAATTGAGATGATGCGACTGGAAAGTCAGTTTTAAAATGTGGGTAACATCCTGGCGCGGCACTTGAACAGCCTCATCGCTCATAATAGTCTTACTTTTGAACTGCATGAAGGAACCCATGAGTGATGAACTAGGTTGAGAAAATAAACGTATTCAATTGTTGCTTATTTCGACGGAAGCGCTGTGACCACTCTTTTGAAAAAGGTAGTTTCGTTTATGCACTGCCGGTGCCGACCTTTAGCATCAGCACGGAACTGCAACCATGCACGAAATCCAGTACGATTCGATGCTGTTAAAATCCAGTGCAGTCCACTTACAATTAAATAGCTGTGATCCGAGCACCGAAGTGCGGTGGATCCCGGTTTCCAACACTTGTCACTAGGATAAAGATTAATAACAACGGCAGGAAAATGGTTGAATGTAAAAAGAATTTAACTAAAGGGTATCAAGAAAAAGCGCGTTAAATTAATCGGTGTCGAGTAAAAATTATCAGATAGCTACAATAAACCGGATGCAGGAACGCCAATGACTGCGCCATGCCTAGTAAAGTCTCCAACCAATGGTGTGGACCATCCGGGGCCCCTATCCATGAAAACGGCATGCACCAACCTGACTATGTCTCTCAATCATTTTCTTCATGCCTTTATACCGCGTCATCAACTGGCCACCTCGAATTTTTGCCTAAATTGCACTCCAAAAAAAGCCGGTAATGGATAAACGTGGAACATAACCTAGCCAACGTAAGCTACTAAAATTCAGCAAACATCCGACTGAGGCTCCAGCAGCTTCCCGCCAGAAACCAACCGGCGGACCTCAGCATTGCCCACTCGATGTTCCCACCAGATGTGAGCAATACTCCGCAAGCACTGGTGATCAAACGCGGCCATGCTTCTGATGCCTTTACTGCGAACTGCTTGGTCTCCGATCCATACAGTAACACTGACCTTATTGCAGCGTTATACACCTTACTTTCCACTGACAAGGTGATATCCCGCAGTCTCCATAGATGGTTTAGCCTCTGGAAAGTCACACGGGCCTTGCTGATACGTGAAGTAACTTCCTCAGTGATGTGGCCACCGGCCAGTAGCCTAAAGGTAAAAAGCTAGCCTTGTAATCCGACGGCGCGTGTTCGACCCTGCATAGGAGCAGGGCGACCCTCGCAGTATCCTTAGCTCACGTGCGACCGGCGGTAGTTGCGCGGCAGCAAAACGTCGGTACGCAGTACCGACGTACTGCTTATGCCTTCTTCTTTTGACCCTTAGAAGTCATTCAATTGCCAAGGTAAGTGAACCGGTCCACCACTTCCGGTGGCTGTTCGGTGATAGCTGTAACCAGTATTGCAGTAGTACTTTGCACTTTGAAAGTGTGTGTAGCGCTACGCGACCGTCTATTCATAGCCACTGCGTCATACCCTAAGAGAGCTGTCGTCTGCATACTCAAGGTTTGTCAATTGCTTACCTGGCAGAACTTCTACTCCAGGAGACCCTGAAAGAACAAACTTATTTCTAATCTTTTTGATCACAAATTTGAAGAGGAATGGAGTTATAGAACAACCCCACTTGTCGTGGGGAACTCAGGAGACAGCTTCCCGTTTACTCTTATACGGCCTCGGGAGTCGTGATGAAGAGACTTCATAATAGCAAAAGTTTAACTTGCACTCCCTTCATAAATAGATCGTTATCAGCATCATTCATGTACACGTTAGCTAGAGGTGGAAATCACCTCAGCTCTTGTGCCGCAGTACACAGAAAAAGATACAACAGTAGCACGCCGGTTGAGTCACCATTAACGGGTGGACCTCCTTCTGGAGAGCTAAGAGCTGGCTATTGTATCGTAAAAGAGTTAGGTTATTCCTAGTAAAGGAACTCATCTTTGGATGGAGAGGCCAAGGGGTAGGGGGAAGGACAAAGGAAACTCAAAACACGAATACCATTGAGGTCGGCTCCTAGTCATCAACATTATACATGTTAGCTGCAGGTAGGAAAACACTTCAGCTATTGTGCCGCAATACAAAAGACAAGACAAGAAAAACAAGAGGCGTGCAGGCCGAGTCCCTAGTAACGGATAAACATCGTTCCGGAGAGCTAACAGCGAGCTATCGTGTCGCAAAAAGAGAGGTACATAATGCCTAATGAATGAGATCGTGATTGGATGGGGATGTAAAAGAAGCTCACAACACAAAGGCCAATGGGGCCCGCTCCCAGCTATATCAGCAAGTGTCCAACCAAACGTGTTCATCGTCCTTAGGACCCTAACCAGACAGTTGGGATGCACCAACCGACGCCAACTTCGAAGTGAGGGTTTTCATTTCTCTCGAGTAAGTCATCGTTTGACCTCCCCTCTTTCTCTTCCAACCACACCCCCGGTACGCAAACAATGCACGTCGCTGGAGTCGGTGTGCTGGCATGCGCAACACATAGCCCATCATTCATCGGAGCCTGGTGCGTGATATGATGGTGCTGAGCGGTTCACTCGCTCTTCCTGCACCAAATACGCGACGCCGAACACGCTCATTGCTCACGTGATGCCCCCACCAGATATGAGCTAAGCTGCGAAGGCAGCGATGATCGAACGTGACCAGCCTCTTTATGTCTGTCAACCTGATGGGCCAGCTTTCCCAACCATATGGAAGAGTTGAACGGACGGCTGCGTTATAAACTCTGCCCTTGCTGGCGAGAGCAATGTCGCGTCTGCGTCACAAGTGGCGGAGATTGACAAAAGCACCTCGAGATTTTGCTATACGGTTCGTAACCTCATTTTCGATCCCATGTGCGCTAATATAACTGCCCAGATACTTGAATTCCTGAACGACTTCCAGCTGATAACCACCAAGGGTCAGCGCATGGGTGGGTCCATGCCAATCTTGAAGAAGTACTTTGCGTTTCGAGACTGGACCTTAACGTGGTGCGACGGTTTGCGTACCTCATTGACCCATTGAGCTATACTGGGTGATGCCTCCGAGCATCTTGAGAGCTACTCCTACCAGGTTGGTCAATGGTGAGAGGTCAGACAAACTCAGTCTCCTGGTCCTCCAGGTTGGGGGTTTGAAATGGGATGGCGTCCATTTCTGTAAAACTAAATCACTGCCACCCCGCTGCCTTGCGGACAGGCTTTTGAGCCAAAGGCTTTGGATGAGGACCCTAATCGTTCTCCTGTCTAGGTCTGGACGCCCTGGCAGTATCCCAGCCCACATACAACCATGACATTTTCTTCAAACATAAACTTCATCCTGCATCGGCCGTCGCGCAGATTATCAAGGGTCGCCTTATCTGCTGCATACAGCAGGGCGGATAAGCGAAAGCATGCTACTGCTGGCGCCTCCCTTCTTTCTTTTCCACCTTTTTCTCTTACTCCCATCCCGGCCCCCATTACTAACCTTCCTTCTATAATTCCCAGCTTAATTGACAGCAACCGAAGTGCTACTGGAGTAGAACCATCTGCAGCCACCATCCCACAGCACCTATCGGACGCCTATCGGCAAAAGTCCCTTATAAGACCACGCTGTCCCGTTTCCATGGCGACCTTCAACGTCCGCACTCTAAGACAAACAGGTCAGCAGGCTGCACTCGCACGCACCTTGGACACACTGGGTGTTGATGTGTGTTGTGTGTCCGAAACTAGGATAAATGACCCTAACGGGGTTATTGAATTGACTGCACCCGGCTTATCCTCTCGTTATTGGTTGCACGCATCCGGAGACGCCGATGCGGCACTCACCGATCAAGCTGGTGTAGGTATCATTCTCAGCTCCAAGGCTGAGTTATCGTTGGTTGATTGGATTCCGGTGAACAGTCGTTTATGTGCAGCCCGTTTGACGACATCAGCTAAGGTGAATTCGCGAAGTAAAACAAAACGCTGTTTGTGATTTCTGCTTATGCTCCCACGGACTGCAGTTCTAATGCAGTCAAGGACACTTTCTATCACGAACTGAACACGCTGCTACGCAGTGCTACTAGTTCAGATATTATAGTACTTGCAGGGGATATGAACGCACAAGCTGGGCGTCTGAGCTCTTCAGAAGCTCAGCTGGGTGGTAAATATGGACTTAACTCCGAACGGACTGACAACGGCGAGCGTCTGCTGCAACTGTGTGCGGAGCACCAGTTGTTTCTTACTAGCACTGCTTTTAGACACAGTGGGCGCCGAAGTGCCACTTGGCGTCCACCTGTAGCTGGTCAGCGATGGACCCAAATTGACCACATAGCCATAAGTTACAGGTGGCGCGGTTCCATTCTGGATTGCCGCTCGTACTGGAGTACCTGTGTCGACTCTGACCATGCCTTGGTGCGCTGTCGTTTCTCCATGAACTTTACCGGAAGGCGCACAAAGCGTCTCCCCCGATTGGCAACGGAGAAATTGTCCCAGCCCTCTGTCAGGCAAGCCTATCAAGAAGCACTGCATAGCGAACTCTCGCTGTCTTGTCCTAATGATACTGAACTTCAGTGGAATAAGATCTCGGCCACTATGCACGACGCAGGCGCATCTGCTTGTGGCACTATCAGTCGTCATCGCACCAGTCACTGGATATCCGAGAGGTCCGTGAACCTTTTGGAAGCTAGAAGGCACCTCCCGGCTGGTTCTGCACACAATGTGACCAGACGGGCTATTAGGCGTGAACTAAAGCGGAGCCTACGTGCTGACAAGGAAGCCTGGTGGACCAGTCGGGCTCAAGAAATGGAGGAGGCAGGAGCAGTAGGCAATTACCGGAAGCTCTTCCAGCTAATACGCACCACTGGTCCGAGAAAACCAGGTGTCAGTGAGACAATCAGGGACAGCGCGGGTGCGCTGATACACAATAAGCAGCGCCGTATGGCTCGTTGGGCTGAGCACTTTGAACATCAGTTCAGCTGGCCCCCTGCTCCCGGACCTCTTCCTACTCAGGTGATGCAGGACGAGCCATGGACGGTTAGTCTAGAGCCTCCGTCGGAGGCCGAAGTCCGAAACGCGATCACAGCCCTTAATCGTTTTCGTGCCGCTGGCCCGGATTCCCTACCACCTGCACTATTTAAGGATGGTGGTGAGGTCCTCTGCAAAGCACTGACCTCCCTATTCGAACGTATCTGGAACGAAGAGAGTGTGCCGGCTAATTGGAGCGAATCGATTATAGTGGCAATATACAAGAAGGGCAGTCGCACAGATTGTGCGAACCACAGGGGTATTAGCCTAACGCCAGTTGTGACAAAATTACTGGCCTCGATTATCGTTCGTCGCCTCACTGCAGAACGGGAATCTCGGATTAGAGAAGAGCAGGCCGGTTTTCGCCCAGGACGTGGCTGTATAGACCATATATTTACTTTGCGGCAGGTGCTAGAGCAGCGCCACGCATACCGCAGACCGACAATAGCTGTGTTCCTCGATTTCAAGAGTGCGTTCGATTCAGTCGATCGATCGATTCTGTTCGAAATACTTGCGCGGAAAGGTGTTCCCACGAAATATGTGAACATCCTTCGTGCTCTATACTCGAACACTAGAGGCCGCGTCAGGGTCTATGGTGCCCTATCGGATAGCTTTTCGACTACAAGTGGCGTTCGACAGGGTTGCCCGATTTCCCCGTTTTTGTTCAATTTCGTCGTGGATTCTATCATGGAGTGTTCCCTTGCGGAATCTCACGATGTAGGCGTTGAAGTGCTGCCTGGTGAACGGTTAGTTGATCTAGATTATGCGGACGATATCGTCTTGCTTTTCGACAATGTCGAGGCGGCACAATCAACGCTGAATAGCCTATCCAGAGTGGTCCCATTATTTGGTATGCACTTCGCACCTTCAAAGTGCAAAGTGTTGCTGCAGGACCACCAGCCACTCGATGACCCCTTGACGCTTGCTAACGAGGAACTCGATGTGGTTGATCAATTCACTTATCTTGGCAGCTGCATCAGCAATGATGGGCGCATAGAAACTGACGTTAGCTCACGCATTACAAAGGCCAGAGCTGCCTTCTTGAACCTGCGTCATCTTTGGCGACAGAAGGGAGTTTCCCTCCGTCTGAAAGGCCGTGTATACAAGGCCACAGTGAGGGCCGTTCTGCTCTATGGTAGTGGAACTTGGCCCCTTCGGTCTGAAGATCTGAGGCGCCTTCAAGTCTTTGATCATCGTTGTTTGCGAAGCATTGCTGGTGTCGGATGGCACCAGCGTGTCCGCAACGATGATGTGCGTAGGCGAGTACTAGGGGGTGATGATCCTGCTAGCTCCCTAGAACAACAGATAGCACTGAATAAGTTACGTTGGCTCGGGCACGTGCTACGCATGCCTGGTCACCGCTTACCTAGGAGGGCCTTGTTCAGTCTACCAGGTGTCGGATGGCGCAAGGCTCGAGGTGGACAGAAGTTGACTTGGCAGCGGGAAATGAAGTCACTGACGACCAAACTGGGTGCCGTTGTTCCGTCTCGCCTTCCGGGTTGGAGTCCACGTGACTCACCTTGTGCTTGGCTCGAGACTTTACAGGACATGGCTCGCAGCCGACACCAGTGGCGCGTCTGCTGCCGTCTCCTAATCGGATTGTCTGTTTAAAGTGTGTTTGGTGCTGAGTTATCTGCGGGATAATGGCTGATTATGACGCGTGGCAGTGAAAGCCGCAAGGAAGCTGTCTCGCCGATGCCGCCTTATCTTTGCACGACAGCCAGCTGTTTGTGACGGTATGTTGTTAACACAAGGTGTAGGCGCCTTGACCCTGAATGTTTGCTTAGGGCATTAAGGTTTTCAGGTAAGTCCCCCTTCTCTCCCTCTTACTATTCTTTATTTCATAGGTCCTCATGGTTGTATGGCAGCGAAGCATCAGTTCAAATGGCTGATGTACTGCTGTTGATGATGATGATGTTTCGATTTAGCAAGGAATAGGCTTAAACGGTTGACAGCCAGTGCTAATCGGTGCAGTGCAGTCTGGCACGTTTGGGCGCTGTCACAGACTACGGCAATATCTTCCGCGTACTCCAAGTCAAGAACACGTTCACCAGGAAGCAGTTCCACACCTAGGTAGTATCCAGCGAATGCTGTTTCCACGACTTCGTCAACTGCGAAGTTAAATAGGAAAGATGACAGCAAGCAACCTTGTCTCACACCGCCTGTGATACTGAAGGATGGCGACAGTTTGACATAAACCCTCATTCTACCCGAACTATGCGCCTACAGCGCCTTGATAATGTTTACGTATTTATCAGGCATACCCTTTCTCAGGAGACTGTCCCAAAGGGCACATCGATCGACTGAGTTGAGGACACCTTTTATATCAAGAAACATGACAACGGTGGGTCGCCAATAAACATGGCGGTGCTCCAACAATTGACGCAAGGTAAAGATGTGGTCGATGCAGCCCCGACCTCGACGAAATCCGGCTTGCTTTTCATGAATCTGGCTTCAAGGGTGCCAGTCAGTTTTTGGAGAATGACAGAGCCAAGCAATTTAAAGGCGATTGAGATCAGACTGATCCCTTTATGGTTGCCGCATTCCGAAAGGGAGCCTACTTTGAAAATTGGGACTTTGACGGGGTGGCTCCAGTCTGTCGAGACAGTCTCCTGCTCCCGAAGTTCCATTAGCAACTCGTGTAAACCATCCACAAGAGCTGGTCCCCCGAATTTGAAGAGGGCTGGGGGAATTCTATCTGCACCACCGGCCTTATGCAATTACAACAGTCTGATCCCACATTCGACTTCTGCGCGTGAGGGCGGATCCAAGGAAACGGTCCAGAGAGAAGCGCGTTCAATACCCGAAAAAGGAAGCGATAACTCTGATTGGTTAAATTGCTTTGCAGTGTTTGGCCCAACGCTCCAAGCGTTTTAACCATGTGTGGATCGGCTGTCCACTCTCGCTGCGGATTGTCTCACCATGGCCAGATCTCTTGTTGCGCGTTTCCCTTATCCTACAGAATAACTTACCATGATTGCTAACGGCAGCGGCTTTTTCCATTTCTCATGCACTCTGTGACCAGCAGCCTTCGCGGTCTCTCTTCAGCCCTAGCACGCAGTTTTCCTCTGAGAGTTTTGCGTCTCTCATTGTATTCGCTTCCAATCGGAATACTTCGGCGCGCATCTATAAGTTCCAAAAAATTTTAGTGGCCCAAACTCTAGGTTGCCAATTTGATTTGCTACATGAAGACATGCCTGCTGATGGTAACCTTTGGCGAATATGCGACCAGTGATCTTCTACGCTGTTTAGTGCATGGTTACTCAGCCCAGATACCGTCGTAGTTTGATACGCATTCAAAACACCCGTCTTTGCCAGCTGGCTGGTATGAATGCGCTCAGAGCGATGTTGTGGGCGTCCGTCGAAACATACCCGCAGGTCGGCACACACGAGAGCGTGATCGGAGTCCACGCTGGTGCTCCAAATTGTGCGACAGTTTTGGACACAGCCTCTCCAGCGGCAACTAATCGCGATGTGATCGATTTGCGTCCATGGCTGGCCCGAGACTGGTGGGCGCCAAGTCACTCTTCTGCGGGTGCTTTGTCGAAAGTTAGTGCTCGCGAGAAAGAGACGAGCAGCTTCACACAGGTGTAGCAACCGCTCACCGTTATCATTACGGGAGCCTACACCATGTTGGCCGCCCAGATGAAGCTCATCAGAGGACAATTTTCCGACTTGGGCATTTAGATCACCAGCAAGCACCACAGTATCCGTGCTTCTTCTGTAACGAAGAAGATCGTTAAGTTGGTGATTGAAATCATCCTTCACCGCATCAGGGCTGCAGTTTGTGGGGGCGTAAGCCGCAATGACATTCACCGTTTGTCCCTGCGCGAATTTGAAGCCTGGAACGAACCAGCTGCTCTAACGGCGCACATCCGGTTGTTGACAGGGAACCAATCGATCAGGGCAGCTTCAGCCAGGAGACTCTAAACAATGCCGACGCCAGCTTGACCCGCATTTGAAGATGCATTATCGCCAGACAGGCGTAATGTGACTGTGCCGCCAGTGTCGCATGTGGGAGGTCGCAGAGTAAGCACGGAGCTCGAATCTTGCAGGCGGCTTTCCGATAAACAGCAAATATCGATCGAGAGGGTCTCGAGAGTTCGAGCGCGTGCTGCCTGTTGGCCAATCTATAGCAAACTGTGCACGTTGAGGCATGTCAGTCTTAAAAAGGATGGAGGACTCCAAAGGGAAACGAATGAACTGACATTGCTCCTATCCATATCAACTAGTCTCTCCAACCAAACGTGTTCATCGTCTTTTGGACTCCATTCAGGAAGCCAAGTGGCTCCAACGGAGGTCGACTTCGAAGTGAAGACCTTCATTCTTCTGTACCAAGTCATTGCTTGGTCACCTTTGTATCCATACCCCTGACTGGCGATAACAGTTCGCAGGAGTCGGTGGGCTGGCATGCGCAACACACGGTCCAGCCATCGGAGCATGGTGCGTGATATAAAAGTGCTGAGCGGTTCCCTTCTTCCTGTGCTATAAACAACGTGGCGAACACGCTTATTACTCACACGGTGTTCCCACCAGATATGAGCCAAACTGCAAAGGCGTCGGTAGTCGAACGTACTTAGCTTCTTTCTGCGGGCTAGCGCGATCGACAGAGTCGTAGGCGGCTTTCAGGTCAAGAGAAACCACCATACTCGGTCATCTGTGTATCTCTGCTTGCTGTTGAAGTAAGACAAAACGCCCGACTCCTGTGATTTCCCTTCGTTGCCAAAAGCGGGGACGGATCACTAGTGACTGGTCTCGTTCCTCTGCTGTGCAATGTATTGCGCAAGAAAGATAGTCCCGTTTCTTGCGGCTGTCCGTCGTCATTCCCATTTTCGTAAAGGGTTGAAAGATCCGAGGAGACTCGTCGCAGCGTTAGTTTCATCTTTGCTCCTAAGCTACTCGCATCCATAATGTTACTGCGGTTTACTGCCCCCCATTGGAGCCGATACATTTAACATCCTCCTGTTCTAGGGTGCGCCGATCAATTTTTACGTTTAACTATCCACTTAAACATTACCACACTACAACGGTGGTGTGAGAATCTATTGTAAAGTGTCCCCGTGATTCCTCATGATTGTCACATCTCTTTAATTCTATAGTCGAACAGATCGTGAATAGCACCCGCCCTCTTCTACTTATGGGGTAGAGATTCGGTTTGGTGACCGACTGCGTAAATGGCATAAGTTTCTTTGAATCTGATCTAGTTGTTATGCAAACGTCACTGAATGGGCTAACGCGTTTCCCCACACACTTTGGTATGTGATTTCTACCCATTATATGCAAACTATTGTCACAAGACGGAGTTGACGCACCACTAATTCCAGTCATCAGCTCCCCTTGATGCTTGGTACCCGATTTCCTGTATAGATGCGCTTTCTTCAGTGTACTTAGCTTTCCTGGATTCGTGCTTCCCTCGATCAGTCGCAGCAAGATGCGATGTGGTCTCTTATGTTTATGTCTTATTTCTCAGTGCTAGGCTAGTTTTTACGCTTTATAACTGGCACTTCTGTCCACTATCCCCTCGAAGCTATGTCGAAAGTGCCACATATGTACCACGACAGCGGCATCTGGGGTGTTCGCTTGCATGTTTCTTAATATTCTGGAGTTCGCAATTTAGCGCACATCTGGAGGGAACACCGCGTGAGCAACGAGCGTGTTCGACGCCTTGTTTACGGCACAGGAAAAGAAAATGAACCGCTCAGCACCGTTATTTCACGCACCAGGCTCCAATGGCTTGGCCACGTGTTACGCATGCCAGCCCAACGACTCCCGCGACGTGCGTTGTTTGCGCGCCGGGGGTGTGGATGGAAGAAGAGGAGGGGTGGCCAAGCGATGACTTGGTCGAGAGGAATGAAGTCCCTCACTTCTGAGCTGGCCTCGGTTGGAGCGTCTCGGCTCCCTGGTTGGGGTCCGAAAGACGATGAACACGTTTGGTTGGACACACTTGCTGACATGGCAAGGAGCCGACCTCAGTGGCGTTCGTGCTGAGAGTTTCTTTGTCCCACCCCATCCCTCTTAGCCTCCCCCTCCAACCACGATCTCATTATCTAGCCTTATATAATTTTGCATAGCAATTTTTTGATGCACAGTATCCGGCTGGTAGCTTACCAGAGCGATGCCCATCCGTTACCGGTACCTCAGCCGGCTTGCACCAGTTGCTTTTTTTTCTCCTTTTTTCTATGTATTTGCGGCACAGTAGCTGAGGTGTTCCCCACCTCTAGCTAACGTGTATGATGATGATGATTCTGGAGTCTGCTTTTGGGGTCGCATAAAATTCACTCGGCTGATCTACGCAGCAAGCTAATCGACATACAGCGTGTACTTTGGTGCATATAGCATTGTCGGGTATGCTCAGCTTACGCTTGCTTCTCATGTTATTTTTTAATCCGCCGAGACTCAAATGGCGTTCAAGTGTAAACTGTTTT
This sequence comes from Dicrocoelium dendriticum, assembly GCA_944474145.2. Classification (NCBI taxonomy): domain Eukaryota; kingdom Metazoa; phylum Platyhelminthes; class Trematoda; order Plagiorchiida; family Dicrocoeliidae; genus Dicrocoelium; species Dicrocoelium dendriticum. The sequence continues at coordinate 90,387,360 of OX104065.1, read as the reverse complement.
GAACCCCTTATTCCAACTGATCTGTGCATTACTGTCACTCTCGCTAACCACCATTGGTTCTCGGATGTACATCTACACTATGACTTATCTCTAACGACATTCCGCCGGTGTGCTTTTTGCTCCTTTTATCTTTCTGTGGATATCCCATTTCACCTTCCTGCTGTTTATCTTCTCTAGCCAATGCCAAAGAAGAGACTTGTCCGCCTGATGTACATCCCAATGCAAAACGAATTTCTACGGATCATTCATCTCCGAACGATCTACTCTCTGAACTGAAGTCTTCTGAATTTACGAAATTTCAGGCCGAGTTTGCCCAGCTTGAGGCCGAACGGAATGAATTAGAGCGTAAGTTAGAGGAAACCGAAAGGTCTCTGGAAATTGCTACTAGTGAAGTCTCAAATAAACAAGAGCGCATCAATGGTTTGTTGGCTCAATTGGACGCCATTATGTCCGTAAAGTCGTTGGCGGACTCTGAATTCGAAACCAAAGGATCGGAACGGGATCTTACTCTTGACCCTCCCGACTCTCTTCCTAACGGTACTGCGGGAGACTCCCTAGTAACAGCTCTAACATATTTGGACGAAAACGATATGCCATCGATCGCCTCTCATCCGGCCTTTAAGAATCTACGTAAAGCACTCAGGATATATGAGAATCGATACTCGGTGGCCCTTCGTCAAATTAGCAGCTTGAATCATGATCTCCGACGATATCAGGAACGTGAAAAGCTTAACGATCGCCCTGAGCTTGCCACAGAAAAAGGTTTGAAGGACGAATTACTTTGTCTGCAGACTATACTTGATGAACGGACAGAGGAAATTAAGAGATTACAGAACACGGTGCTCACCAACCAAGAAGCAAGTTGTGACACCAATAAGAAACTGGATTTGTTTTGCAGGGAAATTCATCGGGGTCTTGTGTGTCTTTTCGATATTTACTCTTTCGTTTGCTCAACCATTCAGGAAACGCCGAATAAGCAGGTTAGTTGACTCTAGTGTAACTTATGAGTATCGTGTTTCCTCATGCTTAATACTCTGTGTCAGAGGTAGTCGATCCCCCCAACTCGTGTCCTTTATCCTCACATCACGAAAGGTTAGAAACGCCGTTAGCCTTATCTACGGAGTGCTCTGCTCCATGGCTACTCTTCGGTTAGTGACATTTTCCTCTGGTATTGTGCAAGAGATAAAGGTATAATTATGAATAACATGAAGAGAAAATGATCTGTTGAAAAAGTTGGCTGTGCTGTGGGAGTGACGTACTTTCTGAATAACATGGTGCGATTGTCAACCTAAGGTTTTATTTGGGGACCTGTTCTTCTATTACAGGCTTCGGCTTCCCATAGCCATTTGACTTTTACAGGTATCGTGTTTATCAAAATTGATAACGGTGTATGACATTGACCGTTATGTGGATAATATGTGCCATCGCTTTCTGCCATTTTGTTTTGGCTGGCTTTTTCAGTGCTTCGATGTCGCGCGTAGACAAACCGTGCCTGTTTGTCCTTGCGGGTTACGCGCCCACAAATTGTAGCTCTGATTCAGTGGAAGATGAATTCTATCGCCAACTGAACGAGCTCCTTCGTCACAATAAGTACCGATACTGTGATCCTGACTGACCATCTGAACGCTCAAATTGGGAAAGTGTCCACTGCTGAGCTTCATCTGGGCGACCAACACGGTGTTGGCTCTCATACTGATAACGGTGAGCGGTTGCTGCGGCTGTGTGAAGACGTTCGTCTATTCCTCGCGTATCCCTACTTCCGACAGCACTCGCAAAGGGGTGACATAGCGCCCACCCGCCTTAAACCAGCCATAGACGCAAATCGACCACATCGCGATCAGTTACCGCTGGAGAGCCTGCGTCCAAGACTGTCGCTCAATGTGGAACACGAGTGTGGGCTCTGACCACGCACTCGTTTGTGTCGACCTTGCAATTTGCTTCGGTGGGCGCATGCGGCGTCGCTTCGAGCACACATATACATGCCAGCTGGCGAAGCCAGAGATTCTGAATGCGGATCAAAGTACACTGGCGTCCAGACAGGGTAAATGCACTCTGTACACACTAGAGGGCCACTGGTCGCATATTTACCGGACATTATTAGCAGCAACCATGTCCTCATGTGTCAAATCCAGTTTTCCAAGTTAGACACCGGATCTCTATGCGGTCTATGGAACTTTTTGGATGCTCGCCGACATATTCCGGCTGTAAGCGAACACAACAATACTCGAAAAGGCCTCAGGGCGAAATTGCGTGGTGACCGGAAGAGAGGCCGCGCAGCGTCCATCGGAGATGGAAATGACCGCTGCCGTTGGTAACCATCGTAATTCATTCCGTTCGATGCGCGAAAGGGGCAGCAGGAGACCCAATGTTAACGAGATCATGCGTGATGTGGGTGGAGGGCCAGTCTACTGCCCATTGAGATGTGGTTTAGGTCCAGTTAGGCGAAGCATGGACTGAAGAGAAACTGAATGTATTGGTTGGTGACGTGACTTTCGACGCCCTGATCTCAGGGCGCGCAATCTGACCGTTAATAATGGCATATTCTCACTTTTGGAACATCGTGATTATCGGGGAGTTAGGTCACCAGTGCAGTTAAAATGTTTCGGAAAACTGGTAGCTCGGGTTGGTTATTCAGTTGCTCATTTGTTCGTCGAGTTGGGAAATTTGTTTGAAAACCAACTGTTACATTGAGGAAAACTCTGTCCAATCCGGAAGACAAACTGGAAGCTCATGAGCTCAGTAATGTTGTATATAGACTAAGTTGTAGAAATTGCAAAAAGGACTATGTTTGCCAAACGGGTAGAAAATTATCAACACGATTACAAGAGCACGAAAGAGCATGCAAAAGACACTATGCATCATCGCTAGTCTCAGCACACGTGGATGAAAAACAACACAGCTTTGATTGGGCCAAAACAGAGGTTTTGGCACGAGGTGAAACAAGAAGAGCAAGGGAGTTCCTGGAAGTGTGGTTCTCAACAAAAGACTCGATCAACATGCATATCAAGATTGACCCAGTTTACCAACCTCTCAGACGAAGAGAACTTAGAGAAATTATGAGACGCCGCTTGAATAGGAACAACCCGAGCGACGACTTCCGCCACGGGGAAATGGGTAGAGATCACGGGACACAGATGGAAGCCGTCTCATTCGAAAACTCACATGCACGCCGATCACGGATCGACCGTTCAATCAGCGAGACTACACTCCACATCTCGGCGCACCGCCTCGCATAGCGGTGAAACGTTTGCAAACGAATTTCGCAGCTCGGCGAACAAATGGGCAACTGAATCAGTACAGTTGGCAGTCAACTCATCTACTTCTATTATTTTTTCACCTTCACCGGATTTATTAACATGACGATGAGATTGTACATTTGTGCATTTGTTTACGGTCTCTCAGACACTGTCGCCATGTGACAATCATTCGGGCTGAAGAGATCGAGACTTCTTTTGCGCTGCCCGGTCCTTGGGTTCACACGTTCCCCTCAAACGACCTCGCGTGTTTTGTCTGACTGTGTTCGTACGTTTGCTTATTGTAAAACTGCGACTAGTTTCAGCCTGATGTGCTTCAAGATACATATTCTCAGTCTGTTCAATATCCAAACTTTTACACATCCTCTGTTGCTGTAGCCGTTAGATTCCAACAGCCCATTTGCATACGAAACATTAAAAATATGCCGGAGCTTCAAATTGCGCAATTTTCGAACGAAGCCTTTTCATAATAAGTGCTACTAATCACGAAACCAATAAAGGGCCACAGTATTGCAGACAGGCATCACCTAACATTTACTTCTTCACGATGGCCTTCGCATAAGGTCGCTAAGTGTAAACGGACAACTCAGCAGTGCGCCGGTACGCCGTACCGACGCTTCGCTGACACTCGACCACCACCAGTCGCTCGTGGGCTAAAGATACTGCGATGGTCGCCCGTTCCCCTAAGCAGGCTCAAACCGGTGACGTCCGGGTTGCAAGGCAAATGCCTTGTTCTTTCGGCCACCGGCCGGCAAAGTGTACTTTGCGTTGTTTTTCAATACTCTGTCCAACTTACTTGCTGAAATCGATAAAGCAAGTAAACATTATCAAGTCCTATTTGCTTTGTGCCTCTTCAAAAACGTTTATCGATATTAGGTTGGGCTATATCTACCTGTAAGCGCTTCGCTTCGTTCGTCCGTTGTATGCTATTGCAGCCCATTTGCGCACTTTTCTCTATCCATTTCTCGTTTAGATGCAAGAGCTGGCGGATCGTTGTGGTGTATCGCTTTCTGTCCACAACAGCTCCCCTGAACATTCAGTTGCCTCCGAAGTGACAGCGACTACGGAGGATGGCCACCAATTCATTTCCCTGGACTCATCTGACGTAAATCGGACGGAGACTGTCTCGGCCAAGCTCGATGAACATTTGACTGCCATCAGTCAGCTCCGGTTGGTGGTTGGCACATTCGTTGGCAAATACGTTCAAACGATCAAACAGGTACACATACCCTCTCACCGGTAAACTGCTTTCTTATGCACCATGTGCATTCATCCTAAGCATTTCTTTTCCAAATTTATCAATTTCTTGCATTTCCTCTTGCATCACCTGCTGTTACGTACCATTTTTGCTATCTTTAATTTAACTATTCAACGATCTATCACCTCCACTTTGGTCGTTATCGGTCACTCATCTGGTTGTCAGATTGATAAATAGCGCGTGGTCGTATTGCACTGCACTTAGCCCGTCTTCACTCATCCACGCGTCTACTCTCCGACGCATTCGCAAATCACACCAACGCTTTGATTCTCCCTTTGGCTAACTATCAGACACTGTTAGAACGTAGCTTGACATTTTATGTATCAGAATTGCTACCATCCACTGGAGCATCAGATGGGGGTGGCCGGCACTAACTCCCATTTGGGACCGAGAGACAATGAACACCTTTGCCTGGATACACTTGTTGATATGTCTGGGAGCCCACCTCAGTGGCGTTTTTGTTGTCCCTGTCCCTCCCGATTAGCCTCTCACTCCAACCACCGTATCATTTCGGAGACCTAATATAACTTTTTACAACAAATAGCCTGTTGCTAGGTCTCCGGAACCATGTCCATCTGTTACTGGGGGCTCAGCTGGCGTGTCGCTATTGTGTCCTTTTTTCCTTTCCCATGTATTGCGGCACAGTATCCGAGGTATTTTCCACCTCTACCTACCGTGTATAATGATGATTATGATGATTGGTCGTTGAGATATCAGTGACAATTGTAACGTATTGTTTAATGCATGTGCTGAAGCCTGTTTCTGTTTATGACGACGGTCGCTCCCTCGTATATCGAGGCGGGTATGGCATCTTCGTCGTATTGACCGCATACTTCGAGCTTCATTCTCGCTGTTCGAGGCTGATTTTAACCACTAACACTTAATGCATCAAGTCCCACGTAAACACCTTGATTACATCCAAACCAGCTTGAACGTTGGATGCTCGTAGTTAACTGTCCCTCATGCATCCCACAGCCGCTGTGTTCTTGCTTTTTTCATTGTTGGAACGATTTTTGTAACGATCTCTCAGTGTTACCCATAACTTTCCACATGTTTTGGCTTACCGTATTCTTCGCTGTCTATCATGGTTGGCGTTATCCTATTCCGGTTTTGCCTACCACCACGGCCTCCATAGCACAGCCACAACAGGCTTGTGTCAGCTAAGGGACCATGGGTAGCTTGCACTGCACCACCCACAGTTCCATTCACACAACCCGTATCCAGTGTAAACCGGAAGGAATAAGACCGTGAGGCATGCGTATGGGAGCCACGTTTCATCAACAGAGGCAGTCCACACTCCTTCAACGTGCACAACTGCAGCATTCCTGTCTATCAAATTTTGGGTATCATATGTAACTCAGACTAACAGCTGTGGTGAAGAAGCATAAAATATGCATATGTGCGCGGGTTTTTCTCTCCCGATAATTTATTTACGGCTACTTTATCCGAACTTTTCCTTCTTCGTGTTTATCCTAGTCTGCAGGCCAAAGCAGTGCCGATCTAGACGAAGCACAACAGCAAGTTCTGCGTTTGAAATCGGCGCTCGAAACCAAACGCGAACAGGTGGTGACGTTGCGCAACATGCTCCGCGCAAACAAGACGACAGCAGAAACTGCTTTGGCCAATTTGAAACAAAAATACGAAAATGAAAAAATTACCGTGAGTGACACCATGCAAAGACTGAGGAATGAGTTGAAGACATTAAAGGAAGATGCTGCGACATATGCGTCCCTTCGGGCTATGTTCGCTCAACGGTACGATGAGTACATCACTCAGATGGACGAACTTCAACGCAAGCTGAATGTAGGTTTCGTGCATTTTTCTAATTCTTTCTTTCCTCTTGTATTAAAACTTGATGTCTCTTATTTGATGTTGCTATTTCCATCACATGCTTTTGAGAACACTTGGTAACCAATGCCGTCTGTATGCATACTTTTTGCTTGGCATTCCTCACCTGAATTATACATCCGGTTCCATTGATGAGCTGATCCTGTAACCTGTGTCCCTAATCAATCTACCGTGTTTACCACTACGTTATTGCTTGACTGTCTTCGTTGGTTCCTCGGCTGTGCTCCACCTTCCAACATACGGTGGGTCCAGATACCTAGAATGGTCACCGTTTTAATTGGGGCACGTCGGCGGTGGATAGAATTCAATTGAAAATAGGGTGCATACAAGAACTTTCATTACTAACGTTTGAATCATCGTGCTCAAAAGCTGACAAACATCTGAATGCACGTGTGCCGCTGTTCGGTGTCGTCAACCGCATTAGCATTGGTCGAATATCGTTGCTTACTCTTCATCCATAATCTCGGGGCCCAGTCTGTCGACTCACCAAAGCTTTCAGCTATAAGTAAAGCTGTCCTAGGTATTTTCAGCTTGGAGCTCTTTGACCTCCATTCTGAAAATTCACTCTTCATGGGCGCATAAAGCCCATTCTTAAATAGACATTCAGTTTCTCCGTTGTGGAATTAGACTTTGGGTTTCATCTGTACCGCTGTTTACATACGCATGTTCCGAGAAACTTGCGAACTCATGGTAAGTGGTATGCGTTTCCGTAGTTGCTAATTACTGTGACCGGAAATAACCACAGGACGCCTGTGCCTACAGAGAGGCCATGGGTGGCTTGCGCTGCACCACCCACAGCTCCAACCACACACCCCATATCCAGTGTAAACCCGAAGGAATAAGACCGGGAGGCATGTAGATGGGAGCCACGTTTCTTCAACGGTTCCGGCCCACACTTCTTCACAAGCAAACACAAGCACGCTGTATAGGGGGAATCATGCGTACCGAACGTACACAAGGCGGTGGCTGGGCCGTAGTCCACTCCACATTGGATGGAACCCTCTTTGAGCCTAGCGCGGCCACGAGGACCGTGCACACCGTCTCCCCCCCCAAAAAAAACCCTACCAGCTGTCTCCTGCAGCCAGTACAATCGAGGCGGCGATTTTCGACAGGTAGGCACTATCAAGCACAACCACACCAATCACCAAACACATAAATGCAAGAAAATACACGCAGGCGCACGTACAGATAAACTGCAGCGATTATGTAGCCCACATACCCCATCGACCGCATTATTGGCCTGGGTTAGTAAATAAAATCGGAAACAGGATACTAACCAACTATTGTCACTTACCGAGTTAACGCCTCCGTCGTCTCTTCGATATTAGCCCCTCGGCCACCTTGATGGCCTACCAGACCGTTTTGACGGGGCATTCGCGATTGCATGTGCTGCAGTACCATGGGCCTGACGTCGACGGGCTACATTCCATCGACATCTGTCGCTTCCGTAACCGGCGTTTCGCTCCTGCAAGCCCTTTCCAGTTCACTTGGGTGAACTAATTCTTCATTTGGCCACGCTATTCTCGGCGATCCACTGCTATTACTTCCCAAAACGTAAAGCCAACATTAGTTCATGATGAACTCACCTTGATCATGTCCTACAACGTTGCTTCGGTTTGCCCACGGTCCTGTTCTCTCAACTAAGTTGGTCATTTAGCAGGTGTTTCGGTATTCCTGTCGAATTCATACGGCAGACATTTCTGAATAATCTCAGGCGCAATATATATATATATATATATATATATATATATATATATATTCCATTTTACTGGTTGGTGCCTCCTGGCTGCTTAAGAGCTATTCCTACGAAGTTGGTCAGACAAACTGAGTCTCCTGGTCCTCCATGTTAGGGGTTTGAAATGCGATGGCGTTCATTTCTGTAAAACTAAATCATTGCCACCTCCCCGCTGCCTTGTGGATAGGCTTTTGAGCCAAAGGCTTTGGTTGAGGACCCTAATCGTCCTCCTGTCTAGATCTGGGCGCCCTGGCAGTATCTCAGCCCACATACAACCACGACTTTTTCTTCCAACATAAACTTCATTTTGCATCAGCCGTCATGCAGATTATCAAGGGTCACCTTATCTACTGCATACGGCAGGGCAGGTAAGCGAAAATATGCCACTGCTGACATCTCCATTCTTCTTTTCCACCTGTTTCGCTTACTCCCATCCGTACCCCCATTACTAACCTTTCTACTATAATTCCCGGGTTAATTGACAGCAACCGAAGTGCCACTGGAGTAGAAACATCTGCAGTCACCTTCCCAAAACACCCACCGGACGCCTATCAGCAATAGTCCCTTATAAGACCACGTTGTCCCGTTTCCCTGGCGGCGTTCAACGTTCGCACTCTGAGACAATTAGATCAACAGGATGCACTCGCACGCACCTTGGACATACTGCGTATTGATGTGTGTTATGTGTCCGAACCTAGCATCAATGACCTTAATGAGATTGTTGAATTAACTGCGCCCGGCTTATCTCCTCATTATTAATTGCACACATCTGGAGACCCTGATGCAGCACTCACGGGTCAAGCTGGTGTAGGTATCATTCTAAGCTCCAAGACTGAGCCATCGTTGATCGATTGGATTCCGATGAACAGCCGTTTATGTGCAGCCCGTTTGACGACACCAGCTAAGGTTGATTTACGAAGGAGTACAAATCGCTGTTTGTGATTTCCGCTTATGCTCTCACCGACTGCAGTTCTAATGCTGTCAGTGACACATTCTATCACGAACTGAACGCGCTACTACGCAGTGCTACTAGTTCAGATATTATAGTACTTGCTGGGGATATTAACGCACAAGTAGGGCGTCTGAGCTCTTCAGAAGCCCAGCTGGGTGGTAATTATGGGCTTAACTTTGAACGGACTAACAACGGCGAGCGTCTGGTGAAACTGTGTGCGGAGAACCAGTTGTTACTTAATAGCACTACTTTTAGAAATAATGGGCGCTAAAGGACCACTTGGCCTCCTCCTGTAGCTGGCCAGCGATGGATCCAAATTAACCACATTGCCGTAAGTTACAGGTGGCCTGGTTCCATCCTGGATTGCCGCTCGTACTGGAATACCTGCGTCGACTCTGATCATGCCTTGGTACGTTGTCATTTCTCCATGAACTTTATCTGGAGGAGCACCAAGCATCTCCTCCGATTGGCCACGGAGAAAATGTCTCAACCCTCGGGCAGGCAAGCCTATCAAGACGCGCTGCGTATCGCACTTTCGCCGTCTTGTCCTAATGACACCGAGCTTCAGTGGGATAGAATCTCGGCCGCCTTGCATGACGCAGGAGTCTCTGCTTGTGGCACTATCAATAGTCACTTCCTCAGTCCCTGGATATCCGAGAGGTCGGTGAAGCTGTTGGAATCCAGAAGAAACCTCCCGACTGGCTCTGAGCACAATGTGACCAGACGGACTATTAGGCGCGAACTAAAGCGAAGCTTACGTGATGACGAAGACGCCTGGTGTACCAGTCGGGCTCAAGATATGGAGGAGGCAAGAGCAGTAAGCAATTACCGCAAGCTCTTTCAGCTGATCCCCACCCCTGGTCCCAGGAAACCAGGCGTCAGTGAGACAAACAGAGACAGCGCGGATGCAGTGATATACAATAAGGCGCGCCGGATAGTTCGTTGGACGGAATACTTTCAACATCAGCTCAGCTGGCCCCCTGTTCCCGGACCTCTTCCTACTCAGGTGATGCAGGACGAGCCGTGACGATAAGTTTAGAGCCTCCGTCGGAGGCCGAGGTCCGAAATGCGATCACAGCCCCCCATCGTTTTCATGCCGCTGACCCGGATTCCCTCTCACCTGCACTATTTAAGGATGGAGGTGAGGTTCTCTGCAAAGCACTGACCTCCGTATTTGAACATGTCTGGAAGGAAAAGTGTCCAGGCTAACTGGAGTGGATCGATTGTGGTGGCAATATACAAGTAAAACAGTCGCACAGGTTGAGATAAACACAAAGGTATTAGCCTAACGCTAGTTGTAATAAAATTACTGGCCTCGATTCGCGCTCGTCGCCTCACTGTGGAACGGGAATCTCGAAGTAGGGAAGAGCAAGCCGGTTTCCGCGCAGGACGTGGCTGCATAGACCATATACTCACTATGCGGCAGTTGTTAGAGCGGCGTCACGCATACCGCAGACCGGTAATAGCTGTGTTCTTTGACTTCAGGCATGTGTTCGATTCAGTCCCTCGATGCATTCTTTTCGAAATACTTGTGTGGAAAGGTGTTCACACGAAATACGTGAACATCCAATGTGCTCCATACTCGAACACTACAGGCCGCGTCAGGGTCTACGGTGACCTATCGGGTAGCTTTCCGATCACAATTGGCGTTCGTCAGGGTTGTCCGATTACCCCGTTTTTGTTCAACTTCGTCGTGAACTCTATCATGGCGTGTTCCCTACCAGAATCTTACGATGTAGGCGTTGAGGTCCTGCCTGGTGAAAGGTTAGTCGATCTTGATTATGCCGACCATATCCTCTTGCTTTTCGACGAGGTTGGGGCGGCACAATCAACCCTGAATAGCCTCTAGTGTGTTCTCATTATTTGGTACGGGCTTCACACCTTCAAAGGGCAAAGTGTTGCTGCAGGACCACCAGCCACTTTATAACCCCTTGAGCCTTGCTAACGAGGAACTCGGGCTGCTTGATCGATTTACTTATCTTACCAGCTGCATCAGCAACGATGGGCCCAAAGAAACTGAAGTCAGTTCACTTATTGCAAAAGCCAGCACTGCCTTCTTGAAGCTGCGGCATCTTTGGAGACATAATGGTCTTTAAGTCTGTCATAAATGTCGTGTATACGTGGCTACAGTGAGGGCCGTCCTGCTCTATGGTAGTGAAACTTGGAATTTTCGGTCTGAAGATCTGAGGCGCCTTCAAGTATTTAATCATCGTTGTCTGCCAAGCATTGCTGGTGTAGGATGGCACCGGCGTGTCCACAACGATGATGTGCGTAGGCGAGTCCTAGGTAATTATGCTAACTCCTTAGAACAACAGGTAGCACTGAATAAGTTGCGTTTTCTCGGACACGTGCTACGGATACCTGGTCACCGCTTACCTAGGAGGGCCTTGTTTAACCTGCCAGGTGTAGGCTGGCGCAAGACTCGAGTTGGATAGAAGTTGACTTTTGGCAGGGGAAATGAGGTCACTGAGGACCAAACTGGGTGCCGTTGGTCCGTCTCGTCTTTGGGGCTGGGGTCCACGTGACTCGCCTAGTGCTTGGCTCAAAACTTTACAGGACCTGGCTCGCAACCGACAGCAGTGGCACGTCAGCCGTCGTCTCCTAATCGGATTGCCTGTTTAAACTGTGTTTGGTGTTGAGCTATCTGCTGGGTAATGGCTGTTTATGACGCGAGACAGTGGAAGTTACAAGGAAACTGTCTCGCTGATGCCTCCTTATCATTGCACGATAGTCAACTCTTTGTGACAGTATGTTGTTAACACAAGTTGTAGGCGCCTTGATCCTGCTTGTTTGCTTATTGCATTAAGGTGTTCAGGTAAGTCCCTCTTCCTCCCCTTACTTTTCTTCGTTCTGTTGGTTGTTATGGTTGTATGGAAGCGAAGCATTAGTTCAAGTGGTTGATGTACTGTTGTTGTTGATTGATTGATTCCTTTTCGGCGTTAGTGTGCACGTGGAGACTTCGATGCAAGTTTGGGGAGCGACAGGCAAACAAGAGTGAGAGGTATGGAATGCGGTTTTGGATACTATTCACCATTTGGTTTCTGCCTCGATACAGGTCATGAAACTTCTACACCTAGGCACCTTTTATGTGATTCCTCGGCAAAGGGGCCGAAATGTCAAAACGACAATACGGGACACCTACAGCAATACGCATCAGCAGGCATTTGGTGAACATGAGGCACGAGTTGACACTAGAATGCGTACTTGTTCCGTCCTGGCTACTTGAAATGTTCGGCACCTGTGGACTGCACTGTGCGTAACCTGCTTTTATGTTCATGCGTAAACACTTCATTTATCGAAAGCTTTGGAACAGATCCGTTGCTGTACTCACACTAAGAAATTTGTCAACTACCCAGTTGTGCATCTTGGCCTCCGCGATAAATCGTATTAGTTGCAGCAGCTTGTTCTATGCACAAACCTAGTGCTCGATGAACTCTACAGAAATTAACTCTCCACTACCACCGGATCGGTAGACTGAACTTCGCATTATTGCTCCATTTATCGGCTTTACTTGATACTAGTAACCATATGTCGTTAATCACTGCATTTCAGGTTGTGCTCGGCCGACAGACTGAGTCTTTTCCTCATCATTTGTGGTCGACGCGGAGGTTGTGTCAGTGCACTTTACCGACCTACCATCTACTATATTTTACGTTCTTTAACGATAGCTTCAGACACTCGCGCATTGTAAACCGAGATCCGCAGTCTTCGAGTGCACTGGATGCAATTTGTAGTCCGTGCAAGTATTGTTTCCCAGAATGAACGACTTTCACTTAGATTATTCTCTTCTCATCTTACTTTGGACTTTTCATACTGCAGCGCATATTACAGTGCAGACAAGCTGACCATGTAGTTTTCTGAAGAGAACCATAGTTGTTACTGCATCCTAACCTCCCTCAATTACCTGTTTCTTTCTATTTCAGCACGCTGAGGAAGAAAAACGAACTCTCAATTCGCTTTTGCGCCTTGCGATACAGCAGAAATTAAGCCTCACTCAGCGACTAGAAGAGGCTGAGGTAGAGTTGGAACAGCGACGGGGCGTTCCACGACACCCACAATCACATCTTCAGCACACCTACGCCGTATCCCAAGTCTTTCATCCAACCTCTTTCCATTCCAGTATAGGAAATAGCCTCCTACCCCACCCGATACCTACACAAGCCTCCTACCCCGGTGGAACGCACAATCAACGGAGGACACAGCAACCACTTTGCGTTCATCCACCTTCAGAGACCCTGCCTACTCTGGTTCCGGATTCTTTCCCCCAGACTACTGATCCGTCCGCGCATCCCACATTCCCCGTCCCACAGCGCAGTACTCCCAACCATCAACCAGTTTCCGGGACTAAAGCGCTTACTTCTGGAGGAGATAGGCCCAAGGTAGTCTATTTCATTTCCTGTCATTCGTTTTAAATTCTGGGCACACTTTTGCCTGATTGTTTACTTCTTTTAAATTAGGTTATTTTTCGGTCTCAACAATCGTAACGGTTTCTACAAACCTGAGCAGATTCTTTTTTGGTGGACCACTCCGTATGCAGTGATTGGGCCAACTTGCGCGCTGATGCAGTTTTGTTTATTGGATTGCGTCGCTACAGCGCGAACATTTTATGCCATCAGTGCACATTTCTGTTTTTTGCATTCGTCACTACACCCTTTCATCGACCCACATTCCTACTCTTCAATAATTCAAGGATCAGTATTTTTAAAGCATAAGTACAGCCATTAGTTTATTTAATCGGGTCCGCTCATCTTTGCGGATTTCACCGTGCTGCTTCCTGTCTACGTTCTCTTTGCAACCACCACTCTCGGAGCATTGCGAGAGTCTGCAGGGCTTCAGGGTTAATCTGTGCTCCGTCTGTTTCCTCAGGAGTGCTGGTTCTACCAGTGTAACCACTGGCAAAATTACTGCATACTGTAATGTGGGAGCAAGTCAAAATTTGAATCTGCACAACTCCATCGAAATATGCTCAAAAACGTTAAGAAAAAATAGGCTATGAATTGTCAATACTCCGCTTGTTTTCCACATTCTCACGTGATATCGTTAAAAAATCGCTTAGCTCACAGTAGATTAGGACTCAAAAATATGTGTCGTCTGTCTGTACTCGTTCTCGGAATCCAACATTTCAGATGTAAATCCAACGATCGTTTGAAACTGTTGCACTGAGTTCACTTCCACTATACGTTCCGGGAAACCGTTCCCTCTACTTACCACTATCCACTCAGAGCATAAGGGAAGGGGAACTCGCTTCAGATCTGGAACCACAAGCTTGTACTGGTGTCCGCGTGTGTCGCAAGCTGTTCGCAAGTGGAACCTTAGTCTCAGTATGGGGAAATCGCTTAGATGTAGATTGCGGTAGGTCATGATGTGATCGACTCGAAACCGACGTTATGCCAAGGTGTATAGTCCCAGCCTCTTGCATTTGTTTTCGTACGGTAAGCCCAGCAAACTGGAGATGAGCTTGGTAGTGACGTGTACCCGTTCCATATTCTGTGCCTCACCTCGAGTGGTCGGGAAATAGACGGACAAGCCGTATTCTAGCACTTCTCTTATGATGGGAGGGAAGAGGCTAGTGGCAACCAATTCAAACCAAATGTAGAAGCTGCATTCGAGCGTCATAAGCATGTGCAGTCCGTAACAATATAGTCTGTTCGTGTTGTTCACAGCCTTCAAATCACAACCTGAGTATCCCCAGGTTCTTCACAGAGGATGTGGGATGTAGCAGTTGGCCGTCAACATTGTAGCTTCGGGCGTCATAACCCTTGACCAGAATATCAATTTGAATGGGTTGACCGATAGGCAGGTTTCTGCAGACCACATGGAGAGGTGATTGAGTTCTTGCTAAACTAGGCTTCAGTCATCGGGCGTGCTAATCACTCTCCGAATCTCTTAGGTAATCCGCACACAACACATGGGGACCAGAGAAGCTGATGTAAATCGTTGATGTAGATTAGGATCAGAGTATGCCCCAGCCATGTGTCTTGGTGTACACCACTAGGAGAGGGATAACAGTCAGCTAAATGACCGTCGACCTGTACCCTCTACTTTCGTCCAACGAAAAATCCAGATCCACTCGTGCTATGTGCCACGGAAACCGCATACCCTCAGCTTGTGAAGCCGAATCTCATAGTTTACCCTGCCGAAATCTTTGCTGTAATCGAACTAGATCATATCGACAGACTTCCCCTGGTTCACTGCTTTCAACCATTCATGCCTCGTCTCAAGCACATTGATAATGCATGAGCAATCTGGCATGAAACCGTGCTATGCGGTCATCAGGAGATTTTTTGACCGGAAGAGCTAAGGCAAACTTTTTCACATTCTCTGCAACCTTGGCCAAAATAGTTGTCAACCAAATTGACCTGTAATCGTCTACCTTTTGGAATCGGCTTTACCACCGATCATTTCCATTAAGTCGGTGACTAACCTACAGACATCGACCTGTTGAACAGGCAAGTCACGGCAGGCGAGTTGATGGCCGATAGAGACTTGAAAATCAGAGAGTGGAGTCCAGCATACCCAGCAGGTTCGGTGCCGTCAAGGTTGGCCAGTAATTGATGTATCTCTCCTACACCACAATTCAAGTTGTCGAGCTCGGTAAGGGCGGTGCACTTCGAACTCGGTATAGATACCTGGTCATTTTTAAGCACAAGAGCAAACTACATAGCCAATGCGCATGCACGCTCAGGACTGGAAGTTAGAGGCTGCCCGTCCAAGCCACTTATCATTCGCAGGTCACCTACAGGCTTCAGGCGCAGCTTCACGTGTTCAAAGATTCTCTTTGGGGTATTCTATGTGGCGGTTGCAAGCTGTTATTAGAAATACTGGCGCTCACTCGTTCACACTGCTGTAAATGTTTCGCTGCCTTTTATACACTTCATAGTCTTCGACCGAGTCACAGATAAGAACTTTGTCCCGCAGTCTGGGTCGCCGCCGAATCAGTTTCCCATATTCCTTGTGGAACCAATGTGGCCTGACTTGTCCAACTTTCCGAAACTTGAGACATACAAACCGGTTACATAATGAGTTGACGCCGTCCTTTATAACTGACCAGCAAGCTTCAGCAAATGCAGATGGCGGCAGAGACTACTCCACTTGACTTGCAGCTCGAGTCTGGCCGTCGAAACCCGTCTTCCAGTAGTTGTAATCTGGCTGCAGTGCGTGGGATTGCTGTAGCCTCGGCTCCATGTTGGCAATAACAACTGAGTGGTCGCTTGCTGCCAGAGGCTCCAGGATCCGAATGTCATATAGAGGTTGTTCACCTCTGGAATTGAGCACGATTTTTTATGCGCCTCGGTTATCAGATGTGTAGTGCAGCCCCGATTTCACGTACCATATCAGTGACCTTTGCTTCAACCTCACAATATCCAGTGACAAGTTCAACCTCAGGCTAACGTATTCGAGGACAACTGAAATCGTCTACGAGTAGAAAATGGCGGCGACTCATGTGGTCTCGGAGATGCAACAGCCAATCCAAACAACGACCCAGCGGACTGCGATGGAATGCACTCATGAACAGCTTTTCGCACCTGAGGTGGATGGAGTACCACAACTGCTCACATGGGCCACCTTCGCTTCGGTGGGCGCTCACGAGTCTCCCACACAGAGAATACAAGATTAGGGCAAGACGCCACCACGGACCTTAGCGTGGTGCAATGGTTTGCGTACCCCCGTGACCCATTGAGCTATGCTGACTAGTATTTTTCATGTGCCTACAGAGCCACTCATAAACGGGTCAATGGTTAGGGGTCAGACGATATATATATATATATATATATATATATATATATATATATATATAAAATACACAATCTGTGGTACAGATATTGTGCCATCAGAATCATGGCTGAATAAGAAAACAGTATGAGTAATAAGAAAAGAGCAACAACAACCAAAGCTTTTTTTGTCTAGTTTACCACTCACAGTTTTTGCAATTTTTTCAGTTTGTTCTTTTTCTAGTGGGAGGAAGAAGGGACATCGTAACAAACCGATGCAAACGTCCGCCATTGACATCGATCTTGAGCCATAACTTCCAAGGTCTTCAACCAGCATGTATCCGCATCTCTCGGACCCCAACCAGGTAGTCGACAACAACCGGCTGAGGCCAACTGTTTCGCCAGCTTTTTCATGCGGCTTCTCCATGTTGTAGGCTGTCCACCAGACCGTCTCTTCCAGCCCTGTTCAGCAACCG
Source organism: Dicrocoelium dendriticum (assembly GCA_944474145.2). NCBI lineage: Eukaryota > Metazoa > Platyhelminthes > Trematoda > Plagiorchiida > Dicrocoeliidae > Dicrocoelium > Dicrocoelium dendriticum. The sequence continues at coordinate 90,370,125 of OX104065.1, read as the reverse complement.
CAAACAACGCACAACGCGGGTAACGCTGGACAGGCATGCGCAATACGTGTCCCAACCACCGAACTTGATGCAGTGATACAAGCTCTTCGAGCGAGTGGCTTCCACGTCCCAAGGCACGCTGTCTAACTTCCACATTGCTTACGTGGTGCTGCCACCACCCACGGTCAATGGACCGCAGACAGCGGTGCTCGAAGACGGATAGCCTGCGCAAGTCATCTTTACGAATGGGCCAGGTCTCGCATCCGTACAACAGTACAGCACGAACAGTTGCACAATAGACCCGCCCTTTGATGGAGAAACGAATGTGGTGGCGACGCCACAAGTGCTTCAGCCTAGAAAAAGCGGGGCGTGCTTTCGAGATGCGCATCGAAATCTCTTCTCCAACAGCCCCGTCAGCAGTGATGCAACTTCCCAAGTAGACAAAGCTCTCCACAACCTCTAGTGTCTCACCACCAAGATTGAGTGCTGGTAGAGGCACCTGCCAGTCTTGAAAGGGAGGTTTGCATTTGGATGGCGAAAACTACATACCATACTTTGATGCTTCAATCGCCAAGCGGTTTAGTGCAAGTTGGAGGACGTGTGGATCGTCACGCAGCAAGACGATATCATCAGCATAATCCAACTCGACTACCTGGGAGGAGCTCAACGCCAGCGTTCAAGGAATCGCCCAGAGCGTTCTTCAGGACATCCTCAATGGCAAAGTTGAATAGGAACGGAGAGATAGGGCATCCTTGTCGAACTCCCCTGGAGATCACAAAGGTAGGCAAATCTTGCCGTAAGCCTTAACCCTGCCCGATGTGAGACTATAGAGGGCGCGCAGTATGGAGAGGAACTTCTCGGGGACACCATTCCTCAGTAGGCAGTGCCACAGTACCGTACGATCGACAGAATCGAAAGCTGCACGGATATCCAAGAACACAGCAATCGTTGGCCTCTGATACACTTGGCGGAGCTCGAGGATCTGGCGGAGTGTGAAGATTTGATCGATGCAGCCGTGACCGAGAGGAAACCCAGCTTGTTCTGCTCGCTGCAACGATTGGCGCGTTGCGGATAACCTGCGAAGTATGATGGATACCAGCAGCTGGCAAACGACGGGGACTAAGATTATGCCTCTGTAGTTGGAGCAGATAGTGCGCATGCCCATTTTGAAGATGGGGACGACTATCGATTCACTCCAAGATGATGATGGGGTCAGACTAGCTCAGTCTCACGATCCAATCCTCTTCGGAGGTTAGGTAGAAGTCGATGGCCCTCGTCGTTTAAAACAGCTGTGGCAGATAACAGGTCTACGGTTTATAAGCTCACAGCTCGACTGACCTAGAGCACGAGTGCCACGCATTGTCTCTGACGGTGGGAGGGCACCTTCCGATGCTCAATGGTTTGCTACCGCCCGCCTCAAGCCAGACAGCCCCTGGTCAAATTGATGCAAACCCGCCAACTCCCACCTGCGGCTGGCCCTGGTCGCAGGTGCGTAACGCAATACGGTCGTAAAACACATGTGAATTGTTCCAAATCTTCAAAAGCCATGTGTGACAGGCATCAAGCAAATCCCAATGGGTCTCTGCATTTACACTCCTGAGATGGGCTTGCTCTCCACTGCCTTGTTGGTCAGGCTATTGAGCGAAAGGCTCCGGGTGGAGTCCCTCAAGCAAACGTCCAGATCACCCACTGCCTTGTGGGTCAGAATGTTGAATCAAAGGCTAGACGTATGGCACCTCGAACATAACTCCTCGGAATGGGCAGTCGGTGAGTATCATTCGCTCTCTCGACCGCGTCGACAATTCTCCCTTCTTATTTTCTCCCCTCTCAACTCTTCTTCCTCGTCTATTGAGCAAGGATCTGCCCCTGACCTCGCTACTTCTGCCATCGATACATGTAGCTCTTCCATCAAACCTAGAGTTTCATTTCACATTGGTTCTTTTAACGTCCGCACTTTGGGTCAGATCGGGCATCAGGCAGCACTAACACTTTTCACTATCTTAGTATTGATATGTGATTTCTCTCCGGAACACTCATGAATAAATATGAATAAATAAAGGGTATATTCCTCGACGGTGTGAGGCACAGTCCAACTGGCTTGCCGAACAACCTCCTCGTGGTGCCAGCTGGGTGGTTCGGGTTTTTACCGTTCCAGCGAATGGTTCGGCGGCAGTGTTCCAGGACGTGGTGGGTTTTCGCCTGGCAAGCGTTCTCCCTATAAAAAGCCACATATGTCCGTTTAACAACACTGCGACGTGGCGGATGTGACTCGCCACTAAATAAAGTCACGGCCCCTTGCCCCTCCCTGAGAGGCATTGTACTTTAAGGGTGAGTTGGGCCCCTGGTCCTTCACGGACTGAAAGGCGTATGAACCATCTATTTGGTCACCGGCTCCCAACGGGTTGCGACGCCCTCACATCGCCCTGCTGCCTTGTAGGTTAGATCTTTGATCAAAGGCTCGGGGTAGGTCCCCCTAAGACAACCCTCTACTTCGGCCTGGGCAACCGGGTAGTATCACACCCACTGACGAATCATGGATTACACCGCTCACTACTACTACTGCTATGCCGCTCTTCTGTCCTAACTCAACCGCTCAACGTCCACTCACAGACCACCCCACCTCCCGTCCTTCACCTACATGTACTCTTATGTCTTCTACGGTCACCGTCACAAACGACCCACGTCTCGCAGCTGATGGAAGTAACAGCCAAACTCCCGGTTTCCAATGTCCTGCGATCGCAACCGCCTCTCACTCCACCGAAGCTACAGCTCTTCTTCGACCTCGTTCTCCATTCATCCTCGCAGCGTTTAATGTTCGAACTTTGATGCAGATCGGACGACAAGCATGTCCGGCCCGTACTCTTGAAACGCTATCGCTAGACATCTGTTGTCTTTCAGAGACCAGATTACAAGACTCTAGCGCCGTCATCAGAATGGCCTCTCCGGTAAACTCTGACGCCAAATACTACTTGCGGCTTTCCGGAGACCCAGAATCTGCCGCCACTGGTCAAGCTGGTGTTGGGGTTGTATTAAGTGCCAGGGCTGAATCAGCTCTGCTTGACTGGATCCCAGTCAACAGCCGACTATGTGCAGTCAGACTAAGAGGTTCATGTGACGTAAGCAGGTGTCGGGATGTTAAGCGTGCCTTATTTGTCGTCTCCGCCTACGCCCCTACAGAATGCAGCCCGGATGCAGTTGAAGATAGCTTTTACCAACAACTACATGAACTTCTGCGTTCCTCCAAAAGGACGGATATAGTCATTCTTGCCGGGGACTTTAACGCACGGGTTGGCCGCCTTCTACCAAGCGAGCACCACATTGGGGGTAGTTTTGGTCTCGGTGGCAGTCGATCAGACAATGGAGACAGACTGCTTGCTCTTTGCTCTGATCATCGCTTGTTTCTTTCAAGCACTAGTTTTCGACACTCGAGGAGACACACTGCTACCTGGCGCCCGCCCTCACAAACGCAAGATTGTTCCCAGCTTGACCACATAGAAATCAGCTACAGATGGCGCGGAAGCGTAACGGACTGCCGATCGTACTGGTCAACTTTTCTAGACTCTGCTCACGTATTGGTTCGTGCTAAGATTTGCATGCGTTTCGGAGGATCACCTAAGCGCGCCCACTACCGACCGGACGTCGCGAATCTACAAAACGCTGCGATTTTAACCAGGTACCAAGCCTCACTGTCAACCTTGCTTGGCTCAACTATTGACGGTGATCTCGATTCGCATATCAAAGATGCCTTAGTTTCCGCCAGTATCGACACTTGTGGAGTTACCCGTCACCCACCGAAACATCGGATTTCCGCCGACTCCTTGTCGTTGATGGACAGACGCCGCTTGATCCCATCGGATTCCAGCCACAGTGAGGAACGCCAATACCTTGGTCGAGAGTTGCGCAGGAGTCTGCAAATGGACCGCGAAGCTTGGTGGTGTGAACGTGCTAGGGAGATGGAGCTTGCTAGTCTCTGTGGTAATACCAGGAAACTCTTCCATCTCATTCGAGTCACCGAAGGTGTTCGATCTGGTATAAGTGAAACAATATGCGAAGAGGATGGCACCTTAATCACCAATCTTCAACGACGGTTGGAGCGATGGGCCGAACATTTTGGCTCGCAGTTTTGTTGGCCCCTAGCTCCATCTGCTACCTCTGGCGCTCGCGCTGGGGCCGAGTGGTCTACCCCAACAGACCCTCCCTCTTCCCAGGAAATCGAGCAGGAGCTCCAGCACACGAAGCGTTATAAAACTCCCGGCCCTGATGGTCTTCACCCAGCTCTGTTTAAAGATGGTGGCGCATCGCTGGTCCGAGAACTCACCGCTTTGTTCTCAAAAATTTGGTCGAAAGAGAAGGTTCCATCATTTTGGGGTGAATCGATAGTCGTCCCCATCTTCAAAAAGGGCCTGCGCACAATCTGCTCCAACTACAGAGGAATAAGCTTAGTTCCCGTCGTTTGCAAGCTGCTGGTGTCCATCATACTTCGCAGGCTATCCCCAACACGCGAATCGTTGCAGCGAGAAGAACAAGCTGGGTTTCGCCCTGGTCGCGGCTGCATCGATCAAATCTTCACACATTGCCAGATCCTCGAGCTCTGCCATGTGTATCAGAGGCCAACGATTGCTGTGTTCTTGGATATCCGTGAAGCCTTCGATTCTGTCGATCGTACGGTACTGTGGCACTGCCTACTGAGGAATGGTGTCCTCGAAAAGGTCGTCTTTATACTGCGCGCTCTATATAGTCTGATCTCGGGCAGGGTTAGGGTTTATGGCATGCTTTCGCCTACCTTTGTGGTCTCCAGTGGAGTTCGACAAGGATGCCCTATCTCTCCGTTCCTATTCAACTTTGCCATTGAGGATGTCCTGAAGAACGCTCTGGGCGATTCGTTGAACGCTGGCGTTGAGCTCCTCCCAGGTAGTCGAGTTGTTGATTTGGATTATGCTGATGATATCGTCTTGCTGCGTGACGATCCGCACGTTCTTCAACTTGCACTAAACCGCTTGGCGATTGAAGCATCAAAGTATGGTATGTAGTTTTCGCCATTTAAATGCAAACCTCCCTTTCAAGACTGGCACTCACTCTTGGTGGTGAGACACTAGAGGTTGTGGAGAACTTTGTCTACTTGGGAAGTTGCATCACTGCTGACGGGGCTGTTAGAGAAGAGAATTTCGATGCGCATCTCGAAAGCACGCCCCGCTTTTTCTAGGCTGAAGCACTTGTGGCGTCGCCACCACATTCGTTTCTCCATCAAAGGGCGGGTCTATTGTGCAACTGTTCGTGCTGTACTGTTGTACGGATGCGAGACCTGGCCCATTCGTAAAGATGACTTGCGCAGGCTATCCGTCTTCGAGCACCGCTGTCTGCGGTCCACTGCCCGTGTGTGGTGGCAGCATCACGTAAGCAATGTGGAAGTTAGACAGCGTGCCTTGGGACGTGGAAGCCACTCGCTCGAAGAGCTTGTATCACTGCATCAAGTTCGGTGGTTGGGACACGTATTGCACATGCCTGTCCAGCGTTACCCGCGTTGTGCGTTGTTTGCGGTTGCTGAACAGGACTGGAAGAGACGGTCTGGTGGACAGCCTACACCATGGAGAAGCCGCATGAAAAAGCTGGCGAAACAGTTGGCCTCAGCCGGTTGTTGTCGACTACCTGGTTGGGGTCCGAGAGATGCGGATACATGCTGGTTGAAGACCTTGGAAGTTATGGCTCAAGATCGATGTCAATGGCGGACGTTTGCATCGGTGTGTTGCGGTGTCCCTTCTTCCTCCCACTAGAAAAAGAACAAACTGAAAAAATTGCAAAAACTGTGAGTGGTAAACTAGACAAAAAAAGCTTTGGTTGTTGTTGCTCTTTTCTTATTATTCATACTGTTTTCTTATTCAGCCATGATTCTGATGGCACAATATCTGTACCACAGAATGTGTATCTTTATATATAGATATATATATATATATATTTATATATATGTATATATATATGTGTGTATATATATGTATATATGTGTATATATATATGGATATATATATGTATATACATATATATATATATATATATACAGTGCAACTGATTGTTCTGGTCATTATGTACAACAGCATCGCATGGAACGGATAATATTTCTTCAGGTTTTTTCAGAGTGGTTCGCAAACTATTTTGCGGGGCTGATTAATCGGTTGCATCTTTCAAATGGGTGGATTAGTTTATAATGATACATGCAATTAAATCTAAATGTTCTAGTAAAGTAATACGGCCATCCGTGGATTTTTTTCCAGAGGAGCTGCTTCCATGCAGCCCAGTCCCTCGAAATGTTTCACCCCAATTCATTGTCCGTTCTGACGGTATGCTGGTGCGGCTTTAAAACAGGTTTGCTATCACCAATTATACTCATTTTAGACTGTTTTTTAGTGATGTATATGGACATTTAGGCCATATAGCCCGTATCATCAATCCGTTTTTGGGTCTAGCGCTTCTCTTACTTTTCAGGGAGTCTATGGTATCTTGCCTCGCATGGGTTCATCTATTAGTTTGGAAGCTAAAATCCGTCACCTCAGGACATCGACCCATTCGTGGCTAACAATGGAGTAAAGAAGAATATGAGGAGGTGGTTACGGTAATGATGATAAATACAAAATTGTCGTATATAAATACCGCCAAGAAAGGTCGACGGTCTTCTCGATCAAATTGTGCGGTGGGATCGCCGTAATAGGTGGCTGCCCGGATTATCGCTGTGCGAGGCAGTTCTGAAAGGAATCTTCGGGTTTATCCGACACTTGCTAGCGTTCGCAAAATACAGTATTTGGTATCGTGGAGCACTGAGAATTACTGTCTACTTCTGGGCTGTTACTCTCCGGAAAGTAGCAGAGATATTTAATAGTACAGGACGAATGTAAGGAAGAGAAAAGTAAACGAAAATACCATTTTATATCCCGGCTGTGTGAGATACCGATTGTGTGACTGATCTGGTCGATTTTTCTAACTAGATGGTTGAAAACACTTCAAGCTGTCACAAGAAAATAGCTTCTGGATTGATGCATCTGGCAGCCGAAGTGTGTAGTAATTGACATTGACGGATGTCATGAAGCATTCTGTATTTTTATGCTGATACCTCCGAACAGGAAAGGCAACTGGTTAGATATACTGAAAACTGTTCATACATAAATAAATAGATGTTAAGATGATCTCAGCTCAAAACATATTCGTCGTAATTTATTAGCTAAATCTTGATCTATAGGTTTTGTTTTGCAGGACTCACTGTGCCGCTTTCCCATATTGTCGCGCCCAAGGTCAGAATGGTTTTTCGAGGCCAACAGTTACGGGATGTCAAAATGTTGAGGACCATAATCGTCCTCCTGCCTAGGTCACAGCGCCCTGGCAGTATCTCAGACCACGTACAACCATGATTATTTCTTAAAATTTCAACCACATCCTGCATCGACCGTCGCTCAGGTTGTCAAAAGTCACCTTATCTGCTGCATACAGCAGTGCTTCTCCCTATTACTAGCCTTCCTTCTATAATTCCCAGCTTACTTGACAGCAACCGCAATGCCACTGGAGTCATATCATCTGCAGCTACCTTCCCGCATCACCCAATGAACGCCTATCGGCAGCACTCCCCTATAAGGTCACACTGTCCCGTTTGCCTGGCGGAGTTCAACGTTCGCACTCTAAGACAAATAGGTCAACGGGTTGCACTCGCGCCCACCTTGGGTTTTGACATATGTTGTGTTTCCTAAACTATGATCAATGACTTTCACGGGATTGTTGAAATAACTGCACCCAGTTTGTCGTCTCGCCATTGGTTGCACGCATCTGGAAGCGCTGATGCGCAATCACTAGCCAAGCTGGTGTGTGTATGATTCTCAGTTCCAAGGCCGTTTGATAACATCAACTAACGTCAATTCACGAGATAGTAGTGGGCCCTGTTAGTTTGTGGTTTCCGCTTATGTCCCCGCTGACTTCATTTCTGATGCTGCAAAGGTCACCTGGCACGAACTGAACACGCTCCTTCGCAGTTCCAATATCGTTGTAACTGCAGGCGATATGAATGCACAAGTAGGCCCTCGGAGTTCTTCAAAGGCTTAGCTAGATGGTCAGTATGGACCTAACTCCTACTGGACGGACAACGACGATCATCTATTGCAATTGTGTCCGAAGCACCAACTGTTTCTTAGTACTACCGCTCTTAGACACAGTGTTCGCCGAAGTGCCACTTGGCGTCCATCCATAGCTTACCATCGATGGACTCAACTAGCTCACGTTACGATAACTTACAGGCAGTGGGATTCCATCCTGGATTGTCGCTCGTTCTGGAATACCTATGTTGACTCTGATCATATCCTGGTACGCTGTCGTTTTTCATGAGGGCGCTCTAAACGTCTCATTCGATTGGCAACTGACAAATTATATCATCCTTCGATCAGGCAAGCCTACCAGGATACACTGATGTCCTGATGACGCTGACCTTCAGTGGAATAGGATCTCGGCCGCCATGCACGAAACAGGAGCCTCTCCTTGTGGTGCCACCGATCGTCACCGCACCAGTCGCTGGATATCCGAGAGGTCAGGGGACTTATTGGAATCCGGAATGAAACTTCAAGCTGGCTTTGAGCACAAAGCCACCAGACGGACTGTTAACTGCTAACTAATACGTCTGCGTGCTGACAAGGAAGGGTGGTGGACCAGCCGGGCTCAAAAAATGAAGGAGTCAGAATCAATAGGCATCTATCGCTAGCTCTCCCGACTCATCCGCACCTTTGGTTCCAAGAAAACAGGCGTCAGTAAGACAATCAGAGACAGCGCGGGTGTCGTGATTCACAATAAGGAGCGCCGCATGGCTCGTTGGGCTGAGCACTTTCGAAGAGCAGTTCAGTTGGTCCCCTGCTAACCGGAGCCCTTTCCACTCAGGTCATGCAGGCTGAGAGACGTCATCGGAAGCTGAAGTCCGGAACGCGATCACAGCCCTCAATCGTTTTCGAGCTGCTGACCCAGGTTCCCTCCCATTCGCACTATTCATTGTTGGTCGTGAGTTCCTCTACAAAGCACTGACCCCCTGTTCGAGCTGGTCTGCAAAGAAGAGACCATCCCAGCTAACGATTGAATCGGTTCTTACGGTAATATAATATAAGGGCTTTCGCATCGGTTGCTAACCACAGAGGTATTAGCCTAACACTGGTAGTGACAAAGTTACTTGCCTCAGTTCTCGTTCATCGCCTCACCGCGGTGCGGTGATTCCGGTTTAGGAAGTGCAGGCAAGTTTCCGCTCAGAACGTGACAGTATTGGCCATATATTCATTCTGTGGCAGGTGCTAGAGCAGCGCCACACGTACCGCAGACCGACGGTAGCTGTGTTCCTCGACTTCAGTCGGAAAGGTGTTCCCATGAAATATGTGCACATTCGCGTGGCGTTTGCTGGAACACTGCAAGCCGCGGTAACTTGTCGGATATCTTTTCGATATAAGTGGCGTTCGTCATGGTTGTCCAAATTCCCCATTCTCGTTCAATTTCGTCGTGGACTCAAGCATGAAGAGTTCCCTTGTGGAGCCTCACGATGCAAGCGTTGAGGTGCCGCTTGGTGAAAGCTAGTTGCTCTTGGTTGGAGGTTCATTTTGAAGTACTCATGTGTATGGATTGCGCTTCGCTATCTCAATCTAGGCCGCAATTCACAATTAAGTGAACCTTCATCAATGCGATCACTGCAAATCGCGGTCTACATTGCGTTTGCGCTTCGCAATCCATTCACACAGCCAGTACTTCAACCTGATCCTCCAATCAGTCCTTAACCGTTGTGTCAAGCGTGACCTGTCTTGGTTCGGTAGCCAAAGCAGTAGAAGTTTCGTTGGTCCCGCGTTTGAGGCCTGCTGTATCCACCTGATGAGATCAAACGAGGTCGAGACGCGTCGTTGTGTACAGTTTATGTATGCGGGCAACACCTGATTTCGAACTAATCGGCTGCTTATGCGGACGGCATTATCTTGGTGTTCACCGATATTGGGGCCGCCCAGTCAATCCTGAACAACGTAGTCCCATCATTTGGAATGCGTCTCACACTTAAATGCAAAGTGCTGTTGCAGGACCACCGGTCACTTGATGACCCCTTGATAGCAACGAACTCAAATAGTAGCTGATCGTTTCACTTACCTAGGCAGCTGAATCAACAACTACCACATATTCACTCAGCGGCAGGTGATACAGCAGCGCCACGCATACCGCAGATAGACAATAGCTGTGTTCCTTGATTTCAAGAGTGCTTCCATTCAGTCGATCGATCGATTCTGTACGAAATACTTACGCGGAAAGCTGTTCCCACGAAATATGTGAACCTCTTACGTGATCTATACACAAACCCTACAGACTGCGTCAGGGTGTAGGGTGATCTGTCGAATAGCTTTCCGACCACAATTGGCTTTCGTCAGGGTTGTTCGAATTCCCCATTTTTGTTCAATTTCGTCTTAGATTCTATCATGGAGTATTCCCTTGCGGGATCTCACGATGTAGGCGTTGAGGTCCTGCTTGTGAAAGGCTGGTTGATCTTGATTATGCGCACGATATCGTCTTACTTTTCGGCGATGTTGCGGCGGCATAATTAACCTTGAATAGCCCATCTGGAGTGATCCCATTTTTTGGTCTACACTTCGCACCTTCAACGTACGAAGTGTTGCTGCATTACCACCAGCCACTTTATGACCCCTTGCTAACGAGGAACTCGAGGTGGTTGATCGATTCACTTATCTTGGCAGCTGCATCAGCAATGATGGGTGCATAAATACTGCAGTCAGTTCATGCATTGCAAAGGCCAGAACTGCGTTCTTGAACCTGCGGCATCTTTGGCGACAGGAGTTTCTCTCCGTCTGTAGGGTCGTGTTTACAAAGCCACAGTGAGGACCGTCCTGTTCCATGGAAGTGAGACTTGGTCCCTTCCGTCAGAAAATCTGTGGCACCTTCAAGTCTTCTTTCGTCGTTTTCTACGGAGCATTTCCGGTGTCTGGTGGCACCAATGTGTCCGCAGTGATGTTGTGCTTATGCGAGTACTAGGCAGTGATAACCAAGCTTGTTCTTTAGAACAACAGATAGCACTGAATAAATTGCGTTGGGTTGGGGACCTACTACGTATGCCTGGTCACCGCTTACCTAGGAGGGTCTAGTTTAGTCTGCCAGATGTAGGAGGGTACAACGTTCGCGGTGGACAAAGGTTGACTTGGCAGCGTGAAATGAAGTCGCTGACGACCAAATTGGGTGCCATCGGTCCGTCTCGCCTTCCGGGCTGGAGTCCACGTGACCCGGCTTGTGTTTACTTCGAGACTTTACAGGACATAGCTGGCAGTTGACACCAGTGGCGTGTCTGTTGCCGTCCCCTAGTCGGACTGCCTGTTTAAAATGTGTTTGATGCTGTATTATTTGCGGGATAAAATCTGATTATGACGCGGAGCAGTGAAAGCCGCAAGGAAGGTGTTTCGCCGTTGCTGCGTTATCGTTGCACGATAGCCGGTTGTTTGTGATGGTAAGTTGTTGACAAGGTGTAGGCGCTTTGACCCTGCTTGTTTGTTTATTTCATTAAGGTGTTTACGTAAGTCCCTCTTCCTTCCCTTATTTTTCTTCGTTCTATTGGTTGTATGGGAGCGAAGCATTAGTTCAAATGGCTGATGTACTGTTGTTGTTCGTGATGTTGATAGTGTGTGTGCTCAAAATTGTCGGTTGGGCCTGCATGTACCGTTTGGACGCCCAGAGTTGACACATTTCCCGTTAGGGACATTTCACGTACAGGCAAACCCGCTTTGTTGCCCACCCGGTTTATAGCTCACCTCCCTTTACTGCGTAGTTTTTCGAAATACAAATTCTTTTTCATAAATAGGCTAAATTTTCACCATCTAACTGCCCATTAACGGAGTCGTCACACCGCTTAAGTGCCCAGCTGTGTGGGCTGTGCTCTTGTCGCTTTGTCAATTTTATGCCTTCTCTTTGACTCTTTTAGTAAGATTGCCCCACAGTTAGCCAGTCCGATCGAGTCAAGAACAACAAAGATGTCGGCGGCATTATTGACAGATCAGAAAAGGTTACCTATCTCATTCAGTACGCGAGCAAGCTAAATGTACAAATGGCTATGGGCAATCCCTCTTCCCTATTCAAAACTCGAGAACTGGGCGAAGTCGGGTAAACTGTCTGCTCCATATTTGTCTCTACTCTGTTGGTTACACGCAAGTATGCCAAGTAACAGAAAGGATTTGTCCTTGACAAGAAAGTTGGGCATTTTGGAGAAATGAAGACATTTCCACCAGGAATGTTGCAGGTCAAGATATCACGTGATTTACACATTTCTCGTCCTACCCTAGCCAGGTTGATTGCCAGTGAAAAAAGTCTGGTAGAATTTGTCGCATGGCACTGGAAGCTCTCAGAAAAGGATGAAGAAGAAACTGAGGTGAAAGGCTGGATGATCTCGGTTCATGAGCACAGCCAAACAATTACAGGCCCGCTTCTGAAGAAAAAGGCCGAAGAATTCGTGGAAGGATTTGAAAAAGTCTGTGCTGTCACAGAAGGACGGTTGCGAAGATGGAAGAATAGAACTCAACTTGTGTATAAACGTTCCGTTGGCTGAAAGATCGACTGCCTGAATTTTTAAATACTTTTTTATGATGACAACGTGTACAATGCAGACGAAACAGGTCTTTTCTACCGAGCAACTCCAGAATGCTCTTTGTGTTTTGTTATCTACAAGCCCAGCAGATCGAAAAAGTCATGGATTGGATCACTTTTCTGTGCTGCGCAAATATGTCTGGCACGGATAAAGGAAATATAGTATTGATTTAAAAACTAAGAAACCACGATGTTTTAATGGCGTGAATCTACTCACGCTTCGCGTAACTTACAGAGCTAATCAAAATGCGTGGATGTCGAAAGAACTTTTCACCGAGTGCGTCCTCGAATGGGACAAGGAGCTAGGCCAATGTGGCCGAAAAGTTATGTTGCTCTTGGATAGTTGCACAGCGCATCCACAGGTAGTAGGACTGAGAGACATTCAAATGGAATTTTTGCAGGCAAACACGTTCGGCATTCTTCAACCCATGGATCAAAGTTTGATTATGAGTCTGAGAACCCGTTACAGAAAGGAAATGGTGGACAGAATTCCTTAGCACATCGAAAACAACGTCTTTTCTGGCTCATCATCGGCGCTAGATGTTAACGCCAAGATTTCTCTGCGCAATGCAATTATGTTCGTTTCGAAAAGTTGGAGACGGGTTACCGGTGCAACAATAAAAGCGTGCTTTCGGCATGCTGGCTTCAGTCGACTAGAATCCGATGCACTTCCTAATGACGCCGTCATTGCTGAAGACGAGATCAACGCTTGCACAATCCCAGTCATGAATGAGGAGGAGGAGTTCGTCGCCATTGACATTGAATGTACCTCAGATCGGACAACTGCTGACGATGAAATAGTCAGCAACATTTTAGAGAACCGACTAGAAAAGAAAGAAGACAGCGACGCAGAGGATGACGCGCCGGATGCCTCCGTGAGTACCAGCAGTCAGCGTTTGTCGCATTCAAGAGCAAATAACTGTGTGAATGGTCTGTGTAGCTACGGACTTTTTCATGGGCAAGGCAACGATTTCTTATCCCAATTAGACTTTATCAGAACAAAAGTGACTGGGGTATCTGCACGAAATAATGTACAACTGACGTTGGATTGTCTCTCAGCAAAAAATACCACAGCGCCAGTTTCTACAGCTACCCAAGTAAGATGCTTTATGTTATAACTTTTAAATTACAAGTTATTCACTTCTGAATAAACGTCTTTTGTAGGCTTCAATTAGAAGTACATATTCTATATTTCTCAGCACGTTACAATTCAAGTGATATACTGTACCATAATTAAATGGTTGTTTACTTTTTGGGAAAAATGGTTATATCGGTTAATTGTCCACTCCGCTTTATCGCCCACTTTGGAAATATCCCCATGGTGGGCAATAAAGCGAGTTTGACTGTATATCGAATTTGTTTTTTTATTTTTTCCTTTGCTTTTCTGTCTGAGTTGCATGGCTTCCTTATGCTTCTTTTTTATTGTTAGTTATCAGTATTCATATGACGATTCGAATAATGGTGACTAAATCTGTCTTCTTCGTGTTCAGAAGCTTAACATCAAATGAATTCTGTTAAAGGGTTGCCAGTCCTCTTGATCCTTCTACTAGTAGTCAACATTTATGTTCTCATTGCCTTTATTTTTGAACAAATGTTTTCATTCCCCGGGAATAAGCTCTATATTACTCTAAGTTGCCGTTATTTCGTGTTCTAGTGTAATGTGACACCGTATTACAACACTTTACTGACGGCTCCGCCCATACGGCGGTATTTATTCGTTTTCTTCCTATTCCACCTCATGCTGAACTTTGATTCATCCCACACCTTCCTATGTTAACCATCTCATTGTAGATTGATCGGCACGGAATAAATTAAATTTCGTACCCTGTCGTTCACGCTCTACTCTGTTCAAATATCGCGGAAATGGATTTAGTTGCCTCGTTGGTTTGACACCGCAATCATGTTTCCCCCCTCTCCCGATCTGTTCATTATAGCGTGGTCCTCGCGCGAAGCGGGATAGCTAGAATCACGAACTCTTCCAGTAAACCCAGCTGAGGAATCTCTTCTGCCATTGCTCATCTACTTGGCACACCATCCTGCTTTCATTCGACATGTGCCAGCGCTCGTCACACGCAACAACAGCTTCTCCTCATTTCAACTCCTCTTATGTTAGATC
>OX104065.1:90268918-90354909 GCA_944474145.2 Dicrocoelium dendriticum | reverse complement strand
GTCAATTTTACGCCCTCTCTTTGACTCTTTTAGTAAGTTTAGCCCACAGTTAGCCAGTCCGATCTAGTCCAAGAACACCAAAGATGTCGGCGGCGTTATTGAACAGATCAGAAAAGGTTTATCTATCTCATTCAGTAAGCGAGCAAGCTAAACTGTACAAATGACTATGGGACAATCCCTCTTCCCTATTCAAAACTCGAGAACTGGGCGAAGTCGGGTAAAACTGTCTGCTCCATATTTGTCTCTACTCTGTTAGTTACAACACAAGTATGCCAAGTAACAGAAAGGATTTGTCCTCTGACAAGAAAGTTGTGGCATTTTGGAGAAATGAAGACATTATCACCAGGAATGTTTGCAGGTCAAGATATCACGTGATTTACACATTTCTCGTCCTACCCTAGCCAGGTTGATTGAGCCAGTGAAAAAAGTCTGGCAGAATTTGTCGCATGGCACTCGAAGCTCTCAGAAAAGGATGAAGAAGAAACTGAGGTGAAAGGCTGGATGATCTCGGTTCATGAGCACAGCCAAACAATTACAGGCCCGCTTCTGAAGAAAAAGGCCGAAGAATTCGTGGAAGGAGATTTGAAAAGTCTGTGCTGTCACAGAAGGACGGTTGCGAAGATGGAAGAATAGAACTCAACTTGTGTATAAACGTTCCGTTGGCTGAAAAATCGACTGCCTGAATTTTTAAATACTTTTTTATGATGAGAACGTGTACAACGCAGATGAAACAGGTCTTTTCTACCGAGCCAACTCCAGAATGCTCTTTGTGTTTTGCTATCTACAAGCCCAGCAGATCGAAAAAGTCATGGATTGGATCACTTTTTCTGTGCTGCGCAAATATGTCTGGCCACGGATAAAGTAAAATTATAGTTATTGATTTAAAAACTAAGGAAACCACGATGTTTTAATGGCTTGAACGTAGTCACATTTCCCGTAACTTGCAGATCTAATAAAAATGTGTGCATGTCGAAAGAATTTTTCACCGAGTGCGTCCCTCGAAGTGGGACAGGAGCTAGGCCAATGTGGCCGAATAGTTATGTTGCTCTTAGATAGTTGCACAGCCGCATCCACAGGTAGTAGGACTGAGAGACATTCAAATGGAATTTTTGCAGGCAAACACGGTTCGGCCATTCTTCCAACCCATGGATCAAAGTTTGATTATGAGTCTAGAGAACCCGTACAGAAAGGAAATGGTGGACAGAATTCCTTAGCACATCGAAAACAACGTCTTTTCTGGCTCATCATCGGCGCTAGATGTTAACGCCAAGATTTCTCTGCGCAATGCAATTATGTTCGTTTCGAAAAGTTGGAGACGGGTTACCTGGTGCAACAATAAAAGCGTGCTTTCGCATGCTGGCTTCAGTCGACTAGAATCCGATGCACTTCTAATGACGCCGTCATTGCTGAAGACGAGATCAACGCTTGCACAATCCAGTCATGAATGAGGAGGAGAAGTTCGTCGCCATTGACATTGAATGTACCTCAGATCGGACAACTGCTGACGATGAAATAGTCAGCAACATTTTAGAGAAACCGAATAGAACAGAAAGAAGACAGTGACTCAGAGGATGACGTACCCGAAGCCTCCGTTAGTAACAGCAGTCAGCGTTTGTCGCATACGAAAGAAAAAACTGTGTAAATGATCTTTATAGCTACGGACTTTTTCATGGGCAAGGCAACGATTTCTTATCCCAATTAGACCTTTATCAGAACAAAAGTGACTGGGGGTATCTGCACGAAATAATGTACAACTGACGTTGGATTGTCTCTCAGCAAAAAATACCACAGCGCCAGTTTCTACAGCTACCCACAGTAAGATGCTTTATGTTATAACTTTTAAATTACAAGTTATTCACTTCTGAATAAAACGTCTTTTGTAGGCTTCTATAGGAAGTACATATTCTATATTTCTCAGCACGTTACAATTCCAAGTGATATACTGTACCATAATTAAATGGTTGTTTACTTTTTGGGAAAAATGGTTTATATCGGTTAATTGTCCACTCCGCTTTATCGCCCACTTTGGAAATATCCCCATGGTGGCAATAAAGCGAGTTTGACTGTATATCGAATTTGTTTTTTTATTTTTTCCTTTGCTTTTCTGTCTGAGTTGCATGGCTTCCTTATGCTTCTTTTTTATTGTTAGTTATCAGTATTCATATGACGATTCGAATAATGGTGACTAAATCTGTCTTCTTCGTGTTCAGAAGCTTATCATCAAATGAATTCTGTTAAAGGGTTGGCCAGTCCTCTTGATCCTTCTACTAGTAGTCAACATTTATGTTCTCATTGCCTTTATTTTTGAAACAAATGTTTTCATCCCCGGGGAATAAGCTCTATATTACTCTAAGTTGCCGTTATTTCGTGTTCTAGTGTAATGTGACACCGTAGTAACAACACTTTACTGACGGCTCCGCCCATACGGCGGTATTTATTCGTTTTCTTCCTATTCCACCTCATGCTGAACTTTGATTCATCCCACACCTTCCTATGTTAACCATCTCATTGTAGATTGATCGGCACGGAATAAATTAAATTTCGTACCCTGTCGTTCACGCTCTACTCTGTTCAAATATCGCGGAAATGGATTTAGTTGCCTCGTTGGTTTGACACCGCAATCATGTTTCCCCCCTCTCCCGATCTGTTCATTATAGCGTGGTCCTCGCGCGAAGCGGGATAGCTAGAATCACGAACTCTTCCAGTAAACCCAGCTGAGGAATCTCTTCTGCCATTGCTCATCTACTTGGCACACCATCCTGCTTTCATTCGACATGTGCCAGCGCTCGTCACACGCAACAACAGCTTCTCCTCATTTCAACTCCTTTTATGTTAGATCACTTTCCTTACAGTCGGATGATATTCCACGTGCGCAACTTTCTTCATCTCACTTTACATATTGGTTATATCATGGTCTCTATCCACCCCCACCCCCCCAACACACCCTGTTCACGTCGATTGAGACGTTGGAAATGTTGCGCTTCGTTCTTTTCCAAACTATTCTTTTATACTCCTTCCGTATTCATTTCTTTCGCTGAACACCCTTTCGAGGCGTGTCTAGGATTCCATGTTTCATCTCACTTCCATTGCTTCAGGCCAATGTGGCTGTTTCTCCCTACCTAACGTAATAATGGTTGCTTTCAGTATGCCTGATCGCCATCGTGGTCATTTTACCGGCGTTTGCGAACAGTTTGCTCAGTTCGCACATCTGTATAAACTGCATTTACCACGTCTTGCCTGTTCTGGGCTTGGTAACATAATCACCTCTCCCTGTATCTTTATCTTATTTGTTTTTAAACTGTTTGGCCGGTGGCCTTTGAGCACGCCCTCACTTCGCCAATTTTGGTCGCTAAAACAGACCCAAATACACCCCACTACTTTCTCGATATACGAGTCACTTTTTCCACGAATCGGTATCGCAAAAATACCCGCGGTGCACTGATGCCCTTCACTCATGTTCTGTTACCACTCAGCTACCAGTGGCTGCGTCCAACAGCAGTACATTTTCAACGGTTACGCAATCGCTGCGAATGCACAGACCGATGGTGTCATGAAAAAGCAACAACAGTGAAGAGCCAAAATGAAACCCGTGCTTATAACCACGTGGGTCGACAAATACACGTGACAGAATAGGTCCGCGATAATAAAACGCGTAAAGCAAAAATGCTGTTCTTGTGCAGTGAATGAACACGGTTCGTTAGGAGCTTGAGTGATAACGGTCCACAAGGCACACAGTAACAATCGAATCGACGAGGGACTCTAGACAAACCGCTGCATCTAGAAATATGCCTTATTGATCGTGCCAGCAAAGTGTAATCTCTATGAGGTATTCCAAGGAAGACGACAAAAGTCAGTCCGGGAGAATGAATGGATTCAGAAATTTGACTATAAAACTACAAGTGATTATCTGGTCCCTGTTTATCGGCCTGTAAAGGACGCGACGATGATCAGTTTTTCAACACGTTTGATCATGCGACACTGCGCATGCGCACTGTTCTCAGAGCAGAGTTTTCCATTCCAGCTGATGAACTCTGAGCAGCTTTTAGTTTTTTTTCCGATCAGCTTATGATCGTTGTCTTTACATGGTTTCACCATCATGTTCGTGCATCATATTGAAATCATAAGAAGATATTCGTCTTTGCGAAGCTTTTCACTAGCGTGCGTAGACCAAGAGAGGTTCTGGACCAGAGGGACACCGCGGTAGTGGACGGCGGATGACAGATATGGTATTGTCGCTGGCAGCCTGGTGGTTATTTATGGTAGACTCAAAGGTGTCCGTACGAAAAGAATATGGCATCGTTACGGTTGGAAGCGTAATAGGCCTGGATGAAGACATCACAAAAATTTTAATCCACATTGTGACATCGGAAAAACCTGAGCAGTGAGAGTATTACACCGTCGCGCGGCGTCTCCATCATATTTACATCCAATAAATGTAGGCGGTATAAGTGGATTTTCGGCACATAAAAAATAAAATCGCTCTGCGAGCAATCACAGTCAGCAAGAAGTACAGACTGGTTCGCACTGTTCACTTGAATGAATTGAGCACGATCAGCAAAATATTCGCACGACACGTCACATATGTCTAAGCGAACTGTACTCTCAAGTACGCTGTGGAGTTTTCTCATCTCAAAACGTGCTCCTTCATCCTCGGCTGATATTACGGGCCACGACTGTCGTACACGAAACTGAATTAGTTTCATCGATACTTGTTCGTGCCTCGAGGTGTATCAGCCGTCGCGTAAATGGGTTGTTTTTCCATCATTTCACGTCGGCCCAATGAACATTGTGTTCTTGCGCGTGTCATACTGCTTTCTGGCACCTGATGTGTTCTTTGTATTTCATGCAACATCCATCGTCTGCTGCACTAACTAAAACACACCCACTCTTACTTTTTACATTCATCTACCGTCCTACCACTATACCTTTTCTCAATTCGTTTTATCGTTCACCAATGTTTGCATCGGTCACGCTTGAGATGCATCGCCTGCGACATCTGACACGTTGCACGTGTGCACTCGTATGAGCCATACTCATGGTGGCAAGGGATCACGTGATCTCACGTCGCGAACACAGTCCACGTGTATGGCGCTTACAGGGGCACATGTGCAACGTGTGTCACATAACGCACGCAATGCAGCTTCAAGCGTGACCGATGCAAACATTTGGGGAACGATGCAACGGATTGAGAAAAGGTATAGAATTGATCGACCAGTTACTCGCCATCATCTTCCCATCTGGAGGACGTATTTACTTGCCGATATTTCTCTTTCCGGGTTTCACTTTTACTAGTGAGGAATACACCTTGATTCTCATTTGAGCACCGACTCTTGGCTCTAGCTCTACTTAGAGTCAAATACATTTTTGACTAGTCGGATTTTGTGACACAGGATCTTTGTCGACCAGCGGCGCCCAGCAAGTTGCTTTGCATTTAGCGTAACTAATTTTGTCGAACGTCCCTTACGCCATGTTATGGAGTTTATTGAGGTTCGAATTCCTTATTAACTGTAGATTTATCTATGCCTGACGTCCTGGGATCCATATCACCGGAACCCAAGCTAACTCTTTCCCATTTTTACCAACGAGTCTCACATATGGCAGAGGACTTTCACATATGTACCCTTCTTATCGGACAACCGGTTCGCGCGCACCTCACTCGGGCGGCTTTGACCTCCGTTCAACCCTTTTACACTCCTAGGTGCATTCCACGGCCTCCGATTCTGGCACGTGGGCTTTAGTCTTGAAAATGTGCGTCATTCGTTCCACCTGAGTTGACCGATCCGCCTCCTAATCATTTCTCTTACCTCATCCCAATTGGTTGGCTTACGTGACATGTCACCACTTCACCAACCCACGAAATGTTGACTGACTAGTGGTCATTTACCCGGCTTTGGTTACACTAGCCATCGAGAGCTAAACCTCTTAAGTTTGACTCAGCTCACTCCTTGTGATACTTGTACTAGCACTGTCGAATCTTACAGATTAAGTAACCCCTAGTTTGCGGCTCGAATCGGTTTCACGTTTCTATGCGCACTCCAGTGAACATAAAAGTATGTCTCCAATGTAGGCGTGTAACCAAGTTTAGGTATCAGAAGGCGAGTGGACTAGTGACGAACGGGTGCGAACAAAGGTGGAGGCACACGGGGCTGACGCGCCTGGCTCCGTACCACCGTTGTTCTTTACCACGTTACCCATTACAATACGTGCTCACTTCTGACTACTTGTCTCTTGATAGTAGTCTACTAGACACCGTAGTCGAAAAGTCAACTGGACCTTGTACACGCGTTGGTTTATTTTCGAGGGTCACAACGAGCGCCCACATTGCCAGAATGCCCAACGGAATAATTGCGTAACACGGACAATAAAGCTCACGCTTAACAGGTCCCGTAGGATGTCAGGATTAAAATAGCATAACCAATAAATTTGGGTTCGCGCTGATCCACTCAGAGGTTCGTAATGACAATTCGAAATATATCTGTCTCGAGGTTGTGGATTCATCGTCTGTTTTCGCTATGTTACCTCGCGGACACGTCATATAGGGAGTTTAGATGGCGCAGTGCGTCGTCAACTACTTCTATGATATCATTAAATTGAGCTGGAAACAATTTACGAGGTGGCTGTCAACGACTCGCACTCCCGAGAGGAGGTGAATTTTCGACGGCATTCCAGCCGTCTATACTGCATGTGCAACTTTAAATTGCTTACTGTTGGTTTGGTGCTATGACGGATTTTCAAGAGGGGCGGCAAACGTGCTAAGGGGTTCTGCGGGATTTGCTAGGTCATTATGAACTCCCACCGCGGACCCCAATGCCGACTACTGCTTACTTCAATCTAGGTTGGTAGGCAAGATTAAAGAGTAAGTTCTTAGATGCTCTTCGTTGTGGACTTTCGAGCGCAGTAAGCTGGTGTTTCTGTCATGGATGCCACGCCTGGGCAGCTTATTCCACCTGCAGTCGGTAAGCACTTTAGAGAACATAGAAGCGAAAAATCGACCAAACCCCCTGCGCACGATGCTAGTTTTGGCATCTTTTCCAGATATTTCTACCAACCTTGTTCATTCCAGCCAATATTATGAACTCACGCTTCTTGTATTCAAATTTATGCACCACCTCTGGCTGATAACGTATATGCGTCACCATACATTTAGCTGCCTTAAACTGCAGCAGTGTTCACGTGGCCCATTTATGGACACAATCCAAAACACCATGTAATAAATGGTTATCATCATCGCAGCCATTAGTCACTTGTCATACATTGACATTGCTGAACATCAGGAATAAATGTGGTCCCAACACAACCATGTGGAACATCGCATCTGAAAGTTGTCCACCGACACGCACTGCGACTTAAGTTGTTGATCCACCAGTGGTCGAGGTTCCTGATTCCGGAGCCTGTGATTGGGGTTGCGATGATCCAAGCGTTCGAAAGTTGAGCACGGTCGACTCCGACCAGGCAACCCACTGTAGTCGGGTTACTCAACATCAAAAGTACCTTCGATTCGGTGAATTGATATGGTTCTTAGGACTCTCTGCTCAAGAGTGGTGCTTGATATATACGTACATGTCACAAGATCGCTGCACGTGCGCAGTACTTCCAGTCAGGGCTTATGACAAAATCTCGCTGCCCTTCCGGATCTCAAGTAGTGTGGGACAAGGCTGCTTGATGTCACTCTTTACTTTTAGCTTCGTTATCGACGAAGTCACAGAATTTGGGTTCTCTTGACATGACATAAATTGTGGAACTGCTTTCAGGTGAACGAATTCTTGACTTCTGGTACACCGACAACATTGCCCTAATCTGAGAGTTTACAAACATGGCAAACAGCACTGAACAAATTGGCTCTGGCTGTCAATCTTTCCGGGCTTTGCCTTGCACTTTCGAAATGCGAAGTGCTTCTCCAGCATTGACAGGGACCCACTATTGCACTAACCGTAAGTCGTGGTCAGCTAGAAGTCGAGATAAGCGTAGATAAAGTCTTAACCACGACAAACTTGATCAACAAAGCGTTGAAAAGTCTGTGCGACATTCCTTAGACAGAACAGCATGCGCAGAAACTCAAACAAACCAAATGGAGTCGTCACATCAGTTTTAGCGATGTCCGCTTCGGCTACCAGGATTTGGTCGTATGCGCGTGCCAAGTTCATATTGCTAAAAACATTTTTGCCTGCAAGACTGGCAGTGAGATTCACGATGTATGGGCTCGGATAGCGATTGGGCATGGTAACCATATGCAAGATTCGATAATCACCACAAGGGTGCCAATCCCCCATGACCTTCGGGACCATGTGGAGTAGTGACGCCCATGAGCTGTTGGGTGGTCTGACGATGCCGAGCTGAAGCATGTGGCCGAATCCAGCTCCTGCTGCACGTAGTTTGTCAGGAGCAAGCCATCTTGATCGTACGCTAGCTGGTTGACCACACGTGAGTATGTGGTAAGTGACCTCTGTCGGGACTGATGGATGCTCTGCAACTGGTCGAACCCGTCGCGGGTATTTGTATAGGAGGCTCATGTAGTCCAGCGGTGCGTCTGCGATCCGAAAAGCAGTGATGATTATCAGAGCACCTGAAAGGACGCCATCAACACCTAGTTTTTTATGATCATCTAAAAGTTTATGGCGACCCGCTTCGACAGATAATCCGAAGTGGCTAAGAAAATTGATGCCGTTAATAGCGAAAGATTCTGACGAAACCATGAAAACCCACTGAAAATCTTGACAGAGATTGGGTTTCAGGTTCATCATGCGCTGACCGAATGCTGCTGTTGGAGAACCGTTGGCCGCACGCAGGTTGTACTCGGCTTTGGGTTCTTATCGTTTGCGTTCGCAAAGATGACGCTCACTTCCGCTCCAGTCTCGATGATAAGTGATGGAAGAACCTCGATCCCTAATGTAAACAAGGCGATCTGTTCTGTTGATTATGGATACGTTAGTCGTGCTAGTACGCGAGCTACTCGCTTTCCTTGACCCGGTTGAGGCGTGCCTAATGCAGGGAACACGACAACGTCTAGCTTTTCCACCAGATTGGCGGTGATACCAGCCTAATTCTTTCACTGGTTTGGTATTATCTGACTGAGGACGTGCAGAGAAAATGTTACGCTTTCATGTCGAATGAGACGTACTCGGTGCATGCACAGACGAGCCGCACCGTACGGTAGCCACGACGTTGTCAGCGTCTGACCGTGACCCACGCTGCCTCGAAGCCTCCATTGCTGTTATCCTGTTGTGAAGTAGCACAATTTCCTCGTCTTTAGGGTTAGATTGGCCCGAAGACTTGGAGCAAATGTGAGGCTCGATTTTCATCGGTGAGAATACGCCACCGACGATATTGGTCGTCTGCTGCGGAAGACGTTCGAACGCAGTGTCTGGTTTGGTAGCTAGTTCTTTCAGTGGCCTATCCAGAAACACGGACAACGTTACCGGCAATGGCTCTGGGAGACGTGCAAGCCACAGCTCCTCTATCCCTTCTTCGCTCATGAATATTGGACTAGTGATGCGCTGAATTTCGTGGCGCAATCTCGACGGCTTGCGATGTCCCAGCTTGAGACCATTGAGTTGTACAAATCGCTTGCTTCATCGTTTCATTCTTTGCTTCATTCGATGGACAGAGTAGTATGTCCTGAACCAGCGTCACAACCGCCGAAGGAAGGCGTGGGCGAGCTGATTGTGCCTCGAACGGTCCGTCTGAACGCCCTTATTTTGCAGTTCGGTATCGGCAAATCAAACCTCTGGGCTGTGTTCGATGAAACTTGGAACAGCCAAAGTAAGCATGTCTACGCTGTGAAACGACTCAGAGGCCACTTCCGAATTGTGAATCGAGGCGATCAAGAATGAACAAAACACGATGAAACTACTAAAATTAGGCGGGAAACAAATACGTACACGGCTATAATCGAGAAAAAGGAACGGACTCACCAAAAATCAAACAACGAAAAATGGTTACATCCGCGCGTTCGAGTCAGGGTCACCAATTTGTAGGACTAGTAAATACTAGTCCGAGACGGGGCGATTGCTATAGCACGGATATCGGAAAGATATTGAAATTGGACACAGTAGTTATATACGATGGGCTACGAAAGACGTGGACGGATGAAGCGAGACAGGGGCAAACCTTAGCGTGACAAGTTACAGAGCAGAGGAGTGTATAGCCGGATGTAAGAAAGATTAAAACAAGTGAATAATTTATAATTGATCAGCAGTGAAATTGTACCTTCAACACCACTTATCTTTTTGGGCGCTACAGATCGTAAGCTTAAAAAAAGACAATGTACACCTCAGAACATATATCGAATACGAGAATTGATTGCATCTACAGACTTTGGTATATTCCTTGACAGTGATTTATTCACGTACTGTGGCCATTTGACGAGCTAGCTCAATTGCTGTTTTGATACCTGCTGTCCACTGGAAACGATTTATGTCCGTGCTGGTCGGTTTTCATCTCCGTGTCTAATACACCTGCGTAGACTCAAAGAGAAACCGTTCCCACAGCAAGGCCACGTTGCAAAGAAATCTATTTCTATTAGAGTTGCACTGTCTAAACCATCTATATATGTCCAGACCATCCTCGGAAACAATAGCTGCCAAATGATCTGGCGGATGCTGAAACAACTTAGTGATGTCTCTCATCGACTGTCAAGTGCAGACGTGGAACTTGAAGATTTGAACCGAAAATTTTCTTGTTTCATTGTTAATTACACTTCTTACCCTTTCTCCCCCCGATTTGACAGTCCCACAATTTCTTCATCTGTCATTGACAGGAATACAGTACTCAATCAACTGCTACAGCCAAATTCCAACAAAGCAAATGGACTGGACGGCTTATCTCCCCTTGTCCTAAGGGTGTGTGCTGATTCCTTGGCCCATCCACTTGCTGACTACACGTCGCGCACACTGGAATTTAAAATTACCGACTGTTGGAGAAATGCTAGAATTACACCGATGCCAAAGAATGGCTGAGATAAATACCGGCCAATTAATTACACCTTAGTAAAGCTGAAGCTCTTCGAAAAAGTTATTCTTGAAAGAATGATGACTCATGCTATTCCAAATGATCCGCTTCTGTCTGCTTATCATAATCTGTGATCTTCTGGAGACGCATTAGCCAATCTTGTATATTCATTGCTGGCGTCACTGGACAATACGACCAAATCCGTGTGTAAGCGGTAAATTTACCACGCAATTCTCAAGATGGATGACGCGTACTAACTCCGGATTCCCACCAACTGTTTGTCTATCCACCCAATGCCCCATGGTTAGTTGCCCTCCCGACAAAAGTGTTATGTAATCCATACGATGAATAACATGATTTCATACATCTGCTCACCCAATTTATATGTCATGGTTCCATGGTAACCGGTATAACCATTATGTAATTAGCAAGCCGCTTGTCGCATTCACAGTCTATACCATCTTACACGCATGTTAGCGTATTGTACCAAGCTTTTAGAGTGGTGCATTTTCGAAATCGCGTGCGGTACTTTCAAGTTAGCGAGGCTAAGAACGCTGATTTGGCGTCCTTGACACTCTCATTGGCTATGGGACGTAAACCAATGGGACACCGGTTAGAAGCTGCCAGCATAAGCGACAGACAGTCCGATGAAAATGGTCGACCACCACCTTCAGTTCTGCCTTGATGCCCCTCTGGAGTAAACCTCGATGATTGGTCTCCAACCTTAAACCGACCAATAGGCAAATTGTGATGCGTGTCAAAGGAGGAGATGCTTGCTACCACATTATCCAAAGCTTAAGACTTAACCAGTGTGGACAGACATACTAACCAGCACATGAAGCGGTCTATGGCGATCACTGGCGGCTACCTAATGGTGGCTTATTCAGCGGCCTAACCATGGTGGCGTAGACAGGCAACCATCTAACTGGTATTCCACAGTACAGCAATGGCTGCTAGGCGGTTAGACAATTGTGTGCGAATGTCATTGCAACGATCCTGGGGGACATAGTTCCCACAGAAGTTAGTAAACCAACCTGAAGCTGAACAACGAAAATTCTAAGGTTGCTTAATTCGATCACAGTTGATGACTCAACAAAAAATGATAGGATTCCAAGTGTGGCGTTGACACGACCTCAGTGAGTGTTCGTTTGTCTCCATACCCATGGGCGAAATGTTAATCAGTTATCGCTTCAATGTCTCCATGTATGGCGTTATGTAAAGGTCATAGGCACCTATGAATTAGGTTTCACTTCCATATGGTCGCCCATGGGGGCGTAGACAGAATAATCTAACTGGTATTCCGCAGTTCAGCAATGACTGCTAGGTGGTTATACAATTTTGTGCGACTGTTATTGCGACGATCACGGAGGACATTGTTACCATTGAAGTTGGTAGACCAACCTGAAGCTGAACAACGAAAATTCTCTTTGCTTACTTCTATCACAGTTGATGGCTCAACAAAATGTGAGAGGATTCCAAGTGTGGCGTTGTCACGACGTTAGTGTTCGTTTGTCTCCCAACCCATGGGGGCATTTGTTAGTCAGTTACCACTTCAGTGCCTACATGTATCGCGTTATGTAAAGGTCATAGGAACCTATGTATTCTTAGGATACTTAGGCTTCACTTCCATATGATCGCCCATACGTGTTGAGACGGTTTCACAAGTGGCTCTCCAAATGGAACCATTAGAAGCACAGTCAATGCAGATGGAACCTCCCTATTACGTCAATGGACTGGCATGCTATCCTCATGAAATCGGCATTACTCAACAAAGTAACACTTAAAAGGGCTACAATGACTACGGTGTTTATACATGCCACATCGTCCTGCAAGAAAGAACGCAAGACTTATGATTAGTGGCGACGCAGGCATTTTACTCTGGTACTTCAGGTGAGTACTTGGAACAGACAAACACTGTTGTCTCACCCACGGGCGTTCCTACAATGTGTTTGCAATCATTTACAAAGGCAACCGCGCCCACTAAGCCTGCTATGGATCACTGTTTCAGCTAGTCTTAGAAGCAGTCATGTGTGCACGCCGTGACACAGGTTGTTAGCGACTTGGCAACTACTGGGAAACATTTTGTCATTGGAAAGTAGGTAATTCCGGAGACATTGTTGAAGGAGGAAAATTGCTCCAAACTCTATGCTTACTATGCGTATGCAATCATCATCATCATCATACACGTTAGCTAGAGGTGGGGAACACCTCAGCTACTGTGCCGCAATACAAAGAAAAAAAGGAGAAAAAAACAACTGGTGCAAGTTGGCTGAGCTACCGGTAACGGACGGGCATCGTTCCGGTAAGCTACCAGCCGGCTGCAGTGCACCAACAAAAATTAGTATGCAAAATGATATAAGCCTAAGTAATGAGATCGTGGTTGGAGGTGGAGGCTAAGAGGGATGGGGTGGGACAAAGAAACTCACAGCACGAACGCCACTGAGGTCGGCTCCTAGCCATATCAGCAAGTGTGTCCAACCAAACGTGTTCATCGTCTTTCGGACCCCGACCAGGGAGCCGAGACGCTCCAACCGAGGCCAGCTCAGAAGTGAGGGCCTTCATTCCTCTGGATCCAGTCATCGCTTGGCCACCCCTCCTCTTCTTCCATCCACACCCCGGCGAGCAAACAACACACGTCGCGGAAGTCGTTGGGCTGGCATGCGTAACACGTGGCCGAGCCATCGGAGCCTGATGCGTGAAATAACGGTGCTGAGCGGTTCATTTTCTTTTCCTGTGCCGTAAACAAGGCGTCGAACACGCTCGTTACTCACGCGGTGTTCCCACCAAATGTGAGCTAAATTACGAAGGCATCGGTGGTCGAAAGTAACTAGCCTCTTCAAATCCGCTGCTTTAAGCGGCCAGGTCTCACAACCGTACAATAGGGTCGAACGTACTGCTGCATTGTACACTCTACCCTTCAGGGCAAGAGTGATGTCGCGCCTGCGCCATAAGTGGCGAAGGTTAGCAAAAGCGCCCCGAGCTTTTGCTATATGATTCGTGATCTCATCTTCAATCCCACGGGCGCTGATACAACTTCCCAGGTAGTTGAATTTTTGAACGACTTCTAGCTGATCCCCACAAACATTCAGCGTAGGAGGCGGTCCAGACCAATCTTGGAGGAACGCTTTGCACTTCGAGGGTGCGAAGCAAAGCCCGAAGTGACGGACAGCTAGTGCTAATCTGTCCAGTGCCGCTTGACACGTTCGTGAGCTGTCACAGATTAGGGCAATATCATCAGCATACTCTAAATCAAGAAGTCGTTCTCCTGGGAGTAGCTCCACACCTTCTAAGTCATGTCCTGTGAACGCGATTTCCATGACTTCGTCAACAGCGAAGTTGAAGAGGAAAGGTGACAGCGGGCATCCTTGTCTCACGCCGCTGGAGATATTAAAGGGTGACGACAACTTGCCGTAAGCCCTCACTCTGTCCGAGCTACGCGCATATAATGCTCGGATAATATTCACATATTTCTCAGGTATACCTTTCCTGAGTAGACAGTCCCAAAGTGCATGTCTATCCACCGAATCGAAGGCACCTTTGATATCGAGGAACACGACAACGGTGGGCCGCCAATATATGTGACGGTGCTCAAACAACTGACGCAAGGTGAGGATGTGGTCAATGCAGCCACGACCTCGACGAAATCCCACTTGCTCTTCGCGAATCTGGCTTTCACGAGTGTCAGTCAGTCGGTGAAGGATGACAGGCAAGCAATTTGGAGGCGATGGAGATCAGACTGATTCCTCTATGGCTGCCGCATTCCGATCGTGAGCCTCCTTTGAAAATTGGGACTATGATGGAGCGGCTCCAATCGGTTGGGACAGTTTCCTGCTCCCACAGTCTCACTAGTAACTCGCGTAAACCATCCACAAGAGCAGGTCCCCCGAATTTGAAGAGGGCTGGAGGAAGGTCATCAGGTCCCGCGGCTTTATTTAACTTCAACAGTTTGATCTCATGTTCGACTTCTGAGCGAGAGGGTGGATCCAAAGGAACAGCCCACGGAGCAGGGCGATCACTGGTCGGCGAGAAATCTAACAATTCCGACCGATTAAATTGCCTTTCAAAGTGCTCAGCCCACCGTTCCAGGCTTTTTGATAAGTTGTGGATAGGCTGTCCACTCTCGTCACGTATAGTTTCACTAACACCAGGTCTCCTGTTGCCTGTTTCCCGTATCAGACGGAATAACTCACGATGGTTACCAAGGGCAGTGGCCATTTCCATCTCTGCTGCACGACGAGACCACCAGGATTCGCGGTCTCTCTTCAGGCTAGCACGGAGTTTCGCCCGGAGCTCTTTGCGAGTTTCATTATGTTCGCTTCCAGCCGGAATATGCCGTCGAGCATCTATAAGTTCCAGAGACTGTGAAGAGACCCAATGTCCATGTTGGCGATTAGACAATGCGTACGCGTATGCAATGCTCGTAGGCAGCTCATACCAGGGCCATAGGGTCACTTGAGATTTAAAGCTTATCAATCACTTGGAAGTGAAGTGTAAATATCATGTTGACACTCAGGATTGACATGCATCTTACGACCTTAACATAACGGCAGGTTCGTGGGTCCTGTAGCGGTAACTGATTACCGAAGTGTCCCACAGGTGTGGCGACGAACGAACACTCACTAATGTCGTGTCACCGCCACACGAGCAACCCTCCTCTTTGGAACAATGCCTACAGATCCAATGATGATCTTACCTACACAGCGAACTTGATCTTAGTATACAATGCGCCGACTACATAAGCAATACCTATCCACACTATTCACATGAGTGTACGGCCAACTGAAAAAACACAGCACAAGAAATTTGTAGCTGTAAAGCTTTATAAGAATTCTATTTGCCAAGTTCTAGCTTTACCTCATTCATACGAATTATTGCACGGTTTCCGATTTCCTCACACTGCCTTAACAATCACACGCACATCCTAAGCTAAGTCGCATACCTATCGATTCTCCAGATTGCTCGCAGTGGCACGATTACACTATGCATACCGCATCACGTGTGGCCAGATAGGCTAGCGAGCAAGGAAGGCAACTGTTCACTCAACACGTAAGCCTACAAAGCTTCCCTTCCAACAGGGTTGCAGGCAATCCGCTTCCTATCACTACTCAATTAGTTGTCATCACGCTCGTGTAAGCCTTCAAAGCGTCCCTTACAAGAGCCTGCAAGCGTTACAACTTCAACCAAAACCACCAATCCGCTTCTACTTACCACTCACAGATTTCATCTCGCCCCCGTGCTAGTGAAACCTTACGTCAGTTTGTCAGCATGACCAATCACGTATTATGTCTCCCATTGGCTGATCATCCTTGACACCACTGAAGTGTGCCGATACACCGACTGCGATATACAGACAGACGACCGACAAACGGAGTGAATGGTACAGCGAAGTTGCAAGCCCACAACCAGCCTGTAGGTAGTTTTAAACAAAACAATCGTCCCAATAAATGCTCTTGTTCAAAGGTACCATCACATTCTGTTCCGCACCAATGCGCGCCTGAAGGAAAGCCAAGGCGTTCTCTCTGGATTCAGACCGTCCAATGGACATGATTGAAAGCGTCCATACGACGGCACGCGCGCACAGTGTCACACTTGTTAGTCTTCCCTTTGGTGTGGCCACAGACTCGACCTCAAAATGATTCGCTTGATACGCAGTGGACCAATGTGGTCCAGATCACACGAGAAGTTTACTGGGCCAATGGACGGGAGAAAATAACAACTGAAGCGATCGATAGCACTGGTTAACCAGCGGTTTCGTCCTCGTGTCGAGGGTGCTCAGCCAATGGGAGACATAATACGTGATTGGTCATGCTGACAAACTGGCGTAAGGTTTCACTAGCACGGGGGCGAGATGAAATCTGTGAGTGGTAATTAGAAGCGGATTGGTGGTTTTGGTTGAAGTTGTAACGCTTGCAGGCTCTTGTAAGAGACGCTTTGAAGGCTTACACGAGCGTGATGACAACTAATTGAGTAGTGATAGGAAGCGGATTGCCTGCAACCCTGTTGGAAGGGAAGCTTTGTAGGCTTACGTGTTGAGTGAACAGTTGCCTTCCTTGCTCGCTAGCCTATCTGGCCACACGTGATGCGGTATGCATAGTGTAATCGTGCCACTGCGAGCAATCTGGAGAATCGATAGGTGTGCGACTTACCTTAGGATGTGTGTGTGATTGTTAAGGCAGTGTGAGGAAATCGGAAACCGTGCAATAATTCGTATGAATGAGGTAAAGCTAGAACTTGGCAAATAGAATTCTTATAAAGCTTTACAGCTACAAATTTCTTGTGCTGTTTTTTTCCAGTGGGCCGTACACTCATGTGAATAGTGTGGATAGGTATTGCTTATGTAGTCGGCGCATTGTATACTAAGATCAAGTTCGCTGTGTAGGTAAGATCATCATTGGATCTGTAGGCATTGTTCCAAAGAGGAGGGTTGCTCGTGTGGCGGTGACACGACATTAGTGAGTGTTCGTTCGTCGCCACACCTGTGGGACACTTCGGTAATCAGTTACCGCTACAGGACCCACGAACCTGCCGTTATGTTAAGGTCGTAAGATGCATGTCAATCCTGCGTGTCAACATGATATTTACACTTCACTTCCAAGTGATTGATAAGCTTTAAATCTCAAGTGACCCTACGGCCCTGATATGAGCTGCCTACGAGCATTGCATACGCATAGTAAGCATAGAGTTTGGAGCAATTTTCCTCCTTCAACAATGTCTCCGGAATTACCTACTTTCCAATGACAAAATGTTTCCCAGTAGTTGCCAAGTCGCTAACAACCTGTGTCACGGCGTGCACACATGACTGCTTCTAAGACTAGCTGAAACAGTGATCCATAGCAGGCTTAGTGGGCGCGGTTGCCTTTGTAAATGATTGCAAACACATTGTAGGAACGCCCGTGGGTGAGACAACAGTGTTTGTCTGTTCCAAGTACTCACCTGAAGTACCAGAGTAAAATGCCTGCGTCGCCACTAATCATAAGTCTTGCGTTCTGGTCTATTTCGCTACAATATTTTGCCATTTGGACTCGGTGTGCCACCGTCGATATTCCATTCTGTTATAAATTCTGTGACCCCCCGCTTTACCGGTATCTAAGTATACCAAGATGGTCATGGTCCATGCGCCTACGAAATCCATTCACGACGAGATTTTGTGCATTTAGCCTCTCTGAAGTGCATTGTTGATACAACAAAATTCTCCTTTCTTGCTTAGCTAGTTGACGAAAATGATTTTCGCTCGTTATTTGCTGCTGCTGCTGCTGCTGCGAAGAATTTACATGAACTTCGTTCACTGATGGGATCGTTGTAGTATTAAACAAGATATATTTCCAACTTTGCTTCAAAGGCTGGTCCGCTGTTCGACATACAATCTAGGAAAACCTTTGCTTGATCTCAAATTTCTAAGGATGCATTGCGTAATATACTTCGAGTTCTGTCCCCGGATGCTATTTTACGCCCCTTTTCACCAAAATTACCCTCGACTGTAATTACAGATGCATCGCCTGCTGGTATCGGGGCAGTACTGGAACAAAATGGGCATCCCGTGTTGTGTGTTTCCAGACGTCTCAGCCCAGCTGAACGTGGATACGCACAAACAATGAGAGAACCACTTGCAGTGCATGGGGCAATCTCACACCTACACAAATATCTGTGGCATACATTTTACAAACTTTACTAACAATGAAGCCTTGAAGTACATTTTCATCCACATAATTCTTTGGCTAAATCTTCCGCAGCAATGGTACAGCGTTGGAGCACAGCGCTTGCCACATATTCATATGACATACTGCACCGTAGTGCTGAGCATATTCCGCACGTTGCTTATTTATCACGACTTGCTAATTCTGATGAAATTGGGAGTTCAGAGTGCCTTTTAATCCAACCACTTCTGGTAAGTCGCTCCCAGCTGGTCTGTGATAAAAGGAAGTATTATCATTCTGTTCTGTCTTCAATCTGCAAAGGATGGAACTCTGATTTGAAAAGACAATTTCCGCAGTCTTACAAGCTACGCGACGAACTCTCCGTCAAGCCTGATGGGATTTTATGTTCCCAACGTCGAATTGTTATTCCTCCTGGAATCCGCCGAAGTTTTCTACCATCGTGGCAATGATTTCCGGCCAGCACGTGGAATAATCCCGAACCACCTTGGTTCCCGTATGTGTCGAATAACTGACTTATCGGATGGTTCTGTGCATGATTGTTATTATGATCAATTTGAAGGTAATTATCCTACTAATACTAAGGTTGTTGATGAGTCTAACCATCCTTTGTTTGAGTCTATTCTGGAGCAAATGTCAACGGACGAAGTGGCTTCTGAAATTCCACAACAACCATTGTGGAGTTCTGGGGCGCTTCAGAACAAATAGTCCCGCCATTACAGAAACCGAAACTTCCTTCTAACTGCGGCGGATGTAATGATTGTACATGAAGAATATTGTGCCATGCTTGTTTTCCTGTACTTTCGAACATTTATCGTAATGCCAAATCCACTAATCCGAATTCGTACTGTCGCTGTTCGTTATTACTTCCGCGTTGTTGCTAACTCTGGGTTTGGGCCCAGTCCATTTCGATTACGGTTACTTCATAGGACACCACAACTTGTGTAGGCTTCCAATGCTCAACGTATGCCTTGCGAATGTCGGGGCAGCTCGGCTCCTCGATTTAACCTAACAGTCGTCACAAATACCATTTTACTGTGCAACCACTCGGAATGTGCTTATTGATTCTGATACTTAAACTTCGGTCAGTGCATCCAAAACGGTTGTCCCTACACCGACAGGTAAATTTATATAGACAATGGGACATGCACCGCCTCGTCGTCTGTGTAATGATCGACATGAACAGACGTAATTCTGCTACACCATATGCATTTCAGTGGTGCGTTTGTTTATTTCGTCTTTTTGATCGTTTAGTTTGGACGAATTGACACAGTCAGCATATAATTTACGTATTTTTGATTTGCTTGTTTGGATTCACTTGTAGGCAGTGGGCGTGTGGCTAAGGATGTGGCGTGCCTTTAACTTGGGGGGGGGGGTTGGTGAGCGCTTGTCGTATTTACACTAGTTTACCGAGTGGTAGTATGGTGGTCTCAAAATGAGTTGCAGCTAGGTAACGGAGTGTCAGATCCTTGCAAAATTCAAGTCGTTGGATAGCCCAAAGAACACTCTCTGATATGAAAGCAAAAAGTACGATATGCATTAGAAAGTAAGGTTGATGTGCACATAGTTTCCGAGAAAATCCTGTACCATTTGGAGTAAAAAATGTAACGGTGTTGCATGACAGGCAATCCTATAGTTGTAGATCCACCGGATAGCGAGGTTAAATCCGATTTGCATAACTTTAAGTACACTAGTATGCACCGGGATGGAGAGTATTATATATTCGAAAGAAAGGCGGGTCACAATGCTGCGGAAGATGTCCTCACTTAGGACCATGTAGTTCATTTCGAGCTGCTCCCAGGGATGTGGCCAAACAATGCCGTATTTCGATTTCTGCATATATGGTTGTGGACGTCTCCAGGCCAACAGCTGCTTACTCAATCGTTTCTTGTGCTATAATTCGATACCTAACCGACTGGTGGAGCTAAATCTTATAATTCGGTTTTCTGCTGGTGCATGACCAGTGGGGCCGCGAAGAGTGAAGGCAACAAAGTATACTCAACCATTCGATCGTGTATGAGTCTCAGCTCATCGTTGCGTCACGTTTCCTTCTTAATATCTGCTGTACCCTGCTATGCAGTGCCGGAGACCAGCTTCATCATCTGGTGTGTGTGTGTGTGTGTGCACGCGTGAGGTTGCCTTTCTCATGTAGCTGAACCAGAAGCCACATGACTCACAGGTAATTTCCAAGTTTTGAGAGATGGTTGTGCTGTCGCTCACCATCTACAGATGGATAGGGCTTTCTTACATGGCACTCCCGCTCTATGCTCGATCGCTTGTGTGCTCATTTGTTCAACGTGGGTGGGTGAACATGAGATTGTTCGATGGCTCGTTAACATCGATCCCTGCCAATCACAATGAACACATGAAAATGTGTTGTGCATTCGCATTTCACCCAGTGGCCAGCCAACTGTGCATGTACTAGCGCCTCCACAGCTGGAGACACCAGATACCACCAGGATAATTCCTTGTTTGTCACTGAGAACAACCGATGAGCGAAGGTGCTTTATCCACAAAAACATACTTTCCAAGCGCTATGTGCCACCTTACACTGAGTATTATCATCATGGGATTGAGTGGAGTTTTATTTGTGCTACAAGCGATATTCTTACACAATCTCCTACCCACGAGAAACTGGAAGTGGCCAGTTGATGAGTTACCCGTCGGTTTTATAGCTGCTGGCGCCATGCTCCTTCCTACCTTCTTCTCGGTAGTGGGCGCCTGCATCCACTCGAGGTGTTTTCTAACCACAGCATTCGTATTATGCGCCTGTGGAGTCATTGTTAGCACAACCAGCGGTTTGAATGGAATTGTCCATTATATTGTCATCACTCAGCACCAATATGCTGTGCTAACTGTAGCCGTGGTTAGTTTCACAGTGGGCCTATTCGGCATAATCCATATGAGCGTCATGTGTGTGGATCTGTGCCATTGCGGACTAACAGAACCCTCGCAATCCGCCAACGGAAAACCGGCAGCAACAAAGCAGTCGGACGCACTCGTTTCTTTACCATCGTTGTCCGCTGGTGTAGCGAACTCAAGCGCTTACGGATGTCGGTATCCGGATCCCGCCAGCAGTACTGATCAAAGAAGGGCACCTCCCCCTTATCAGCCATGAAGATTATATTTTGCTTCCGTAATTCCCAACAAGAAAAAGCACATGGACTGGATATAGTGGACTTATACGGTTTTTAGACAAAGTTGTTTTTGGTATCTTACACACTTCCTTGAGAGACGTCATTTTAACTGTTGTGACTGTATACTCTTCTTAGTGTCTACGTCTTCTTTTACTGCGACACATCAGAAGGAAGAGTTTATAAGAAAGCAAAAGTTGGCATGCAACAATCCATGTGTATTTGGTAAGTTCGGTTTGTTGGTCGTGTTCAACATTACACGCTGCTGAATGGCAGCATGAGCTGGATTCAGCGATGATCACGCACAGCCGATAACGGTGAAATCACATAACAATTGGTCGCGACCGTTTATTCTCTTCAAAGCCACAGATGTAATTGCATATCCTTTTTACAGCATGGAGGTGTTATAGTTGCTGTAGTTTATTTTGTGTCTGCTATTTCTCGTTTCACCTGCTTAGAAATCAAGAAGATGCTCCCGGTACCGTGTTGGAATACACACCGATTATTTCTGAAAAGTCACTAGTCGTTAGGAATGTAAGCAGCAACTTATTGATGTAGAAATTAACAGGTTTCACGTACGTTTGCAGGGAACCGTGTGATCATGCTGTTGTACAGCCCTGTACTGGCTGTGCTAACCACACTTTCTGCATACTCACTCTCATATGAAATGTGGCAATTTTTAATCTCAAGCGAAACAGCAGAATGCACCCTACAGCACATCCTTTCTAAGACTCTTAATTTCAACCGGGATTCTCCCTCTCCCACTCGATGTAGAGGGACACAAGTGTCCTCACCTGAAGTTGCTAGCAGGAGTTGCTCACATACAACATCAATGGGTGCTCACTTATTGTCTCAATGGTAGAATACAATTGGAGATCGACCACTTTATGTGTTGAATAACTCGATCACAGACATAGTCCATTAAGGTTTTATCAAAAAAAGGAATTGTTGTGACAAGTGTTGCCATCTACCATTCTTCACATTGTCCAGTGGACAGTCAAGATGTCCTAATGACTGCTTCAAATCATTGCCCACTTAAGCGGCACCCGTGGCGATCACCCGGTGCCGGATATGGTTGTTGAAATCTGCACTGAAATTTATGTCTCCTAGGTAACATACAAATCAGCCTTTCCCCAGTAAATAGGTCAGAATCAACTAGTAAACATAGCATGAGTGCTGCGTTTCGCAGCTACCGATTTGTAGCCAAAGCAAGTACCTTTCTGAGAGCATATTGGCTTAAACGGCCTCCGAGGGTCCAATCGCACCAGACAAATGAGGGTGACCTTTTAAATGCATGGTTATAAGTAGCTAGTGATAATTCAGAGGGTTTAGTGAGGCAAAAATTAGCTGAGGTGTGCATAACGTTTTGTTGTCCATTCCGTATCAGAGGAAGTAAGAAAGCGACGCATTTGCATGGGTCAAACTAGATCACGTTACATGAGATAGTCAACGAAAACTCAGGATACCCTCACAATTATACCAGACAGAAAAGGACAACAAGACCTCGCAATACAGACATGCAGCTTCACAGTCTTCGATGTTCATGAAACTCACCGTAATGTTGAATTTGTCGTGAGTAACGAAATTTCAGATCTACTTGTGGAGAAAGCATGATCCATCAACACCGGGCAACCTTGTATGCACTGTTCAAAGTGTGATAGAGAGGTCAGACAAATAGATGGAGCAGATATAGGGATATTTCCTTGAATAATGTTACAAGCGGCACAACAGGGTACACAGAAGAGTACGTCATTTCCTAGCTTGGCGGAAAAATTCCAGCTTCACCTATAGCTGGGAGCTAACTAACCACCTGACCTCCCATGATCCAAGTCAAACATATCATGGGGCACAATTTCGACGCCTTGTTTCGGCAATGAGGAACCTATTGGCTGTTTAAATACAGTTGCTGCCCGTTTGCAAACTACAGCGGCTGTGCCGATCTATCATTCATCCTTCATATTTTAGGCGTAAATTGGATATGGTTGGCGGCATCCTCTTTCGGATTTGTATTTCACTGTGGCCAGCCACAGGAAACCTGCGCTTACAGATGGACCATGGGTGGCTTGCGTTGCACCACCCACAGCTCCAACCACACACCCCATATCCAGTGTAAACCCGAAGGAATAAGACCGGGAGGCACGTGGATTGGAGCCACATTTCATCAACGGAGCCGGCCCACACTCCTTCACAGGACACTGTATTTGGGGAATCAACCGCACACAAGGCGGTGGCTGGACCGTAGTCCGCTCCATACTGAGTGCGTGGAACCACTCTTCGAGCCTAACACGGCCACAAGGACCGTGCACCCCGTCCCCTCCAGCAGCGACTAACTGTCTCCTGGAGCCAATGTGGACGAGGTAGTGGTTAATGGACAGTTAGGCACCTTGTCAACATGCACATCAAGCGCATCCACACCTGGGATGTCAAACAACAGCCTATCACTTGCAATGACATTATCAAATAAATATATGTTAAAGCACACTGCTATACCGACATAACTGTTCGCTAACTTAGCATATGAAGTAAGTTGGTTAGCAACGCACTCGCGGTGAATACAAACTGTCCACAAGTTACTCAGAAAATGCTACAAACGTAATAAAGTTAACGAAGATAACCATAATTCGCTTAAGCAACGTGTGCAAGTTAATAGAAGATTTGTCAGGTAGGCAGAGCAAACCAAAGAAAATGGAATGAAAATTATCCAGTTTCAAAAGTCCTAGTTTAAGGGCAGGTTAGTTTGACCCAACAGTGGTGAAGAAGCATCATGAAGGTAAATTATATATATATATATATATATATATATATATATATATATATATATATATATATATCCCAGGCTACCAAGCTTGTCATTTCAGGACCCAATAGGAAGCAGGTTTTCAGAGGGACTCTTAGTATGTTAACCTGAGTTAGAAGTCTTAGTTTAGGTAGAATGACTAAATTTTCATCTTCATCTTACTGTGAATCTACGGGAGAACACAGGACATGTGCTAAGGATCGAGAAGGCATGTGTTTTGCGCCTCTGTTCGGGCTGAATAAGGAGGATACATATGGGGCTTTTGACAATATCCCGTTGTCTAATTGGAGAAGTGTTCTTCATAGTTACACACAACAGCCGCATTTTCAATCGTCATAGATACTGTTACTATTAGGGACCGAGGCAATGCCGTTTAAGGTTGCAACTGCGTCACCTTTGTGTACGGAAATGCTGTTAGGTCAGTGCCACATTAAAACTCCTGTCAGTTACGGCAAGTGTTATAACAGACGCAATTGTGCTACGATATGTGTTTCACTGATGGTATTTCCACAACAGCATGTTAGGAAGCAGGCAACCCAAGTAAACTGCTCCACCGACTCCACCTATTGACTTCGCAGACTCACATTATGCTCAAGCTGCAACAGTCAGGGATGCCTGGGGTTGGTATCATCCGGATTCCAATGGATGGTTCTTGGGTCAGCACGCATTTATTTATGCTTCCCGCTAAATAGGAACTAAGGCCTCTACATTTTGGGCATTTTAGTCTCAGTTATCTCGGGAAGGTCACTGTGAGGTAGATTAGGCTTTCGGCGAGGTATCGGGACTTAGGTATCTCATTCAATGCAGAAGTACACCCGAGTGCATAACTTTTGGAGAAGGGAAGATTGCATAGTCTAGTCATCAGAAGTCCCTATATAGGAGGCAACAGCGTTGTACAGCTTTCCTTGAAAGTCTGTAACTCACTTCGTGAGCGCACAGACCATCATAACCTCGTTTCTTCCTGCCTTATTAAAAAAACATCACTCATTGTTGACAAAATGTTCGTAACAAAATTGCCAGACTCAGCGAAAAGGCTCATCATTAAAGCTGGAATTAGGAGGGCTGTGTGATGGGCTAGGAAAACTTTGCACCTAAGTGGCCTCGATCTTGATTGTTGAGAAGTGACAATGTCTAGGTCCAGTAGGCTGGAAAGTTACACAGGTAGTTGTCTATAAAGTTAAACGTTACCTGTTAAACTTTGGACAAACTTACAACCTCTGTCGTTGTGAAACCTGGAAAGCAACATTCAAAGTTCCAGACAATTTGGTGATGTTTGGAAGTTTGAAACTCTTCACTAGCACTGTGTCTCTATTAGAAGCATCCTTTCATGGCATATGATTCACTAAAAGGCGACAGACCCGTAGAGGCTTCGGATGGAAACGTTGTTGTTCACACACAAATTTCACACTCATCATAATGTCGGATATGTAGGGCGCACATTTTTATATGCACCCTACGGTCTCATTGACAAACTGGAAAAACGGTTTGGGGTTTAGCGTAAATTTGTCGCCATGACTCTTTCATGTTTTACTTATACTTGACATTTTGATACGACGACTAAGATTAGTTATGCAAATTATACAGGCCTAGAGAACCAACTGAAATCAGGGACTCGTAGTTAAACATTCCACGTCATATCCTTAAGAAATTCCTAGGATTGGTTCAGACAGGTAGTGCCTACCTAGTACACAGATTAAGTGAGACAGGATGTCGTTATCTCAGCCTCTTCCAGGTCATCCTGGAATATTTGGTATAACGACCGTATCGGGATAGCAGTATTATATGATTACCGTAGTTCACAGAACATTTCACCGTTACTGAGTAGACCATGTTATTGTGCCGACCTAAAAAAGATAAAGGGAAGTCGGATTTTTCCATTTTTCTAACTATCCTGTGTACAGCATCGTGTTGTATGACTGAAAACAAGCGATAACCTCTTGCAATGCTGTGCAAAATGAGCAACTGAAGGAAACCCCCATTTGTAGACTTCCGAATTGAGCCCCGCAGAGTGAAAAGGTGGTTTCTCCATTATATTAAAATGTTTTTCACAGGGCCACCCAAAGATATTTCATTTTTAAGGTGGAAATTTGGAACCGTAAACGGTGGCGACCAAGTACTTTGCCCCGGCGGTGCCACAGTGATTAAAGTAGCTGTACTTCGGGTCAGCCATCAGTGGTTTTATGTATTTTTCGTCGCTACTCAGAATGAGATCATTGCAGGTGAGTTCTGTAGGTCGTCTTCAGACTAGCTTCAGGTTCAGTGTATGATGAACACGTTACTGCTGTGGTCGTCAGTCGGAGTACACTTCTACTGTATAAATAAATAAATAAATAAATAAAAGTTCTCTTCTTATATGTTTCGAGGAAATCCAATGCGATCGATACTAATTCTGGTTTATTTTATATATTCTTGGCCGATCGTTGATTGAAAGCCTATCAGTTCGAATTTGTTTATGTGCGACCGAGTACGCAGTATCATTGGCCCGCATGTGTTTGCTAGTGGTCTCGTAGCAGCGTAGTGTTCTTGCGGCGTTCTATTGATGCCTTCCTTTCTTGGTCAAGTACAACAAAGCAGTGGTTACCTTTGAGCGCCACCTTCGTGACGGGTTGCCAAGCATGTTTGACCACAATCCGGAAGCTGTTCAGGTTATCCGCTTGATACCAAGCAGAACTTCTATTGTCCCTAACATATACCTTTTAGTTGTGCTTAGGGTAAGGACAGTCGCATAAACGTATATTAAGGGAGGGCACTCAACGAAATTCGCATTCCTCACTTTTTTCTGCTTTGGGGTATGCCGTTTTCCTTAGATGTACAAATTAATGACATTGTAGACTTAGGTCCGTTTATCGTCCCCATGCCTACAGTAATCATCTGGGAACTGCGTTTCTTTACCAGCGCTCCGTTTACAGTATATTTGGAGAACTACGCGTCTTCGGCTATACCTTATGGAGACTGGCGGGTGACAAAAGAGTAGCCCTTGCATCGTCGTCCTTAGGAGGTAGCGTTAACGGAAGTTTTACAGAGCCGCATTAACACACCAAGTTT
The DNA here is from genome assembly GCA_944474145.2 of Dicrocoelium dendriticum. Taxonomy (NCBI): domain Eukaryota; kingdom Metazoa; phylum Platyhelminthes; class Trematoda; order Plagiorchiida; family Dicrocoeliidae; genus Dicrocoelium; species Dicrocoelium dendriticum. The sequence goes on along the minus strand of OX104065.1, from coordinate 90,327,334 downwards.
AGCTTGGAAGCTTAGTACTTTATATATATTGCTCCTCTATTTTAGTCCCTCAACAATTTTTACGGAACAAGTAGACCGCTTGGTGAGCCATTGCTTTCCATGATTCATCATCAGACCAGTACAATCATATGTAGGGTTGGAAAATGGAGAGAGTAAAATCAACCAGCTCATACAAGTAAAATAGATGAAAAATCGAATCGACTTAATTAAAATGTGCGTACCTACTCCTGAGCTAAAAAGCCTACTGTCGCACTGCACCTGGAATGTACAGCTCCTATTTAACGGCAAATACTACAGGCAGAAAGACGTTGTGGCCATGGGATCTCCCCTGAGTCCACTGCTGGCGGATATCTTCATGGCCTAGTAGGAGAGAATAACCACTATTATCGGTACATGGACGATATATTCGTTGTGGTGGATAATCACGTTAATCTAGATGAAATTCTTAACCGTTTTAACCGAGCTCATGCAACACTGCGTTTTACTTATGAAAAAGAAACCGAAAATCAGCTGCCGTATCTTGATGTTCTGTTAACTAGGAGACCAGACGACTCAATCCAGCGGCATATCTACAGAAAGCCAACTTGGATTGGCCAGTATACGAATTTCCACAGCTTCGTCCCTCTGAGATATAAGCGCAAGTTGATTCACTGTCTTACCACGAGAGCACGTCAAATCTACTCGGAAGACACTCTAAATGCGGAACTGACGTTTATACAGGATGTGTTGTGTGAAAATGGATACCCTGACAGATTTATTTTAACAAACATTAGGGAAAAGCCTAAACAACTGCAAGCCTTAACAGTGGCAAAGAAAGAGTGATTCGTACGACTACCTTTCAAAGGGGACGCTGTTACTGAGCGTTTAACCATAAGTCTTTCTGGCGCAATTAAGTCGACATTCGCAGCAGCTACGTTAAAGTGCGTGTTTTCGACTGAGCCACTCGTTTGTCCACGAAACAAGGATAGATTGCCCATGCTGACGGCCTCCATGGTTATTTATCAGTTCGAGTGCGCCTGTGTCGCAGCGTATATCGGTCGTACGGCGCGGCGCTTGTCCAAACGCGTGAATGAACATTGCCCACGTTGGTTGCACAAAGGTGGCACCAGAGCCATTAGTAGCTCCATTTTGGCTCATATTGTCGACACTAGGCGTCAGGTGGATGTAAAGCGTGCCTTTAGAGTAGTATATAAGGTTCCACCTCACCGATCGAAAGGTTAACGCCATCGTACACTTGCGACGACCGAGGCGATTTGCATTCGTTTATTTCAACCGTCCTTATGTTCGCAAAAGAAGCTAGTCCAGGCTCTACAGCTTCCCTGGCCCGAGAAAACGAGGGATACTGAGGTCAACGACATGAGGTCAAACTTCGTAACATGTAATTAACTCGTTTCGATTTTTCGTCTAGTTTACTTGTACTAACTGGTCGATTTTACTCTTTCCATTTTCTAACCCTATATATGATTGTACTGGTCTGATGATGAATCATTGAAAGCAATTGCTCACCAAACGGTCTCCTTGTTCTCACTAATATTCACAGAGTTGCTGGTTCCTTTAAGCGCAACAAATTTTACAATCGTCATTGTGTCCAATTTCTGGGACTCATTGTTTTGAAACGTGGTTTGATCTACACTGCTGAAGAAATGAGAAATGGCTGTGGTGAAAAGTGCTGGTTTGATTTCTGATCTCCACTTTACAGAATTTATGTTTAGAAAACCTACATGGCCGTGTAACTGAGTTAACAGATAACCATGGAGCCGGAGTTTTCGATAGAGTTGCCTTACCAATCATATATTGTTCGATCCTCGCTGTTGATTTATCTCGTCTCCGAACCAGCACAGCGATACAGTTAACTAGTATGATAGCCATGCCGTGAAGGTATAGTCGAGGGGACAATGCCCTGTTGCCATGGCTATTCCCTTCGCTTGATGAATGCTTGATGCACACCAGATGGAAGTACCTACCTTATAGGTTCCAGAGAAGCAGCTACAATATGATCGTGGCCCTTTGGACGCTACTTTCAGATGACAACGACGCCTGCTGGGCGAGCTACGTAGCCATATTTGATATCACCTAAGCCTCACCACGTTTGTCGGCATACGCTAGCCTGCGAAAGTGGCTGTCAGTAGGTAGTCGAACCACACACCAAATGGCAGTGGTCTCCTCACTCCGTGGTAGAATTACCGTATCGCGCAGAAAGCCTCATGGTTACGGAGCAGGTAGCTCCTGTCCATTGACTTCACTGATGGCAGAAAACGGTTGACAAAAGCGGTTAGGATTGCACGGGCCTAGTGGATAGTGCACATTGTTGACCGCAACTTCCAATACGTCTACCGTAGTCAATGTTGCGGAGTTAGGATTTGCTGACTGCTGCACAAGATGGAGACGAGCGATCCAATATGTGCTCGTTGCGGACTTCAGTCTAGACTACGGCGTTTTCAAACTTATAAGCGAAAATGAGACCATGAAGTGTCTCTGTGGTGGTGTTCGAGGGGACTAGCATCAGTATATTGAGCCATTCGCATCTGACATTTTTGGACATCGATGGATAGTGTTCCCGTTGCTATGTATATAAAGGCCGATGAGACTGGTACCCTAGCCATAGAAAATGCATCCTGTCACCACTAATTCTGTGAGAGAGATCCGTAGGATGTATGAAATGCAATTTCACCATCGGTTCAACAGGGTATTCTACGACTTCGAAACCCTGATGCCACGTTGTTTGTAAACCTGTTTAGTTATGCACTGGGCAATCGGTAGCCATCGTACATTCCGCTTCATGTGCATAAGAATACGCTACCGGCTGCCGGAACGGTAATGCAGCATCTGCGCCAGGGCCCGATATCGGAAGTCGGTTAGCCGTTTGTTGAAGTCCAGGCGTGCATTCACCCACTGACCCTGAAACCCATCGCGCAATATGATCACATTATTGTACCTAAACCATGTAAAGGCAGACTGGGATCTCTCCCTGACATGCCTTGGTTCGCACATCATGATGAAACTACAGAGCACACGTGTAAAGGCCAACTTCTCCCTTCGAGTCAATCCGACTTTTTTCTTGGACACTGGTGTAAAGAGCTGCTGTAGCTGGCCACAATGATCCTCTGGCCAGACCAGCTCGATACTACAAAATTGTGGCAATCCCCCAAGGATATTGTGAACGTAGTGTCGAAGTAGCCAACCGAAAAGCAACATAAATACTGGATAGCGAACTAAATCGGTTATGAAAAAACGAAGCGTCAATTTATACTGCGCCTGATCACGTCAAAAAGGCGTGCTTCGCTTTGTTGAGAATAAAAAGTATTTATTTATTTAAATCTTAAACACTATTTACTGAACCACACTTTCCATGGCTAATCCTTGCTAGCTATCTGCCTGAATTTATTAGGTCACGCTCATAGTTAGTTCGCAGCTGTTTGGACCACTCCTGGTCGGTTCACTCGGTCCTTGCAAATGCGAGCAATTTGTTGTCCCAACCGCACTGATTCACTCTCTCTTCCGAGGCTGCATTTTAGGTATCGAACTTTGAATTTCGATGCACGCTTAAGTGTCTAGCACATTTGACTCCAACTCGAAAGCACTCTTCATCTAGCAGTGACGTGGAGATACCTCAGGTTGGCTGTACAAATATTCTAAAATATGCTAAAGCAATACTTCTATGTATCAGAGAAATCAGCGGTTTGCCCGTTTGAATGTTGCTCAAGTTTGTATCGTACACATACACACACGCAACCGCTGCGTCTGCTCGGACGCGACCTGTTCCTGGCCGTCAAATTTGCACTCATCACACATCCACATCTATCCTAGCTAATTCTCTTCTGATGCCGTATTTTTAGCCTCAGCTGATTTAACGACTTTTCAATAAATTTTTATCTAGTTTATTTTTGTGTCCTCCCACACCCCGTTCGGTTGTGCGTTTATCTGTGGACCTGATATCCAGCGCATGACCAACTACTTATGATCTGTATTCATCTTTTAAATTCAACACCTGTGAATTTCTACCCACTACTAAATCGCACTTATAACAGTTCCAGTGTTGTAATTGACGCGCCCAGCTATATCTTCTTTGAACTTCGCAAGGTTATAAGTGGACATGCTTAGTCGATAATTCCGAGCACTTTCTAGCTGGACCTAAGTAATTACATAAATAAAGAAAAAGTATGTAACCGGTATATTCCTCGGCGGTGTGAGGCACAGTCTATTTATGTGGTCTGATCAATATGTACAGCAGGATCGCACAAAATAAGTAATTGTTCTCGTGCACATAATTGTAGTCATCATAGATGTCACTCGTCTGCCTAATATTGATGATGCTGATGTGCGGTGTATTGTACGCAAATACGGTGTGAGTGTTCCAATCAATTATCCATGCTGTAATCACTACGGATTGAGCTATAATGTCAGGTTTCCTTTCTGTTACTGACGATAAATGACTACTGTTTTGATATATATATATATATATATATATATATATATATATATATATATATATATTGGAACAGCGGTCATTCAAACTAACTACGAGGGTCATTCAATAAATTAGGTGAATTTTCCTGTATAAGGACTTCTAATACAGATAGAAACTTACATACGCGGCCGATGCCAACTATATGCACCTCTTATTTATGCAATTTCTTCACATGAGCGGATAAGCTCACCGCCAAGTCAACCGCAATGTATGCTTGATACATCAACCCTTCTTTTCACAAGCTATACTGGCAATCACAGACGGTACACTACCCGTACCCACACGGTTACCAGTATTGGACTCGTTCCCAATGCTCTCACACAATGACTCACGAAAAAGTGAAATGAACACTGCTTCCACCATGTATGGTATGTTTTCATTACTTTTGATTAACGCCAGGTGGATTCTCTTCAAATAGTATTTCCTAAGCATGCTTGTACATGTAAAAGAGCTACAAGCAATCCTCGTTACGACACGTGGTACTCAGCTGACATATTGGACTGTAATCCAACTGCACCCCATTAAGACCTTTTCGTACTGATTACTGTAACAGAAAAGACAGAGCAGGCTTCATGTAACTCCATCACACATGTACAGCTACGGTTTGAACATCCACAACTGGCAAATATTACGATTCTCTATGGTTCTCCCTCTCGGGAGCCTAGGTTTACTTGCATCTATCCGCAACCCGCCAAATTCATCAAACATGAATGTTATCCGTATCACCTCAGCTTTCAATTTTGCACAGGAATTGCCACACAAACAAAGAAGACTAGCAGGTGTTTTTAACATAAGCAAGATACGCTGGTCTTCTCAGATCTCCTCGTCTAAACAGAGCCTTCATTTATTCCGTCAGCTTTAGTGGTAGGACACAGTGGGTTACTATGAAAACTAGATTGACGAACACATTAGATGTAACGTTTATATTTGGTATGACCAACTAACAGAGAGCGGTTTTAGAAAACCTCCGTAGTAGCGACCGCAACATGATACTTTTAACCTTCACCGTTAAAATGGCCACCAATCAAGTATCTCCTCCCTACTACTACATCCAAAACATTAACTAGGTATGTTTCCGTCAAATAATCCGGTTCTCTGATATAGATGCCTTCTTTCTGTTTAAAAATGACTGCACAGCAGTGGAGCCCTTCTATCCTTAGATTCAGCAAACCGTAACTCTCGTGGGTGTACCAGAAAACGGATAAGTGCTATTTAAAAAGATGCCGGCAAACGTTCGATGAGTCAGAAATCTAGCAAAACGATCGTGCGCTAAAAAAGGATAGGATATTTCACAATGATTCCACAGATGCCCTGACTCATCTCTGAAATCAAGCTGTTACCATTGATGGGAAGAACACATGAAGAGCAAGCAACCTTACGAATGACATGTAAACCAAATGAGCTGGTCAGATTTCTCCGTCGAATAACCAACGGACGGTTTTTATCGATCACCGAAATGGTGGACGACATCCAAGCGCCATCTGTGAAGCATTTACCTCCTTCTTCGCCACCTACCTGTACCTTGACACTAACGCTATTAATATACAAAGGCTCCATCTAAAGTGCTATTGCTCTTCGCAATATCCACCACGCAATACATTCCATTCAACCGTCCTCCATTCTGGAAGCTGATGACATCCCCCCATCCGCCATGAAGCTGGGAGGGCCTGATATGTCACTGCTACTTTTGCATATATTTTTCGTTTCACTGGGATCCAAGCGCTTTCCAGCTCAATGGATTGTGCAGAAAAGGAGATTGGCAATTACAGCCCAAGCCATTACACTCCTATAATAGCCGGATTATTCGAAAAATTGGTAAAGTGTTTGATAAAGTTTATCAACTCACTGGAGCTGCTAGACAGTTCTAACATCGTTTCCTTGACCAGCCCTCGTACAAATTCTGGTGGCGGCATTACCTGAACTACATACCAGACTCCATGGACTCAATGTATGCGATATCAATTCTATGCTTGGACATGCAGAAGACATTCGATCGGGTACCTCACAAACGGTTACCGATTCAGATAGGTTGCTGTGAAGTACGGAACACATTAATGGGTTGGCTATCATCATACATGAACAGTCGCACTGAGGTAGTCACCTGGGGCAACCGTTATTCTTCCCCAAGTCCAATTACCAGCGGGGTACTACAAGGATGTGTGCTGGGTACCTTAATTTCCCCTTCTTTGTATTAATGCTATCTGTTTGGTTAACAAACATGACGTGTCGTTTTTATTTGCCAATGATATAAAAGTTATCTAAAAGTACAGACGAGTTGAGCTTACGAATGTACTACCATTCAACCAAGACGACATTCTTTCTCTTGAGACTTGGTGTGACAAGTGGATCAAGACGTCCTAAGCACAACAGTCAAGGATCATGTGTCTCGGTTATTTGATACCAGAAGTATCCATCACTAATAACAGCGAACGCATCTGTGTACAACGGTCGACCCGTGACCTCGGAATCCGATATTCTTGTACCTTCAACTTCTCTAAACCGATTGCGTAGCAGACAGCACGAGCCAGACAATTCTTGGCTAGCATATTTCATCACCTGCATACAATCACAGCTGCAGTGGAACTATGTAAAATCCTTAATCCTCCCATCCTGGAGTATCGCAGCATAATCTGAGGCACTATGAGAAAATCAGACAGAACATCTATAGAAAGTCTTCAACGGTCATTTAGTAAGCATGCATTGGGAGAAATTCTATCATAAACTCGCGGGGGCGATCCCAGCAACTCCATCTCGATCCGCTTGGGCTGAGAATACTAAAAGATAACTTGAGACTGCTGTACAATCTGATTCATAGCATTACCCATTGCAATCGATTCACCTTAACATTGCAGCACAATTACTCGCGAGACCTAGGTAACAAAGACCTTACCCTGATTATACCACGAGGCAAGACAAATTTGCCATCTAACTTTCGTCTCACCATATATGCTTCGCTGTGGAATCAGTTGCCATTCACCATCAGGTAGTGTGAGACTGTGCAATCCTATCGCATTAAGTTGGGAAGCTACCTCAACCTGGACACCATTGTGTCGTTTTTTCATGGGGAAGATCACTTGAACATCCATTCAATGAAAACCCAGTTAACGTCTAATGGATGTAATACCACCACTTCCCGCATTGTAACTAGCCCCGTGTGTATAACTTACTCAAACTGCAAATTTGCCTCCTACCATCGCATAAGATAAACATATGGGGCAAATACCTTGTCTGGAATGCAGGCAACTATAAGAAGATAACTGAATATCGCTCTTGCAAAAGTATGACATCACCTGAGCGTGTATGTACAGTTTCAAATATTGTCGCTGATTTTTTGATGCGAAGTGTGTCCATTATTATTATTAATAGTATTATCATTGTGCTTATTATTATTATCATGCGGTATATTGCTTCGACTAGAAGCAATACTAACCTGGAGCCTACATATGCCACTGGTTCTCTGCCCCTTGGACCGATCACATATTATGTGCCCGATACGATACGGACTGCTCGGAGAAGCGCTTGAAATTTGGCACAGGAACACCGGCCGTGTCAGAATGGGAACCAATGGTAACTCTTTTCACCAAAATATCTGTAAAAAGGTGCAAAAGGAAGACGCTCAAACATTTCATTCTAGGTTGACCAGCTTCAGTTAGGCACTTTATTCATGAACTCCAGCAATGACACGCTCATCCCTGTCTGCCTTCCGTTAACACCAATTTGTCAAGCTGCTCAGAAGCATGCTTGAATGCACTCTCTGTCCCCTATAGACGCATACATTTAGCTCAGTGCTTAGACCCAGGGGGTCCCATTGGATAATGTCCCATGACCAAGGAGAGTCTCACTGACAGTAGGTGCATTTTGACACATAGGCGTACACTGATTATATGCGGATGTGAACTTGAATAAATAACACGTGATTTTGATTGTCTGACTGGCTTACTTATTAGCGCTATGCAAGAGCTTTTTTGTATTATATGATAGACTATTGAGTCCACGCCATCCGGGACTTTCCGGTCCCGACTACGTTGGCCGTTATCCGCCGTTCCCACGGTTTGCTCAGCCACTACCGATGCTTTCTACCACGCTGAACCGATTAACGAGTTATCCTAGTCTATCTATTTCGGGAACGTAAATACGGCAAGGTGCATTTGAACGCTGCGGCTGCTGAAGCATCCAAGGTCAGTTAAGGGGATTTGGCCAAGGCGATTATGCTTCACCACTGTGATCCGATCGCCTTGCTCTAAGTTGCGTTCGACTTATCGTATACCGGCATTAGCGCCGTCCTACAACAACTAAATGTTGGATGTTAACAACCTCTTGCTTTCTAACGGCGACGCTTACAACCCGTGGAAATTACGTAAAGCACGTTCAGTCGCGAAGGGCTGGCAGTCTATCCTGCCATTGGACATTTTCGGCATGCTCATGGAGGTAGCATCATTGTGTTTCCCGGACATAAAGCGCTTATCTACACATTCCATATTCAAACAACTGGACATTCACCACGTGAGGTACGTCAGCTGGATTTCGTGGCCCAGTTTTCTACTGACCTACGACAAAGGCTCAGTCCAGAATTACATTGCTGTCGACGGCATCTGATGCTGCTCTGAAATTAGTATCGTTGACTAAGCAATCAGTCTACGGCATGGCCACGGCGCAACAAGCCGAAAATGAATGTTAGTTCAAATTGTCAGATTCTCTGAAAATTGATCCACCCACATTGCCGTCATCTGATGACACCATGCTTCGTGACACACCCACCGGACGTCTTCATCCAATCGTCCTCGAATCTTTGCGTTGCAATGTCCTTGACTCCCTCCACAACATTGCTCACCGAGGTAGAAAGACCACCGTTAAACTCATTTCAGATCTGTATATCCGGCCTGGTATGCAGCGCAACATCAGCCTCTGGGCACTTAGTTGCCTAACCTGTCAAAAGGCCGAGATTCAGCGACACTTGTCTGCTCTGAATGGCTACTTCCCCGCAATTTCCGCCGTTTCGCGCACGTCCATCTCCCCATAGTTGGACCGCTGGCATTGCGTAAGAGCACGGTCTACATCCTGACCATCATAGATCACTGCGCACATCGGTCCGAAGGTATTGTGATTTCCGACGCCGCAGTTGAAACAGTCACAAAAGCTTTCATCGATCGATGGGTCGCTGCTCACGATTGCCCTGTAAATGTGGCTACCGATCCAGGTCTTCTGTTTAGTACCTTTTTATAGACACTCAAAGTGCTGGGTACGCATCGCATTCGCATTATCGCCTGCCACCCTGCTTTGAATAGTATGGTTGCTTGTTTCCATAGGCAGCTCGCAACGTTTCTTAGCGCAGTCGATGCGTCCAAATGGACCGAAGTCTGACCGATGACGTTACTGAGCATCCGCTCATCAATCCAGTCCAACCTTCAAACTTCCAGCACTGAGCTGGTCGACGGCCAAGCCCTACGACCACCTGGAGATTTCTTTTCTTATGTTCCAAACTCGTACCACTACGATGATAGGCATTCCAAACAACCAACTCCGAGGCTCGACGGTTCGAGCCCATAGAGCCCAAGCGTGTCTTTCAATCTATTGAGCAATCGAACTATTTTGCAACATCTACACCGTTGCTCACAAGCTTCCGTTCGCATCGTAGCATTCACAGACCATAAGAGCGCCCATACGATGGGCCATTTAAGCTTCTTGAACGCGAAGATCAAGTATTCATTATCAAACGCAACGGCAAACGCGAAGTCGTTATCGTCAACCTACTCAAAGGCGCCCATTTCGAATCCGAGCAAAACCTCATGGGTCAACATTTCCGAACATCAACTGTCGCTACACTGACTTCGCGACAGACTGCAGTTCCAAAATTGACAACGTCTACAGCCGAAACACAAAAGTCAACTAAATCCGATAGATGAGTTCGCTGAGTTCGGGTCTACAAGATTGACGTCCTTTTCCTCTTCCGAAGTTTCGTCCTTTTGGACAGACCAAAACGCCTGAAATACCTCAAAAAATTTGAAAAAGAAACAGAACATATCTTCCGAAAACAAAAACTGTGTTTGCGTTTTATCGCCTTATCGCACTTGCTAAGCGTCGCGGTTGTAAGTTTGCTCTGGTCAGTTGCACATACCTGACGTCTTTCATATCACTTTCTTTTCGTATCCCCGACCATCGAACTCTTTAACATCGCCGGGCAGCACGTGGTCAAACGTTGTGTGATCAAACGCTAAGTTTTTCCTTTTTTTGCATCCGTAGGGAGGACCCATGTAGAAGCCCGCTGGGGCGCGATCACGCTAATGCTCCCCCAACAGCTGCAACAGGTCTCGTCACTTCGACCGCAGAAGGCTGGCTGGCACAGGACCGTCCTTATGCATGAGGAAGGGTCATCCACGGTTTCCCTTTTATTATGTGGGTTGTGTAGCGACCTAAAAATTTCTCCGTCTTATGCGTAAAACATTACTTAATTGTCTTCAGTTTCACCCAGTAAATTTAGGTAGTTCGTTTGGCACATATTTACCACGTTTGATCATAGTCACACATTCGGAATGCACATGAGTTTATCTAAACTTAAGTGTGGTCGATCACAAACTGGATAGAGACACATTAGACCTCATGATCAATGGTACGACAAACGTATATGGGTTTCCTTTATAGGTCAGGATAACAACCACTTTCGTAGACATGATAATAAGTACCCAATATAAACTGTTGATGTTTTCTTCAACATTTATCCGTGATAGTCTTAAATCTTGGGCACCCATATTTGAAGGGACCCGATATAGCAATAGTTGATGCAACTGCTAGGTAGAATGATAAATAAACTAGTGGTACAATAAAATAGTGTGCACTCAGGTGTTGCCGTCTACATATACAGTCTGTTTTGGGGGAGATCGCGCAGCATGCGAATTCGATGAAGTGTCCACTTTTGGCTCTCCCTGTCGCCCATCGGTCCGGTCATCTGATACCCGAGGTACGTGCACATTTTCAACGAACGATTGATGCGCAATCTTTGATATTGACAGGTGACATCAACTAAGTCCCGCTGCCCACTGTCAAACATGCGACTTTCCAAACAGTGTTCGCATTGTTTTGCAAATGTCCAAATACTCAATCGTTTGTATATACCCATGTGTACTCTGTTGTGACCATAAGCTATTTGATAAAGATCTGCATCATACTTTTCGAGTGCAACCATTTGGTGTTCATAAATCGATTGCCGCAATGCCACAATTCCTTTCCGATGTAATATACTAATACACTGGCGTACTATTCCCGTTGCGTTTCGCATTTTACTTCGTCTATACAACAGATTGGCCATGTGCAATTCAACTTCTGATAGGCGTCTCTGCGCTTCCGCATTCCATCCGTTTAGTACGTGCGTTTTCATAAGCCCCGATAAATCCAGTATGGCTGAGGAACAACTGGAAATATAACTATGCTCCCTCTCATTACTAACCTGCGGAGCGGAACATGAACTGTCGATATCACGAGAATCGCTAATCAGTTAATTGTGTGGATTGTGCACTTGCCACAGAATTTCCAGGGATATTTCTCTTCGAATGCAAAGTCCAACGTGGTCACACGAGGGTCAATCGTTGAGCATTGTGTTCCAAGTGTCAAAGCTTACATTTATGCGTACTGTAAGCCGCCAAGCGCTGGTAACCTTTTGATTCAAGCGTATCCATCGAAACGGAAACATACACAATAATTTGCCATCCTAGCACTGATCCGTATCAAGTCCACAATTCGCTCGGAAACACCGTGCGCACGTCAATTACGAATGAGCTCATGGATGGACTGAACCATTATTCTGCGATGCACCGGCTCTCTAAGCGTCGTGCTAGTTAGCATTGGGCAGCTGGTCAAGCTAGGGTCATATAATCCACAAATCGATTTCAAGTAGCAGAATGTAGAAAGCATAGTCTGGTGAGTAATACCATGGAGTTTACACAGTGATGTGAATCGCGGCCGAATAATATTACGAAGAGAAAATGTCAGAGCTCACCGTCTCGATATGTCACCGTACTAGATTCCGCTTGAGAAGGTAGCAAGAATAACATATGTTATGATGAGTACAACCTTGTAATGGGCAACACGTGAATTCATCGCGAAGTACAACCGAGTTAAGTAAGCGCAAGAAAGGTAGGTTTGGTGTGGCTCATCCGTTCTAGGCAAGTACAATAAGGATACTACATTGCACCAACTCAGTAGTTACTTATTCTAAAATGAAACGGTAAACAAGCGCGACTTACATGCAGGATATAGAATAAAGATGACACAAAGAAATGACTGAGAGGGCGTAAGCAACTTTTCAAGTTAGCAGGGAAATGGTGCGATTATGTCCACTGCATGCTATCCGTGTCATAAGGTAAAACCAGAGCCGGTTGTGATCGTCGCTTGTCCGAGGTGAGCGAGAATCAACAGGGATGTAAAACCACCAGGCAGTCTGTCGTGTGTTATTATTTATTTCCCCCTGCTCATTCGTTCTGACTGCTAGCATATCTCGACCAATTCATCAGTGCCCAGAATGCTACTTATGCTCGGGCATTTCGATTTGCATATCGCATCTTGTTGCCGCTGTTCCGGAATCAACCTTGGTGACTTGTCTGAATCTCAGTGCGTTTACCTGAAGGCGGCAGCAGTACACGGGGGCGTATAGAGACATTTGAGATGGGATACATTGACCTCATATTGTATGCCCGCAATAAATCACGGTGTCACATGAGAATAAATGTAATAAGATCCATCTGCCAAGTGGGAATGTGGCGAGACACGAACAGATGTTAGCTGAACTTGTACTTTGGGTGAGCCTCATTTAGACATCGAGCCAGCAGATAATGGTGTCACGCGGGTGAAAATGCCATCAATCTGTCAGCCTGTAGTGTGGCGCTTACAAATGTTTCTAAATGACTTCCACTTAACCATTCAACATGAGATATCAGTTGACATACCAAAGGTCCCTGGCTCGAGTTACAGTACTGCAGTGTTACGAACGGGCATTTGTTCACACTTGTGTATGGACTACCACAAACTGGATGGGGAAACAATAATCCTCATGAGCAATAACACTACGAACGTGCGCGAGTGTGGATTGAATGTAAGAATAACAGCCATATTCCACTAGTGTTGGAAGATCTCACGTACAATTATAAGCAACCAATACGACGGTCGTTGGTTAGTTAACATTTGAACGTCAACCTAAATGGCATCCATAAATTTAGTCAGAAGTGTGGGCATCAACAATAGATAGAGACAGATAGAGGAATAGGGAAGTAAATGCCATCAATACGATTACCAAGTGGAATGATGCACAAATAAGAGGTACAACAAAACAGTGATGTCTTATAGTTAGTATGTGCTGCAGATGCCGTCTGCTATATGCGCTAGACGGCGATAATATCGCAGATTGTTTGATAACCGCAATGACGCGATCATAGAAAGAATTTATCTAGCAAATCCCACTGAGTCCTGTCCTACATTCGGCTTACGATAAAATGCTCAAACTGTTTTAGCCAATTTACAAGAAGTGGCCTGCATAACATCCAATTACCCAATCGTTGGCAGATGTGGCTGTGTACTCAACTGTGGCGATAAGCTATTTACCTAAACGACAGACTGCTTGTGAGTCTCGAGTAAAACGTAAAATCTCCCTGGTCCAACCAAGACCTTAACTACGGTACAATTAAACAAGATACAACTTGTGCAATATGTGTCTACCTTTGTCCCGGTAGTGGAATCGGGTCTTTGCAATGCGCAGAAATAAGGCAAAGCACACAGACAAGCCAACGTGTGGGTGCTTGTAACGCCTTGAACACCGAATTTCCAAACTGCATTCCAAAGCGATGAAGCGTTGTAGAGTCATTGGGTTCCAGGTATAATTGTTGATCACTACACCTAATTTGTTCAACCAAATGCATAAACGAATGTGAAATATTGTAAGCAGCAAGCGCTTGGTAGCCAGGAGTTAACGCGGTTAATCCTATATAATCACAGACCATCACACGCATTTGTCCACAATTATGTATGAACTAGTAGGAACAGTGTGGAAAAACATAAACCCACACCTGCAAAATCACAAAGGTGCATGTATTGGGATTGAAGGCAAGACTAACAGTTATCTTCGTCATGTCACGAGAAATCGCACGTGCAAGAATAAGCACTCAATAACTACTGTTGGTGGTTACTTTAAGCTAAGACGTGAACAGGTTTAAATGGAATGGGCACTAGCAATGCATGGAGCAAGATATCGAAGGCGAAATCATATGCCATCAAGAAGGTTATCAGATGGGGTGTTACAAAAGTAAGAAGTACAATGACAGTGATGACTAATCGTTTGTGTGTATTGTCGATGCCGTCTCCTGTAAGTGAAGTTAAGCTTGTATCTGATGAAGATCGCACAGCTGGATAATGCGAAGGAGTGTTAACTGCAGTCTCTTCGTTCCACCGCTTCAACCTGAACCGGTCCGATCGTCCTCTATCCGAGGTACGTGCGGATTCCTCTTGCTCTTACTTAAGCATGGGCAGATTTCAATATCACATACGCGCAGGTGGCACCTTCGGCGCGACCACTGCAATAACACAGCAAATAAGTACCCTATGAGTACCATCAAACATTTGACTTTCGGAAAAGTACCCAAACCGTTTAGCAAATTTACAATAAGTTGTATGGCTGCCTTAGAAATACTCTTACTCGACCGTTGGCAAAAGTGGCAGTGTGCTCTACCGTGAACATAAGCGTTTGGATAATCATCTGTCATCGTACGTCCCAGCACTTCTTAGCAATTTTATCTGTGCGCTGATTCCTTTCCGCTTAAATATGCAAAGGTAATAAGGTGAAATCACACTTGACGTCACCTGTTAAGTCAACTCGAAGATTAGTCACTTCCACTCCTTACAGACGCCTTTGCGTTTCCGCCTGTAACTCCGATAGTAACTGCCTTTTCGTAAGCTCAGCTAAGTTCTGCACGGTAGACAAACTACGAGCAATGCTGCTATGCTCAATCTCATGACTAACATGGGTACAAGAGCATGAGGTATCAGCATCGTACTGTTTTTGAACAAGCAATTCGAAGACGATCACTGTAATAAGGCACTCTCTCGTGTTATCTGATCACTGGTAAACCTACAAAGTGTATGGACCATATGAGTAGAACGATGGCCTTGAATCTGGCCAGAAACAAACTACACCGATATAAGTGAGCAGATGGTAAGGAAGCTTTAGGACTACTGTCAGTTGCTTCTGTACACAGGGAGGAAGATAACGCCGAGTAAGTGTCACGGTTTCGACAAACTTCAACGCCCTGGACTTTTGTTTTGCTCGACAGTCGTAAACGTTGAATTAGGGTCAACCTGATGACCTGTGCCAGCTTGCCTGCTGTTCTTTGTCTTGTTGATTGCTGCGCCGTCATCTTAGTAATCCGTTTCGGCATATGCCCATCCATCTGCTTACCCACACAACTAGCTGTTCTGGCAATGTAACTGCTTCCGCAGCTACAGATGAAGGTGTAAATGCAACGTGTTATGACGAAGACCGGTTGAGCGGGTTTGACTGGAGGGAGCAGAAGTTATCTAGTCGTCTAAATAAAACGGACTTTGGCGGTACGGAAGGTACGGCTAATGGCTGTGTTAATCCGTTGTTCAAGTTGCGCCGTCACGACATTAGACTTCTAGGGTAACCGTAGTTAGACAGGTACCTTGGGCACGGTAAGTACTCTTAGTTCGTTTTCCTTTGAGTGACTGTGGAATCTAGTAAATACTTTCGGAAATCAATTGGCCCACAGTTTCTGTATGATGGACAACAACTCCGACTCCATACAGTCGGAAAGTTATATTCTACGGGCTAGAGCGAACAGCGTCTTGACATGGCAAAGCTCGTCTTGAACCGGCGTGAAGCTGCTGAAATTCTCATACAGTCCAGTCTCTGTGGTTTTTCTGTAAACAGATCATGTTGTTGAGCCGGCTTTTCGTCTGGTCAACAGTAGAGCAGAAAATGGCATACAGTCATTGTCTTCCAGTTCATAAGTGAAACGGCCGCTGGGAAATGTCTTGTGGAGCATACTGAGAAGAGAATGCTTGGTTTCAATACTCGGCGCAATCTCTAATGTGTCAGCCACGTACTGCCTGTACCGGCACGTTTGACTGTGGTAGAGTTCACACCTGGACTCGACATTAGCTAATATTGGGTCAAGCGGACTTCCACTGGTCACACAATCTGTCTGTCGATATGCCTGGTCCTCGAATGGAACGTGTACGGTTTCTGTACGTACTAGCAGTAAATCCCTGCAATATTCCACTGAAATTGGAAAAGCCACTTGTTTATTCACTGTTTATCTTAATGAAATGTTGGTGAACAAAGATTTTACTTTCATGGAACACATAATTATTGGGAAAGTAGGAGCAGCCTGAGACACTTATGCGCGTCCGCAATTGCGGACGGACCGGACAGCATCGCGCGTTCCCGGCCAAGTCGTGTCTCTTAGTCAGTACTATTGATCAAGTGCGGCAAAACCCGTGGAGCAACAGCTGGGCGAAACTTCCGTCTAAACTAATTGGCGTACAGCAAGCGATCGATCGAGAGAGCGAGTGAGCCTTTAAAACGCAGCTGATTTAATTGCAACAGTAGCGCCAAGCATAGAGCGCTTGTGTGCTGATTTGCCTTGCCTTCTTTCTTTGATGAGGTTAGGATACCGAGAAATACTCTGCCACAATCAGTCAAATCAAAAGAACCTTCCACTGTGTAGGTCACTATCATTTGTCTTAGTGGTGAAAGCATGCCAAGATGCCAACTTGTGGTACGCGGAGTTCAACATGAAGAGTATCGGCCTCAATGGTGTGTTCGCCTTGTGGATCTTCAGCAGACTATGGCTGAGGACCCGAGTCGTTCTACTGTTCATATGTGGAAGCCCTAACAGTAAACAAGCCAAAAACCAAACAATGAAATACACCTATACTGATAGTGTCATGCTGCATCGGCCGTCGCACAGCAACACTAGGAAAAGGGTCGCCTTATCTGCTGCAAACAACGAGATGAATAAGCAAAGACAAGCTACCACTGACGTCTCCTAACCTACGTTTTGCCCTGCACATAATTGCTCGTCCCCGCTGCACCCAACGCGCTACTTCCTCCGGTCCAGTAACCACACGGGATTGATATATTGCAGCACTCAGTGGGACATACCTCGCTGAACAAGGGCAGCTACATGAGGTTGGTGCCGGTTACTCGTTTCACTGGGTGCGAAACGTCCCCCACATCACGTAGACATGGGGTCGGATTTGCACTATCCGACCACCTGAATGGCTAGCTGATGGCGACATGCAAAAACGACGAAGCGCTGTTTTTGAATCCAGCTCCCTCGAAGCTCGATAAAGACTGGCTGGTATCAGTCCGGGATTGATGAATCTGCGACTGCGCCCTGGACATTGTAACTTTACCATTACACTTGGCACGTATGATCTAACCATATGTTATCCTGATGACGCAAACGATCAGTTTTACACTTAGATGTTTTCTTGATGCCATCTCTACCGATGAGTGACTGGCTGTTTTACTGGTTGAATTCAACGCGCGCGTTGGGCGTGATTTTGCGGTATGAACAGACTTAATCGGTCCGTATGGTAATGGTATAGCCAATGTGAACGGTGACGAGGTGCTCTCGCCATACGTCACTCACGGCCTGGCCATCACGAACACACGCTTTGCACTGTGTGCAAGTGGAATAGCAACTTAGGTGAACACATGGAAAGAACTATGTCATCGCACAGCAGCATGACATGTATGAAGTGGCCAAGACATTTGTGCTGCTTATCACAAGTTAGTGCGGACCAAATTGTACATATGTTTTCGTAGATCCACGTATTGCTCGCCCGCACTGCATCAGGGCAAATTTAGATGTCTTTTCGTAGGTACTAGTGTAAAGAAGACCGAACTGCTGAAGGCGATGGTTACGCGCCTTGGCGATGTGCACTGCATGGCTTTAGTCAGTGCGCTGTGGCCCCACATCCGTGAACAAGTGATGGCTGCGGCCGAGTAGACGATCAAGCGCGCAAACTGTGAGCGGCCCGATTGGTTTGATGATAACAGTGCAACCATTGGTGCAGCCTTTGGTGCCCATGTGGATGACCCTGCCAACTCCGAGAAAGAGGCCAATTTCGCAAATTTCAACTACGCTTGACTTGAGCGAATCGTCAAATCAAGAACGTATTGTGGGCGTTGAAGCGGTGCAGTTAGAGTGCTGCGCCGATGGTCGTCCACAAAAGGAATTTTTTGCGTCCTTGATGGCAGCGTGTGGACCAATGATGCAGCCGCTGAGGGAGATGTTTGATCCTATTTCAGGCACTACCTGTACACAGACTGCAGACATAATGCAGATTTAGCGAAAATATGTTGTTTACCTCTTGAACAGTCGCTCATACTCTGACTGGCCTACGTTGAACGGGCAGCAACAACACGAGATGAAGATGTGTCCTGCGGACGAACGTACACTGAATGAGAATAAGAGAGTACCTTCTCAGCTGTGAAACGACAAGTGCGCCGACGCCGACAGTATACCTCCTGAACTCTTAAAACGTGGCAGACCCGCGTTGCTACATGCGTTGCACAACTTGGTGCAATGCGTATCGCTTGAAGAAAAGGTGCCAGTTGACCTAAAGTGCCCTTATGGTACCACGAATTATCGATATATCAACTTGCTGTTGTGTGGGTAAGGTGACTGCCCGAATCCTACTCAACCGCCTCGTCAGACAGGTTGTGGAACCGAACATGGCGCGAGAGCAATGTGGATTCGGTTCGGGTCGCAGCACTATAGACATGTGCTTGCGGCTTGTCAGTGACAGGAAAAAATGCCGAGAGCGACGCCAGCTCTTATGTTCGTTGTTCGTTGAGTTCACCAAAGCAATTGCTACGGTGAACAGCGAAGTACTGTGGATGGCGTTCAGTAAGTTTGATTGTCCGAATATGTTTGTAATTTTAATTGAATGTCTGCACAGTGGTATGCGAACGATGGTGCAGCTAAGTGGAAAACCTCGGTTGACTTGAATTTGTCTCTGGTATGTATTAAAGCTGTCTTAGCTGTCTTATCTAATATTTAGTTGAATTCAATGGTCTTGTGAATATGATACCTGTGATTACGGTGATCGTGTGGAGCCCCGTATTGATAGCTGGGGGCTGAGCATCTGTCGTTTCGGGGAGAGACCTATAATGTGTGAGATAACCATCCGTATGCTGCTGTTTGCTGACGACTGTTCGAGGTTTGCACACGGCGCGATGAGCTGCAACGCATGACGACAGTTCTTACTTCGACAGCGGCCAAATTCGAACTCACTATCAACAAAAGCAAGACTATTGATGGTTTTGTGAGGAGTGTAATTTTTATAGCAAGTAGAAGCCACGATTAAACTTTGCACAATAAGCTGCCTCGATGGGGAAACGAACTTCGGACGTACTGATTACCGGTCCGCTGCTCTACCAACTGAGCTACCGAGGACTGACGATCAGGCGCACAATTTAATGGATGACCTGCTTGGTTCGCGACGTATTGCCAATAAGCTCACAGTATCTGTCCTGGTGTTGCAGATTGGCTCACTCGTCACTTCCCAAGGAACTGAAGTATCTGTCCTCCAGGTGCTCAAAGGGCGATGGTAACTTTAGATTATTGGTGGTTTTGTGGGTAGTGTAATTTTTGTAGCAAGTAAAAGCCACGTTTAAACTTTGAGCAGTAATCTGCCCCGTCGAGGCAGGTTATTGTGCAAAGTTTAATCGTGGCTCCTACTTTCTACAAAAAGCAAGACTGTTTGTCTTTTTCAGCCTAGTCGACTAACCTCAAACGCAGTTTGTGTACCACTTCAAAAATCTTACTATCCGGGCAGCGTACTTTCGAATCACCTGCAGATGACGAGCTAGCTGCCTATCAACGTATCGAAGGCGGCTTCTGTAATTGGAAAGCTGGAATATCGTGTAGGGAATCCACAGCTTACTTTTGGCACGAAGCTGTCTGTCTACCAGTCTATGTTTCTGTTCCTTTTGGATAAAGCAGTGAAACCTGGACGACGTACCAGAATGAAGTCCGTTATTTGGAGTGGTTTCATGCATAATGCATATGTCATATTCCGCGAATCGGCTGGGGTAATTGGGTTGCTGACACGGAATTGCTGCGCTGCAGTGGCATGTAGGCAGGGGACTGCGTACTTATGCTGAGGCACTTGCGGTGGCTCGGGCATGTTCACCGTATGGATTCGACGGAATAATCAGGCAGCTTTTATATGGACAACTTAGTGCAGTGAAGCGAAACGTGGGAAATCGAAGCTGCGTTACCACGTCATTGTCAAGCTGAGTTTATCACAAACAAATGGGGATTTCAGGTGTTAGGAGGCGAAAGTACTAGACTGGCTCAAATGATGAGAGCATATAGAGAGTGCGGTTGCCCAGGTGCAAGAGAAATTACGGTTGCATGCGGAAAACAACCACCGGGTACGGAAGAGGAAAGCGCTGATGAAGTCTAATCTGTCGACCTTGAAAACATGGTGCTGTAGCACATGTTGTCACGAGTAGCTAAGCAAAATTGGCTCAGTAAACCACCAGCGCGATCACGCGGTTCTAAAATCGAAGGGCCAAAGAGTCAGCTGGTTAGATAATCATCAGTGTAGCACTTGGTAAAAATGCTGTTTCCGCTTCCGTTTACTAACCGAGGACACTGATGCGGTGGATGTGGTACCTGTGCTATATCATCGCTGCTGTCGGTCTCTAAATGAGCCATCGCTTATGCTTTCCATTGGAGATATTGGTTGTTTATTGTTTGGTATCATACTATACTTGACTGAAGGCAAGTTTAGTCTATTTGCTCAGTTCTTTTAATCCTCCCCCTCACAGTGGCCGAAGATCACTATTGCAGTGGATCAGAATTAATACACAGGATGTACGATAAGCTTACTTGATTAGAAGCGTGTCTGCACAATGAAGTGTAATGGCCTCTAACCAAGGGAGTTCTGCACGAGTTACTTCCCCTGAAACGCAATCAGCCAGGACCCGGTTGCCGTTGGCAGAACTCTGGGCGAAAATTGTCCGTAGCTACCATAAGCATGCACTACTCATGGCAATAAAAATCAGGCACCGCTCAAGCGTCTGGTTAATCAGGTCTGTCATTAACAACAATGAAGCAGCCAAACACCAGCCCTCTGCACCTGCAGCTGAAAGGTCTCTTCTCACACCAAAGTCCTCTGAGACATTAGTTACATATGCAGAAATTACTGCATAGGGAGACCGCCTTTGCGGTTCCTTCTGTTGCAAACATCGTTAACATGAATAGGGAGACAATCACCACTTGCAGCAGGTCAGAACAAACGACGACCCTACCTTGTAGCTCAACGAAAAACTGATGTCACCATAGTGCGCTTACCGTTGTGTGCTCAAATGTCCCAGAATCTACCGCCATCACATGGCGTGGTAACTTGTCTGAGGACCAAGATCAGTGGAAATCATTATACGGGCTGATGAGCGAAAAACCCAAAACCATAAACTTAATACGGGCTGCTTGTCACCTGAACTCTGCATTTTATGGAAAATCCAGACTTATTCGAGTAGCACTAGAATACACCAATGTTGAAGAAAACGTTTTACTCACAGCAAATGCGCCACAACACGGATCCCGTGGGATACATATCTATCCTGATGTTCCTTGGAGAGTGCGACAAACGGAAAGCAACACCGAAGAAGGACACAATAAGCAAGTTAGTCTAAGCGCACTATTCAGCCATGAGGTACCAGTGCTTTCTTTTACCTATACTCATGAGGCCGGAAATCACGATACAGAACAGCGCAGTTCATTCGTGAAGTACTTTTCTTGGGTAATGTTGTGGCACTATCGCTCAAAAGGTTACCCTCCTCACCAACTAATTGTGGATGCGGACCTAGAATGTTAAAAGTTGTAGTTCAGTCGGTGGAAACAGCGACGAATGTTTTGCCTCGAAGGCGGAGCAATTGAAAAGTCCTTCCTTCTGAATTTCGGTTAAAGATTGCAGAAACTTTACAAAGTACAGATACAAATGCGTCTGAAACAGCAAACGTACCGGTGATGATATAGGACCTTCACTTGAGTGCACCTTTACTCGACTCTGACATAGGTCTAAAGGAGGATTGGAACGGGACTTGGCCGAATCAAGTTACAGGCGACGTGTCAGTGTCCCATCAAAAAGATGAGTAACAAGCAACATCACACCGCTCGGCATTCTCCCACACTTAACCCCTTTAGTCCTCTGTGATGTCCTATAGACCGAGAAATTCGCTTGCATGTATACGAATGCTCTGGGCCACTTCAGTAAGCCGGCTAAATCGAAAGATCGACAAATTTCTGAGTTAGATGATATTATCGGTATCACTGACACGTGGTTACACACGGGAATGACGGACGCTGAATTTTCGCTGCCGGGCATGTCACTGATTCCGAACGATAGGCTAACAAGAGGAAAACAGGTAATACTGTATTACCGAAGCTACTTACTGGGCAAGGTCATAGAGGTTTCAGACTCACAATTCCCCAATTCTCTTTGGTGTCGCCTGTTGTTAAAAGGTAGACACTTGCGTTATAGCCTTGATGTACCGGCTCCCTAACTCTACACCTGAAATGGACTGCAACTTTGCGGTTGCTTTAGGACACACTCTAAAGGGAAGATATACTAATATCCTAATCATGGACGATTTCAACGTACGTTGTTTAGAAACCCTTGCCACGATCAGAGAAGAAATCAAAGCCAATATGTAGCAGCTGGTAACCATTGTTCCGCTTTACCATCACGTCATATTGCGCACTCGGTTCGGAACAGACCGTCTGTGTTAAATCGTGTGCTTACCGACGAAGAGCATATGATTGATGTGTTGGCTCTAAACTGCCCGTTGGGTCACAGCGATCATGCAGTCATCAGTTTCAACTTCGTCTGTTATGCGGATAATCGGAACGAGAACTACGAAACGGTGATAAGCATCACAAGCCGCGATTGATTAGCCTAGCTTGTCAGCGCCACAACTTGGTCGTTATTTGTAAAGAACCCCTGGAATTCGCCTGGTTCGAGTTCGTCAACAAATTCGGTCGGTTGATTACAGATGCTTCAGAGACGAGAGTTTGCAGTGGGTCTAAAACAAGTTCTATCATGAGGAGCAGTAGACGAAAAGAAATAATATTACGCAACGCGGAATGGCGGGTATAGAGTACCTGCAATGTCAGAAACTTGGGACAAATACCTAGCCTAACGTAAGGACTATGCTCAACAGCTCAGGGAAGACACAACCACATGCCAGCAAGACATGGCAAAAATTGTCAGCGCTAACCACAGACTGCTCTAGAAGCACGTCAATGGCCTACAAAATGTGAAGCATAATTCCTCTACTCTGGAAGAGGCAAGCAACAGCAAGAACGGTTTCAGAAGCAGCAAACGCGCTGCGGATGCAATACGACCCCACGGTTCACTGGGTCTTACTACCAAGTAATCTTCCAATTTTTGTCGCTCCGTCGCCATGACTCATGCACATCACATTCACAGGTGAAGCTGTACTGTGGTCTCTGACGCCTCTGCTCAACCACAGTTCTCCGAGTGTCGATGTCATTCGTCCAGAGACACTGGGAGCATCAGCAAGATAACTAGCAGAACCTTAGGGCTCAGTTTTCCAGCGCAGAGTAGACCAGAACCAGGATCCTGCTATGTGGAGGCTTGGAATAATAACTCCGATTCACAAAGGCGCAAGTACAACTCAAACTACCGGCCAGTAGCTCCTGTCCTTTCACTGTCCAAGTTAATGGAATCCATCGTTGCCAGTGCATTGGTGTGTTGTGCAGTAAATGGTTACGTTATTCCTCCTGAGTAACACGACTTTCGTCTACAGCGATCATGAAAAACGAATTTATTAATCCCGCGGAGTAGTTAGACCGAATCAGCTGATGCGGGAGCTGCCGTTACTGTGATCTACTTGAATTTATCGAAGGCATTCGTTCGTTTAGATCATTGGCTTCTCCTTTCCAAGCTCCAGTATTACCGGGCCGGTGATCCTCTCTTGAGATGGAGCGACAACTTTCTTCCGCAACGACAATTAGTGGGCAGAATCCGGAGCTACTTATCTGACCCGACACAATTCGAGTGTGGTGTGCCGCAAGGCTTAGTTCTAGTGCCACGACTGTTTTTGATGTTTATTAATGGCCTCCCTTCAAACTTCCTAAAGTTTGCCGACGACATCAAGATTTACTGCAGGTTTCAGGTGACTGCGACCAGCATCTCGTTCAGACTGACCTAAATACCGTATACCGGTTAATCCAAAATTTGCTGCATTTCTACTTGAGTAAATGCAAAATACTCTACATACGACACGAGATCAACTACTCATACAGGCTCGGAACGCACGTACTGTAACAATCGTCCTTCGAACGTGATCCGGATGTACTGGTCTATGATGACTTAAGTGGTTCCAGGCAATGCGAAGAAGCCCCGAAGGCTAGAGACTGACACATCGGACGGTTTCGAGGGGCGTTCGAACTAATAGACATTACTATTTTTTGACAGATACTCAGTACTTATGTTCGCCTCCATGTCAAATACGTCATTGGACTCTGCCATCCATGGATGAGCCACAAGCTTAATGTACTGGAGCAGCCTCAACGTGGTTCATTACAATACCTCATTTGGATGCGCAATCTCCCATACGAACAGAGGCAGAAACGATTGGGGTATTCAGCGGACGACATCGCAGATCACGAGGCGACCTGACAATGGTCTAGTTGGCCATGCACGATCTATATCATGTGTGCCGCTCCTTACTGCGAGTGCGCAGCAATACAAATCTGAGTGGTCACTCACTGAAACTCGTAGAATAGTAAAGCCGTCTGCAGTGTTGCAAGAATATATATTTTATTGGCCTATGCCACCAGTGGAATGCTCCGCCTGAGTAGCTCATTTCTGCACCGACACAAACAATCGTTAAAAGACGGTTGGATGACGCACTCATCCAATTACACTTTGTTACTCAGCACTATGGCTCCATCCTACTTCTGAAATACACATTGGATTTATTTGCTGTCACTTGTCGGTGCCGTAAAATACTTTGATTGTAGGACTACAGCGGAACATACCTAAAGTACGAATTGTTTTGTTGTTATTTTTTCGGTAACCCCACCAAACTACCTAAAGGAACGTGTAAAACAGCGCTCCTCAACCCGTATAAATTCATTGTTCGTTATTCACATATATTTGGTTTACTCAGTCCTGATAATGTTCTAACTTTACCTTGTTTGTTTCGTGTGTTTTTTTCATTTCCGTTGTCTGTCGGCTGGAATCGTCTAAATTACGCTTACCCTTGCTAAAGTGTACCCTCTACAGGGAGCTCCTAGCGCCTGAGTCCGCCATCTTTGTTACTGCAATCTGGAATGCATTTCAAACTGGCAACCTTTAACATGGGCACATTGTTCTAGATCGGGCAGCAAGCTGGAGCTGCACGCACGCTGAATACCCTTGCTGGCGATGTTTACTGCCTTTGCGAAACACAACTGTAGGACTCCAACACAATCCAACCACACAGCCGCTTCTACGCCTTTCTGGTGACGCTGACTGCCGCATCTGGGCAAGCTTGTGTTGGGATCGCCCTCAGTGCTAAGCTGATGTCGCCCTCCTTGCTTGGATTCCAATCAACAGTAGCCTTCGCATAATAAGGCTCGGTGGCTTTTGCAAGGTTAACAGACATCGAGCAGACAAAAGTACTCTTTTGATGATCTTTGCCTACGCGCCAACTGACTGCAGCTCGGATGTAGTCAAGGACCAGTTCTATCAACATCTTCATGAGCTGCTCCTAAGAATGCCTAAAACAGACATCATTATTATGACAGGAGACTTAAAGGCACTTATCGGTCTGCTGCTATCATGTGAAAGTCACCTCGGTGGACCACGTGGGTATGATGAAATTCGCTCTGAAAATGGAGGGAGACTGCTCAGTCTATCAGCGGACTACCAATTTTTTCTTTCCAATAAGAGCTTTTCTCACCTTGGACGTCAATATGCCGCTTGCCGCCCTCCACCGTCAACCCAGCGTTAGTCACAAATAGATTACATAGCCATAAGTCGCAGGTGGCGCGGAAGCGTACGCGCAAGCAGATTATTTCGGTTACCGTGCTTTGAAACCGAGCGCATTGGCGTGCGTGTATGCGACAGTTTGCATGCGTTTCGGTAGCTCACCTAGGATCAAACAAACCTGACTGAACACTTAGCGGTTGGATGACCCAACGGTGAAGACGCAGTATGAACAGAGGCTTCGTGAAATTCTCACTCCCTTCTCTTCGCTGGATGTCGATCAACAACGGTCAAGTTTGCAACAAGCCATGCTGTCCGCCGGCTTGTTCAGCTGCGGACTCACTCACTTCACAGCCAAAAACTGGATTTCAGTAAAATCCTCGGAACTGCTAGATCGTCGACGGACTGTGCCCGCCGGTGCGGAGCACAGTGAACACCGTAGGTCTATCTCTCAACAGCTGAAGTCAAGCCCTCACTCAGACCGTGTATCCTGGTGCGCAAAACGATATGCTGAGAGGAAAGTCGCTGCATGGACAGGAAAGTTTTGCCGTTTCTTTTACATCATCAGGACCACGGGTCGCAGTTTACGTGCTATCAGTCAGAAAAATTGTGAGTCGAACGGCACAAAAATCACCAACTTACACAGGCTCTTGGACCAGTGGGCGGAGAAGTTTGTTTTCCAATTTAAATGTCCAACACAGCTTGGAAGCATCTAGCGATGGAGGCGTCTGTGGCCCGTCTTTCACCCAGGCAAGTGCAAAATACTACCCCAGGATTGGAAGATGCTTGTGCCTGCCCTCATCATTGCTGGTGTCGTCCTGGAACCAGTCACCTGCTTCACTTATTGTGGGTGTTGCATCTCGGCTAGCGGTGGTGTTGGAAATGAGGTCACACAACGAATCGCAAAGGACCGTCTTGCATTCATCAGAACAAGACATCTACGGCGTCGTCCCGGTCAGTTACAAGCTGAAGGGTAGGATGTACAGTGCTTCTGTCTGTGCGGTCATCTTGTACGACTGTGAGACCTGACCTACGCGCTCGAGTCATGAAGTGACCGTCAATTTTTGACAAGCTTTATCTGTGTAGGATTGTTCGCGTATAGTGGCAACCTTACTTAAACAAGACAGTAACCCGAAAACAAATGCTTGAAACAAACAGCCTATATCCCTGAAACGTTGTTCCCCAACACCGCATGCGTGGGCTCGGCTACGTATTACGCATGCCAACCTATCACCTTTCCCGCTGAGCGTTATTTGCGCTCCCCGAAAAGCTTGGAAAAAGTGCCGCGGTGGACAACCAATGAGACGGAGGAGCATGAAGAAGGCAATCTCAAGCTTAGAATCCGTTGGAACGGTCCGTCTTCCAGGATGGTGAGCACACGACTCGGAATGTAAGTGGTTGAGCACTTTGGACATGATGACACAGCAGACATACGTGTTGACAGTGTTGTTCGATCAACTCATTTATTAATGTCCTATCGAATATATATATATATATATATGTATGTATATATATATATATATTTATATATATATATATATATATATATATATATATATATATATATATATATATATATATATATATATTTATATATATATATATATATATATATATATATATATTGAATATATATATATATATATATATATATATAGTAAAAAGCTCAAAGCATACATTGGTGTGTGTAAAACCCAAAAAATCGTTTTTCTTTCGCTACTGTATTTCGTTTCCCCCCATTTTGCCATGGTTCCGATGGCACATTAGCTGAAACAAGATTGTGAAAAAATATATACACGCTGTGATGAGACTAAATGCACATTTTATGCCTTACACAGCTCAATTTTACTGCGCACATTTACTGTTCAGTTTACGAGTTTATTTTCTTGCATATATTCTGGGTGTGTTGTCTGATATCCCCGGTGTGGCTGCACTTGATGTGCACATTGACAAGGTGACTATCTGTCGGAAAACTGTTGCCTCGATTGTACTGGATCCAGGAGACAGTTGGTCGTTGCTGGGGGGACGGGGGCATGGTCCCCTTGACCGTGCTAGGCTCAAAGCATGGCTCCATTCTGGGTGGAACGGATTACAGCCAAGCCACCGCCCTATGTACGTCTGATATGCATGATTCCAAATTAGATAGGCAAGAATGATGCTGTGCATGTTGAACGAGTGTGGACTAGTTGACTGATGCAGGTCGACCTCAGTTGTTTCAGACAGTGCGAGTCCGCATAAAAAGAGGCCACCAACATGTTAGTGTCCTGCGAAGGGCAGTTAGGAGTTTTAATTAATAAACCTTCTCTCTGCTGCTGAGGGCCTACGTGCGTCCCCACGTCGATGCCCTGTCCAAGCTTCGCAACCCTGGCTAAAACGTGACCTCGCAGCGCTCGATATCCCAGATCGTCTAGCAATAAAAATGTCAAGAGTTTGTGCAGCCTTTTGTACCACGAACGACGGAGGATTCTCGAAGTGTTCAGTGGGCACCATCGGCGGCTAGCAGAGACCCACAGTAAACAAAATACTGGGCGACCCCAGCGACGCATGCAGCCACCTTTTGAAACAACCCGAACATCAGCCTTAGAGGCAATTGCTTGAATCTGAGTCAACAAAACAGTCGTCTTGGATGTGGACAAACTTTTTTCTCCCTCGGGGTCTGTCAACCCTGGAACGCCCTTCCATAGTTATCTGTGACCCTACCTTAGGAATTTTCAAGAAACAATTGGATATCGCATTCCCCTCCCTTCGCCTTGTTACATGAACGGATATTATGAATAATTCAGGTAAACTGGACACGTTGGAATTATAACCAAGAGTGATGCACGTAATTATGCTAAAACAGATGAGCAATCCGATTGTTAATTGCTATTAGCATGAACAATAACAACCTGTTAACCCATGTTGTATGGGATCATATTAACCCCACAAACTTATTATTTTTTATATAATTACCTTATCGATTCATCTATGTGCATCTTATTTAATCCCTTTATAATTTATTTCAATTCTATCCACTGATCACAAGTAAGCGCTATGCTGGCGACCGCACTGTAACTCGACTCTCGCTTTGCCCTCGGTGGCCACTCTAATTCTCCCCACACAACATTGTATGTGCGCGCGTTCGAACCAGTTCGACGAGCTCTACTCAGTGCTTCCCACCTCTTGGATCTAACCTGTGTGGATTATACTCTTGCTCCAGTCCCCAGTTTTCGGCATATTCTTTGCCAAGTCTACGTGCGTAACTACATCAAACCGGAGATTTTCGGGAAAGATTTTGGTCTCATTCAGAAGAAGAAGCTGAGGGCTCCCAAACTACGCGGCAACCATCCCTGCAAGTTGCAGCATAACAAAGTTACAGTCTTTTTGCTCCGCTCATCAACTGAACAGCTCTAGGGACGCTTATCAGCGCTCCACCTGCATCGTCGCTTAAGGCAGGCCGATTAACACACGCTGCCGCTTTGTGTGGGTGTGTGTGTTCAACTGCGAGTCGATTGATCGCTGAACCCGACAGTCTGCGCGTTACGACCTCCATCTGCCTCTACCGCCTGACCTTGGTGCGGTTGAACAACTCTCAATTCGTGTGCGTGTTCTGACTTGTTTGTGCGTCACACCTGGCGCAAAGAACACTCATCAAGGTGAGCGCTCAGATAGGCCTTGCTGCAAACAATAAGAGGACGACTAGCATTCCAATGGTTCAACGTCGCCTATGTTGCGCAGACAATTGCAGTAAAGTCCTTAAGATCAGTGTAACCTGTTCTAGCTGCATTAGATCGTACTGTCCGCAATGTGTAGGCAAATCCGTCAAGAAGTGAGACAGACAAACAAGTTGCTGACACAATTTGGTTTTGCCCAACATGCCAAGTTATTCCAATTGTCAACTGTTTATTTTTGCTCATGAAAAGTGCGATAGAATGACGGAGATAATCTCGTATTTGGTAGATTCTAAGATCGATCCCACGGAGGTAAATATGGCCACGATAATACCTCACCCAGCCAAAGTAAGCTCTGAATCTAATCCGAAGAAGAGAGCTAGACGCTCCAACCGCACTGCAGTGTCTGTGACTCTAAATCCACTGGGTCACCTTACTCCCATAAGTGGACAAGCCTCAAACATGCCTGCTTCCACCTCCAGCCATGGACGCTTCACCTGGAGATTCAGCCATGACACCGAGAGCTCAGATCCGAAGGCAATCCGGTGCCGATAACAAGCAGGTAACGTACACATCGACTGTTTCGACAAATACACCAGGAGAGACACGCATAGGTCCATCTTCTGTACCGAGCACGCGTGGCGCAACGCAGCTTTCACTGTCAACGCCAGTGGTGCATTCTAAGCAGCCCAAATTGCCGGAACAAACTATAACACCAACATTCGCTAGACAAAACCACTCTGCATTAACTCTCATGTGCACCAATGTTCCCGAATCCAAGTCTGGCACAATAAAAGGCAAGTTGCAAGACGATCACAACCAGTGGAGTTTTAGCTGCGAGGCGATTAGTATTCGGGTTGAGCCTACAATGCTGCAACGCGTAGCGCGTCACCGGACCTCAGTGCACTCTGGTAAACCTCGAATTCTTCGAGTAACACTAAACTCAGCAGATGAGACGGAGGCTGTCCGACTCTCAGCAGTTCGCCTTCGCAACTCACCGAGCGGAGTGCGTATATTACCCAAACTTCCTTGGAAAGATCGCCCAAAAAGAAACAGTTGACCAACGCGGCATTCCTAATAGGGATAGCAAGAAAACAATATTTGTTCATGGTGTTTCCGAGCTTCTGCATTCTTTTGATCACGATGCGCAACCACATGACCGAGAGCAGTGGTGCTACATCCGCGAAGCACTCTCTGTTGACAATGTTATTGCCAAATCCTTGACAAGAGTTCCGTCATAATCTAGCTACAAGGGCTGCAGTCCAAGCCTAATGAAAGTGATATTATACTCAAAGGGAATGACTCAAGTTCTGTTGGACAACTGGTTAAAGTTTCGAGCCAGATTTCCAACAGATATCCGGCTAAAGGCAGCAAGCGAACAGCCAAAAGTCGGAAGCCATTCGATGAAAATTACAAACGCAGCGAATTCCTTATCTGCACAGTCCTGCGGAGAGACCGACACAACAGCGCCCACGGCACACAACAGGATAGAGCACAGCACGAGTGAAACGTCTGTTCAGGAACGCTCAATAATGCCATGCAACTTGACAGAAATTCATAAACCAAAAAACGATTAATAGCCAGCCACCTAACGGCCGGCTTAAAAACTAACACAAAGTTGACATCCATCAACACACTCCTAACAACAAAAGCCCTATCTTGAATGTACACAAACGCCCAAGGCCTTCTAAGTAAGTTGGACGAACTTAAAGAACTACATGCCTCACAACCGCGGGACCTCGTCATGATTACAGAGGCCTGGTTAAACCTTGAGATAACCGATTCTGAGATCAATTTACATGGATGTCGCTGTTCGGAAGGATAGAACCGGAAGGGGTGGCGGTGTGATTCGTTATTATAATACAACCCTCCGATGTGAAGTTATCGATCACCCAGAAATCCGAGCTCCTGATTCACTTTGGTGCCGCCTATGGTTGCGAAACAAGGACACATGTCTACTAGCCGTGGTTTACCGCCCACCAAACTCAACGTCGGAAATGGACTCCAAACTGAACCACGTCTTTCAGTTTGCTTTGAACAAGTTCTGCACCCACATTCTTACCTCTGGAGACTTTAATATGCACGACATGGAAACGCCAGCAACCGACGGTACGCAGTTTAAAGCCTGCTTGCAAGAGCTAATTGCTAGCCACCCTCCGTACAACCACGGAACCTCTCCCACCAGATTTCGAACTGCCAACAAGCCATCGATACTGGATCATGTGCTCACTAACGAAGAACTCATAGTTGATGGAATAGTTACAAGCACACCACTGGGTCGTAGTGACCATGTTACTCTACCGGGGTTCAATTCCCCGTTGAGGCACATTATTGTGCGTGAATTTTAATCGTGACTTCTACGTTCTACCAACTTTACACTACTCACAAACATCCAAAATTAATCTACCATCGCCCATTGGACATCTGAAGGACAGGTACTTCGGTCTATTGGGAAGTGACGGGTGAGTGAGCCAATCTGCAACACCAGGACAGGTACTGTGAGCCCATTGGCAATACGTCGCGCACCAAGCAGAAGTCATGTATTAAAATTTGTGCACCTAAGCGTCAGCCCTCGGTAGCTCAGTGGTAGAGCAGCGGACCGGAAATTCATTGGACCGGGGTTCGATTCCCCGTCGAGGCACATTATTGTGTGTGAATTTTAATCGCGACTTCTACTTTCTACCTACTTGACACTACGCACAGACATCCAAAATTACTCTACTATTCGACTATATATGCTATGCGGGGTATCCTGAAAAGCAGGATGAGCAAGTACATACTGCTACGAACTATAATGCGTTAGTTACGCTTGTCAAGGATACATCTTAGACTTTCTTAACCGAATGCCCCAAGATGTTGTCTGGGAAACCTTTACAAGGACCGTTAATACATTGGTAGCGCACGCAACGGAACAGAAATCGTTCCAACCCAAAAACAAGCGTAAATCATTTCTGAGGAACAGAAGACGTAAATGTATGTCCCGGAGGGATTTGGCATGGCGAGATCACAAGGACTGCTCGAACGCCGAAACCTGGACTCCATACGTGACACATCGTAACTTCCGTGTGAAACTGATCTGCGAAGACAATGTCACACATCATCAGGAGTTAGTGAAGCGATTCTGCACGAACCGCAAACCTATGTACAGGCACGTTAACGGCCATCGAAAGGTGAAGCGGGGGATTCCAGCACTAGTCATGGCTGAGGGGGTGCACGTGATCAGTATTGGAAGCAGCTGACCTCCTACGGCTTCATTACTCCCAAACTTCCCAGCAAACAACGAGCCCAATCTTTCTCCACGTCTCCATCACTCCACCGTAGGGTTTAGAAAACATCACTTTCACTGCGGAAGCAGTATTGAAGAAGTTGTTATCCTTGCGTATCTACAGTTATCCCGGAGCCGACAAAATCCGACCAAAGGCTCTGCAGGCGGTAGCTAATGATCTGTAGCATTTCCCGTAAAGTTGCAGTAAAGTTCCAAAATTTTGCAAAGAAGGAGCAAACTTTTGGAAAGAAAGTCCAAAATGTTACAAAACTCTGTGCGATTCGCCAGCCGCTCAGAGCCAATCCTTTGACCTTAAGTGTGTTCTCATTGGCCGGATGACAAGGTTCTGTGCGTTAGTCTGGGGAGGTGAGCGCATTGC
The DNA here is from genome assembly GCA_944474145.2 of Dicrocoelium dendriticum. Taxonomy (NCBI): domain Eukaryota; kingdom Metazoa; phylum Platyhelminthes; class Trematoda; order Plagiorchiida; family Dicrocoeliidae; genus Dicrocoelium; species Dicrocoelium dendriticum. The sequence goes on along the minus strand of OX104065.1, from coordinate 90,293,552 downwards.
CCGTTGACTGGGTGCGACTTATGACTGAACCTTAGAGGCATGCACTTCGCCGGTGCAACTGGCTTGTATGCGCCCCCCTCACCTCCGAAACGATGGATCATAATGGGTCTGAGCGCAATGAACAGCTGGAACATAAGCGCACGACCGTAACCATGTCAGTGATACTAACGTCGTCGGTATGTCTTCTCGCGTTCGCCAGAGTATCTTATCAGACATCGAGACCGAGTTTTGGGCGCTTTCGCCAACGGTGATGACTGGTAGTGAACAACGTCAAATATCAAACAGTCTACTCCTGGATTCGTCGTTCACTTGATCAGGAGCCGAGTACTACGCAGGCGCGGTCGCAAGCGGATTTTGTCGAAGGAAGACGTAGATGACATTCTGGATTGGATCGCAAGGGACTCAACTCTTACGCTACGGGAAATGCGCGTAAGAATACGAGCAGTAATGAATAAGGACATTTCCAAGTCAACAATCGCACGGCACCTAGATGATCGATTGATAACTATGAAGTACATCTATCAGGTTCCTGGGGGAATGAACGATGAGCGAACCAAGGGGTTACGTAGGGAATTTGTTCAGCAGTTTCTCCAACTTGAGAGTGATGGCAAGTTCTACATTTGGATTGGCGAAGCGAACTTCAACGTTTACTGCAAACGTACTCGTGGTCGGGCGCCCAGAGAAGTGAGGGCCAGTTGCAAAGTTGCCAACAGCAGAGGCCACAATTTGCATTTAATCGGTGCATTCACGATGGAAGGGAAAGTGGCGATGACAACCCGGAGAGGCTCATTCACAGGTCCCCTATCTCTCGAATGGCTGCGAATCTATTTAAACAATCTGAAACGGGAGATGGAACTCCGGCAGGTTGTCGTGGTATGTGATAACGCACCACGTCACACAGGACTGGAAGAACTGTCGTCATTAGATGGATACGATGGAGTAACCATACTGAGACTGAGCCCATACTCTCCGTTCCTCAATCCGACCGAGAATGTTTGGCAGGTGGTGAAGGCCAGAGTGAAGAATGAGATGAGAGTGCACTACGAGGAACTTCTGGCCGGGGATCCCCAGAAACTCATGACGCAGATGGAATGAAGGCTACAGTTCCTTGAACGCATTGCCAGAGCAACCACCAAGGATATCCGCGTTGCAGGATGTCGTAATGCTATTCGACATATGCGTGTACATTTGCCTAATTGTCTAGAAAAAAAGACATATTTTGAGCACGTTGTTGGCCTATATTTTACGTATCTGGTTGTACTGAATACTGTATTATGGAGCAAGTAGAAATGAATTCTGTACAACTATTTCGAAATATGGTGAAAAACGTTATAAAAGTTGTCAACCGTGAATATCATTGTCGTTCTCATGTAACATGTAAAATATTCGACTTACGATATTTCAGGATTCACAAATTTGATATGTCATCGTAAGTGTGCAGTCGTTCTCTGAATCGAATAGAGGCAAAATACAAATCTAACAACGTTTTGAACTGCTGCACAGATGTTGCCTCAATCAAATGTTCGGGCAAACTGTTCCAAATGTTTACCACTCTCCTTTCGAAGCACAGTGGGTGGGGAATACATTTCATATCCGGCACGACAAGTTTGTATCTGTGTCCGCGTGTGCTGCATGGCCCACGTAAGTGCAGTATTGGCCTTAGCATGGGGAACTCACCAAGATGTAGAATTCGGTAGGTCATAATGAGGTCGACTCGCACCCGACGGTAGGACAAGGTGTAGAGTCCTAGTTTCTCGCACCGGTCTTTAAACCCCAAGCTACGTAAACTTGGAATGAGCCTGGTAGCAACGTGTTGGACCCGTTCGATCTTTTGTGCCTCGCCTCGGGTAATCGGAAAGTAGGCGGGCGAACCGTACTCTAGCATTGGTCTAATGATAGAAGAGAACTGGCGAGTGGCAACCTCTTCAGACCATGTGCCGAAGCTACGTTTGAGCGCCCAAAGCATGCGCAGTCCGTTCCGATATAACCTGTTCGTGTTGTCCACGGACTTCGAATCATAGCGTGAGAGTACACCTAGGTCCTTCACGGAGGGTGTGGGATATAGCGTTTGGCCGTCAAGTGTAGGTTCGGCCGTTAGCACCCTTCCCCAGGCTCATAAATACCGACTTGGCTGGGTTGACCGGGAGAAGAACTTCTGCAGACCATGTGGATAAGCGGTTGAGATCTTGTTGAAGTAGGCCACAGTCATCGGGAGCGTCGATTTCTCTCCAAATCTTCATGTCGTCCGCAAACAAGGCACACGGCGACCGGAGAAGCTGCGGTAGATCATTGATGTGGATCAGGAACAGAGTGGGTCCCAGCACACTGCCTTGAGGCACGCCACTTGTAGAGGGGTACCAGTCAGTTAGATGGTTGTCGACCTGTACCCTCCACTTTCATCCAACAAGAAAGTCTCTGATCCACCGGTGCAGAGAGCCACCGACGCCACACATGCTGAGTTTGTGAAGGAGAACCTCATGACTGACCTTGTCGAACGTTTTACTGAAATCGATGAATATCACGTCGACAGATTTCCCCTTGTTTATTGCTTTCAACCACTTATGCCTCGTCACAAGCAGGTTCGTAATTCATGAGCGACCTTGCATAAAACCGTGCTGTGCGGGCGTCAGGACCTCGTTTGACTGTAGCAACTGCAGCAATCTTTTCTTCACGATTTTCTCAGCAACCTTTGCCAAAATAGGTGTCAGACAAATTGGCCTGTAATCGTCTACTTTGCTAGGGTCGCCGCCTTTCGGAATAGGCTTCACCACCGAACATTTCCAGTCAACCGGCAACGAACCTTCGGACAGAGACCTGTTGAAAAACTCAGTCACGACAGGAGAGATGATGGTCGAAAGTGACTTGAGAACCAGTGGGTGAAGCCCATCACGTCCGGCAGGTTTGGTGCCGTCAAGGTTGGCGAGCAGTTGACCTACCTCTTCAACGCCGCAATGCCGACTATCGAGCTCGGTAAAAGCGATACACGTCGAAATCGGAAAAGACACCTGGTTATTCGCAAATACAGAAGCGAAGTGCGCCGCTAACGCGGACGCACGCTCAGTGCTGGAGGTTAGGGGCTGTCTGTAAAAAGTCGGTCCTTCAGGGACAAAACGTATATTCTGCAAACAAAAGGACCAGGCGAAAACGCAGGCAGAGGGCGAGTGAAACATATCGGTATATACAGCTAGTTGGATCCATAATTAACGACTTTTGTGAATGCATGACATTTTTCCTTTGATTCAGTCAAACAAACTCACTCAAATGCGTCCAACTGTTGGCCAATCAGCGTGCATGTGAGAAACGTGTGAACGTCCTATCCGCTGCCCCCTTTCCTTGCCGCAGCCTAACGGCTTCCTTGCTGGGCTGGCACCGCACGTTCGTTCGAGTGTATACTCCCATCACACTGTCCATCCGGGCCATCCAGCACTGACACGTCACCTGCCGGCTTCAGGCGTCGCTTCACGTATGCATAGATTCTCTTTGGGGCGGTCTTCGCGACTACTGCGAGCTGCTCTTCGGAATGCCGGCGTTTATTCTTTTTTGCACTGTTGCGGAGGTTCCGCTGACATTTATACCCATTGTAATCATTGGCAGAGCCAGAGAGGAGGAATTTGTCCCGCAGTCTGCGCCGCGTCCGAGCCAGGTTTCAAACTCTTTGTCAGACCAGTGAGGTTTAATCGGTCCAACCTTCCGACATTTCAATGGCACAAATTGGGAACACAATAATGTCAATCTCTCTTTTATAAATATCCAACAATCTTCCACAGATGCAGCTTGTGACAGAGACCAATCCAGTTGGCTAGCGGTTCGAGCTAGACCATCGAAATCCGCTTTCCAGTAGTTGGGAGCTGGTTCCAGCGGACGTGAATACGGCAAGGATAATTCCATATCAGTTATGAACACTGAATGGTCGCTTGTAGCCATGGGCTCCAGGATCCTAACGTCACGCACTCGTTGTTCGTAGCTCGTTAACATCAGGTCGAGACAGGACGAGGTTGAACGTGTTGATATGCGTGTTGGCTGGTATATGTGTTGCGATGCCCCAGTTTCAAGTACTAAATCCACGAACTTTGCTTCAACCTCACTATGTCCAGGCATCAAATGCACATCAGGCCATCGTATTCGAGGACAGTTAAAATCGCCCATAAGTAGAAAGTGTGGACGACTCATGTGGGTTCGAAGAATGGGCAGCCAATCCAAACAACGACTCAGGGGACTGCGATAAACTGCGCCTGAAGCGGATTGAGCACCACAGTAGCTCACACAAACCATCGTCACTTTGGTAGGTGTTCACAAGTCTCCCACGCAGGGAAGACCGGATGTAAAGTAAGACACTACCGTGGGCATTCTTTAGTCTATCGCATCGGAAGCACGAGTAACTGTTGAGTTCAAGTTCTTGGGTGTATAACTTTGCATGCAGCCATGTCTCTGTGAGTCCCACTACGTCTGGCCGCTCAGACGCAACGAAACAAAAAAGCTCATCGCGCTTGTTCATAACACTGCAAACGTTTGTGAAGGTTACTCGCAGGCCGCAGCAGGAGCCGCCGGGAGTGCTTAATGTGTGTGCAGCCTGTTTATCCTGATTCGCAGATTGTTGGAAACCACCCGAAAAGTTACGATACGAAGATTTGTTTCCCCCACCAGTGCGTCTTTTCAGCTCAATGATGGCAGACTTGAGCCGCTCCCTGTCTACTGGGTCCAGGTCTGGACGAACATGGATCTTCAAACCTTTCAGCCTACTTAGGCGGGACATGATCAGTCTTGGACTGGCTTCGTCTACAAAAGTGATCCTCACAGGCCGATTTCGTTGATCATCTTGCTTTCCAAGACGCGTAATTTGCCTCACTTTTACCGAGTCCTCACCAGCGTCAAGGAGTCTGTCAATAAGACCCTGTAGAACTCGACATCGTGATCGTAGCCCACTTGGGGTGATGGATCACCGGACTCCGGTGAGTGAAAGATCACGATATTATAACGCCTCTGGTCGGGCGAGGTTGACTTTGTATAACACGTCACTGGCAGCAAGTAGGGAAGTGTGAGTATTCACAGTGTTTTCAAAATATATTTGCACATACGTAAGTTTGTGTGCTCGTACGGGGATTGAAGCTATATCTGATGTCTAGAGCAAGGCAGTGACAAGGGCCCGGCTTCAAGTGAGCCATGCCCGAGTGATATGTTCAACTTATGGCCCTTTTCGTGCTGGTATTCGCTGCGCCGTACTCTTTTCATAATCAGCCTGAGATAATGTAGACACAGTTTCTTTGTTCGGAAAACTAGGATGTTTGGAAAGCGCTTTGTAGGACCAAGTGAGCTTGCCGGGTGAATTAATCGTCAGATGTATCACAGTATGGGATATCAGCGTGGATAGTTGAATAGTAGTGAATATGAAATTACTGCGCACGGCATGTCAGGCTTTTCCAAGTGTGAGAGGATCTGATAGGTGCGAGTTCGCAAACACATCAATTGCCAGACAAGATGTCGTCATTGAAGCTGAACGAATGAATCGCGTGTTTAATAGAAACCGTCTCTGTGCGATGTTTGTCCGCTGTATTTGAGTGCACTGGCGAGTTAATTCGTTACCCGATTGGAAGTTGGTCTGTCAAGTTCGGAACCCACATCAGCCGGTTCGGAAACTGTACTTTAGATTTAAAAGCAACCATTCCTACAGCAAGCCCAATTTAATTTGCGTGCCAGAAAGGCCCGAATAGCTGTCCAGTACGACTTGGATACTGTCTTGATTGTTCGGATGATCACTGGTTTGACCCAATAGCGTGCGTAAAAATATGGGGGTGTAGTTGGCTTGGATACAGTGGCGTAGCAACTATTTTTGCTGTCCGTGGCGGACATACAATTGCTGCATCTCTCGTAGTAGTAAAGTCCGCAATTGAAATTGCCATTCATTATTTCGTTTCACATAACAACAATCACAGATTTAACTTCAGAGTGCTGTCTTGAATGCAGCTATTTGAATTCTTAAAATACTCGTGTTCAAAATGTACAGGCACACTTTTCGTGCACTACTTGAAGACGCTGGCATCCGAGCTGAATAAGCGCTCATCGAACGCAATTGAACATTAATGGTCGAAAATCCGGCAGACTTTGCTAGCAGCGGGTATGTCTTAATGTGGCAAATCAAATCGCCAACCTGGACATTGGGTCAGTACGCAGTCTCAGAAACTTATAGATGCTTGCCAACGTGTTCCGGCTGATAGCGAACACAAGGAGACTCGCAAAGATTTCAGGGCGAAACTGGTTGCTAACCTGAAGAGACAGGGAAGACTGGTGGCCGGGTGGTCTGCACGCCTGGTTTGCAATCATAAGGCCACTGGTTCGAATCTATTTTCCTGGCATGCTTTGTCATCCTGGATGTCTTCTCGGTGCTCACCCAGTGTCTGAAACCCCCGTCGAAAAAAGCTATCCCGCTGACTAAGTGTTACACTGAGCCGATACCGTGGACAGGATGATCAAGTGTCACGATAACTGATCAGCGCTTGAATTCTGGTGCCATTTGTCACAAACGTCATTGTCTGTCGTGCAAGTGCGAAATACTGCCAAGCAGTCGGACTATGTACGGCACATCTATCTCTCAACACGACTTGGGTGCGCAAGAATCCGTTACTTCTCCTTTTCTACCGATTAGCGAAATGATTCTACGTTGTCAAACGTGGTACTGACAGAACATCAGATACAGACAATTGAAATTGTAAAATCATTACTACCATGTATCTCAGCCCAGGAAATGTAGCTTGCGAAACTGCACATTTCTCACAATTAAGATTTTCAGACTGCAGCCGTGCGAACATCAGAACGCTATAAACTACCCACTCTGAAGATATCTTCGACGCATAATGATACGTAAATAATAATACTGCCGTTCACATTCACTATGTGGTGCATTCCCTAGCTCGCACCCTTGATCCTTGGGTTCACTGTGAATATGTTGTTCCATTTACACGAGTACCGACAATTGTCTACAATGCACACAGGACACAGTGTCTCCAGTAGAGAGGTGTGCAGTTTTGTCATTATTTCGGTAGCAACATTTGACCGTAGTTTAACCCGGCCAGCGGTGGACAAGTTGACTGAGTGTTACTCTGGACTGGCTCAACGTCGTTCACTTTACTTCGTGTCGGGCCCCAATACGCTGCGTATTTTCAACCCAATTTCATTTACCTAGTCCAACCTTCCCTTGAAAATCTCTCTAATCAGCCTTGCTCATTGCGATTTGCATGATTGCACTTGTCAACGGACGGGGTGGAGGGACATACATGGGCGTCGCACACAGAAGGTGCCACATATTACAAACCGGAATGTCCTAGAGGCCAACGGTATGTGAGCGATGTGACTGGCCGGGCTAAGCTGAGTTCAAATGTTGCAACCGCAATAATGATGTTGATCGAAGTAACGTTCCAGGTTGGAGTATTGTAGTGAAATCCCCCCACGTTGAGCCAGTCCAAACTAACACTCAGTCAACTTGTTCACCGCTGGCCGGGTTAAACTACGGTCAAATGTTGCTACCGAAATAATGACAAAACTGCACACCTCGCTAATGGAGACTGTGTCCTATGTGCAGTGTAGACAATTGTCGGTACTCGTGTAAATGCAACAACATATTCACAGTGAACCCAAGGATCAAGGGTGCGAGCTAGGGAATGCACCACATAGTGAATGTGAACGGCAGTATTATTACTTACGTATCCTTGTGCGTCGAAGATATCTTCAGAGTGGGTAGTTTATAGCGTTCTGATGTTCGCACGGCTGCAGTCTGAAAACCCTAATTGTGAGAAATTTGCGGTTTCGCAAGCTCAATTTCCTGAGCTGAGATAGATGGTAGTAATTATTTTTTAAGATTTCAATTGTCTGTATCTGATGTTCTGTCAGTACCACGTTTAACAACGTAGAATCATTTCGATAAGCGGTATAAAAGTTGAAGTAACGGATTCTTGCGCACCCAAGTCGTGTTGAGAGATATATGTGCCGTACATAATCCGGCTGCTTGGCAGTATTTCGCACTTGCACGACAGGCAATGACGTTTGTGACAAATGGCACCAGAATTCAAGCGCTGATCAGCTATCGTGACACTTGATCATCCTGTCCACGGTATCGGCTCAGTGTAACACTAGGTCAACGGGATAGATTTTTTCGACGGGGGTTTCAGACACTGGGTGAGCACCGAGAAGACATCCAGGATGACAAAGCAGGCCAGGAAAATACATTCGAACCAGTGGCCTTATGATTGCAAACCAGACGTGCAGATCACTCGGCCACCAGTCTTCCCGGTCTCTTCAGGTTAGCAACAGTTTCGCCCTGAAATCTTTGCGAGTCTGCTTGTGTTCGCTATAAGCCGGAATACGTTGGCAAGCATCTATAAGTTCCTGAGACTGCGTGCTGACCCAGTGTCCATGTTGGCGATTTGATTTGCCACATTAAGACATGCCCGCTGCTAGCAAAGTCTGCCGGATTTTCGACCAGTGACGTTCAATTGCGTTCGATGAGCGCTTATTCAGCTCGGATGCCAACGTCTTCAAGTAGTGCACGAAAAGTGTGCCTGTACATTTTGGACACGAGTATTTTAAGAATTCAAATAGCTGCATTCAAGACAGCCCTCTGAAGTTAAATCTGTGATTGTTGTTATGTGAAACGAAATAATGGATAGCCATTTCAATTTCGACCCAGTCCTGATTTGGATTAGCAATTTTCTACACGAACGACGGTTAGAGGTGAGAGTCCGAGAATCATTATCCGATGCAGTCGATGTGATGGGTGGTGTATCAACAGACTCGGTGCCTGGACCTCGTCTATTCTTGGGGTTCATTAACGATTTGGCGAGATCACTTGCTTCCGATTTCCTAATTTTCGCTGATGATATCAAGATATGGCGAAGGATCAGAGGACCGGACGACAACGAACGGCGCCAGTGTGATTTTAACATAGTGTCGAAGTTGTCAGTTCAAAACCCCCTACTATTCAACGTAGACAAAGGTCGTGTTGTACAATTACGCCATAAACATAACTACACATTTGCTAGGGACAAACCGATTGCAGACCAGCTCCCAGGAACGTGACTTTGGTGTGCTCGTGCAGAGTGACCTCAACTGTACAAAACAGGCTAAGGTGGCTGCGAAATGATGCAACCAGCAAGTCGGCATGCTGCGAAGGGCATTCGGGAGATTCGACCCATCAATCTTCCCAATGATGCACAATTCCTACGTGCGCCCGAATGTTGTATACGCTATTCAAGCTTAGTAACCTTGGTTGAAACGGCACCTGGAGGCGTTAGAGGCACCACAACGAAGAGCAACAAAAAATGTAAAGGGCCTGCGCTATCACTCTTACCACTGAAGGCTGAGTTTGCTGGGAATTTTCAGCGGACGTTATCGAAGGCTGCGCTTCGATCTCATATTACTGTATCAGATATTGAGTGACCCCAACCATGTATGCCGCGACTTGCTGAAACTTGGCCACAACACGCAGCTCCGGAGTAACGGCTTAAAATTGAAGGAACAATATAGCCGTCTAGTGTCGACGGGATTACTTTTCCCTTCGGGTTTGCCAACAATGGAACGCACTCCCAGACTCAGTTGTATCCTCCGCTACCTTGAACATTTTCAAAAAACGATTAGATGTTGCTCATAGCTCCCAGCACTTCGTTACCTAAACTCCTCTATTGTCGATTACGTCAAGCATGCTTTTCAACAGGGTTTATGTATCAAATGGTCCCAAGTGAGTGACCATATTTTACTTTGCTCATGCCTTATATCAACAACCACTGCATCTCGGTGTATTATGAAACGTTTACGCTGGATTTTTTTAACTTTTACACTGATGTTATTTATTAAAGTATTCATCTCAGCAGACAATCGGTAGATGACCACATACATTTTGATTTCATCGTATTCACCCCAATTATCCTACGGGACGTATCAAGCACTTGCTTTTATCCCGTGATAAGTCATTGTTCAATCATTGTTCCCTACAAAAATACGGGACAAGTTAAGCTGGTGCTGTGTTACGCGTTGTAAACCAATGTTCACTTAAGAAAGGTGGCTCCCATCCACATGCCTTCCGGTCTTATTCCTTCGGGTCTAATTGGATATGGGTAGGATGGAACTCTGGGTGGTGCAGCACGAGTCAACCATGGTCCCATATTTAGCGTAGGCATCAATTAATTCTCCTGATGGAGGCCGCATATATATACGGTAAGTCTGACGGATGAGGGCCGATGAGCACAATTCAGAATGCGTAGGGCGGTTCATGGACTCACAGTGTCGCGTTTATGGTGAACCCTGGTCATTTACGGCAGTTGTCTCCGCCACCCAATGTTTAGCGGAAGTGCGCAAAAGGACGCACTGCGTATGGTGCGCGCGTGCAAACCCATGAATTTCTCTCTAACCTTAGTCGTGAGGACATGGCATGCTCGGCAGACCAGTGGTTTAGTTCAGGGATCAGCATACCGGTGCACCTGCCGCTTCACAGGTGAGCAAGTGCTCTCTGCGTCTCATCCAGTGCCAGTGTGTCGGCAAGACACATGTTCGTCTTTCATTTTTGCAACCCGTGTGACATCAACCTCTGAAGGGTTGTTCAAGAGACAGTCATAGTGCGTTTGACCGATCTGAATTATTTCTGCAGTCTGTATGCAGACAGCGCCTGAAGTAGCATCCACCAGCGTCCTCAGCAGCTGCAACCTGGGTCCATAGACCGTCTTCAAGGAGTCGAAGAATTCCTTATACTGGCGGCATTCGGCGTGACTTCCATCCGCTTAGTCTACTCCGTTCATCATGCATTCTTGATGCGGCGGACCTCTCGAATCAGTTGCCATCGATCTTTGCGATACTGACTCTCCTTGTCTGCATCTTCAGAGTCATCCACATGTGCACCAAATGTCGCACTTTTTCTCACACCAATTCGTTAATTGTCGTACTGCTTACAGTTTGCGCGCATGGGATTTTCTTTGGCAACATGCGTACCGGTTCACAGATGTAACACCATAGGTCGCCGACTGATGCGATGCAGTCGACATCGCCAAGGCGACTAGCCATCACCATCTTCAGCTCTATCCTCTTCTCAACAGTACCTAAGGAAAGAACATTACACTTGCGCCGGTTCACGGCAGGAGTGCAATAGATGGATCTATGAAAATATATGTCCGGTTTGGTCTCCACGAACTTGTGATCAGTGTCACGCTCAGCTCCACGCAGTACACGTGTTAGGCGCCCTGCACACGTCACACACACACACACACTGGTGTACGATGACATAGTCGAGCAGGTGAGCTTGACCACTCCGTCCAAGTAGGAATATCACTCGCACACAGTGCAAACTGGGTGTTCGTGAGGGTCAGATCGTGAGTGGTACAAAAAAGACCAGCCAGTCTCCGTTCCCACTAGCTGTACCAATGCTATACGGGCAGATTAAGCCTGTCCACAGAGTAGCGTCACGACCTGCGCGGGCGTTCAAATTACCCAGTAAAGAACAGGCGGTTGCTTCTCGGCACAGATGGTATCACGGAGGACAACTGACACGTTGCGTCATCAGAATAACACACGATGGGACTATATGTGCTAACAAAAGTGGAAAATTTAGATCTTCCAAACCGTGGGCGAAATGGTATCAATCGTTGGTTGATTCAGTCGACGCTGCCATCAGCCAGCCATTTAGGCGGTCGGATAGTGCAAATTCGATCCCATGTTAACATGGTGCTGTGGTGTCGTTTCTCATGCAGTAGAACGTGTAATGGGCAGCAGCCTCATGCAGCTTGTCTTGTTCCGCGAGCCGTGTCCCCCTGAATGCTTCAATGTCGATCCAATAGCGGGCGAGTTCAATGACGACTAATGCAGTGCGCCGCTAGATATGGTCACTCGAGTTCTGATCGAGTAGTGTGCATATGTCCCAGCACCCGATATTGGGTGTTTTGCGTGGAGGCATACGATTAAGGTGGCGGACAATCGCATGGAGAGTGACCTGCATTGAAGGAAGTAGTGGGTTAAATGAAATGAGGACGGGGAGTATGTGCAGAGGAAGAAGAAAGGAGGTGTCAGCGGTAACCTGTTTTCGCTTATCAATCCCGCTGTATGTAGCAGAAAAGACAATCCATTTCCTAGTGCCACTACGCGACCGCCGATGCAGCATACGATTATTATTATTGGAGCCATTCATGGTTAGATTTGGAACTGGAATACTGCCAACGCGTCCACAGTTCACAGGAGTACGGCTCGGGTCTTCGGCCAAAACCTTCGATGAAAGCTACTTCCGAACGGCAGCGCGCCGTGTGCCATGAGTCAGTTAACCGACTGACGCGGAATTGTGTCCTACTCTTACTTATAAGAGGGGTATAATGCAACTCCCACCCAGTGGTCACCACGAGGCGTCTAGGACATAAATCCACGGTACAACATTGGGGCAATCATGTCGGGATCTAGTTAACACATGCCTCAGCGGACGATGACGCGATGGACCGAGAGGCATTGTGGCTCGTGTCGAGTAAGTCTGTAAGCTTCATTGAATGTCTACACAGTTGTATGCGGGTGACGATGCAGCTCATTGGACAGACGTCGGATGAGTTTGATGTTGTCTCTGGCGTGAAGCTTGACCGTGTCTTAGCACCTACTCTGTTTAATGTTTACCTTGATTCAATGACGTTTTGCGTTTTAGATGCTGCTTGTGATTACGGTGTCCGCGTGGAGCACCGCAGAGATGGTGGGTTGGTGAACATCCATCGTTTCCGAGCGAGAACCCTAGTGTATGAGACAACCATCCGTAGTTTGTTGTTTGCGGACGACCGAATGTTGTTTTCACACATCGCAGATAAGTTGCGGCACATGACTACGGCTCTCGCTTCAATAGTGGCTAAGTTCTGGCTCACCATTAATACAAGCATGACGATTTCTCTTTTTCAGCCTACACCAGGAATGGAGTCCGTAGGCCTGGCGCAAATCCACACTGGCAACAACATTTTGGAAACCACTTTGAGATTTCGGTACCTAAGAAGTGTAATGTCTACCAACCTGCAGATGACGAGCAAGCTGCGCATCTGCGTATCGAAGGTGGATGCTGCGTTCGGCAAACTGCGGAAACGTGGGTCGAACAACCACAAGCTTACGGTTGAGACGAAGCTGGTGGTACACACGTTAATGGTGCAGTCCGTTCTTTTATACGTAAGCGAAACGTGGACGATGTACTGGAAGGACGCCAGATATCTTGAGCGGTTTCATCAACAGTGTCTGTGACGGAATCTGCACATCGGGTAGTGCGATAGATCACAGTCTTCGCATTTGCAAGTCGGGCGTCAAACTTTAAACACTTATATAGGTCACTAAGCGCCATGGGCTGCTTGCATTTCTTTAACAAGTGAATAATTCCCATGGAACCATAAGTTAAAGAAATGAAAGCAGCCCATGGCGTTTAGTGACCTCAACAAGCGATTGATCAGATTTATCAAAGAGTGCATAGAGCGTAATCAGCATCCGAAGTTCTATTGGAAACCACTTAGATGAATACATATTCAGCTAACCATAAAATCCTTGAAAAGGTTTGCTTATGATTTCGGAAAAGTTTGAAAACAACCGGCTGGAGTGACGCGTTGACATGTAACGCGATTTACCTATTGCCTACATCCCATTCGTCACGATTATCATCCCAGTGCGCTATAAGTGCTACTCCAATCCTCGACTGGTTCACTCAACCTGAGAAAACTTTTGTGTCAAAAGCGAAACGTTGCCCACAAACTATAGCAACCGGTTGTTTTCAAATCTTTCTGAAATCATGAGTTATCGATCGGTTCCAAACATTTTCCAAGATGTTGTATGCTTATGACATTTTGGAAGACATGCAGTCTCGGCTCTCTGAAATGGAACAGCTCTGTTTATGTCATTCATACGTGAGACTATTTAATAGCAAGTAGAAAGGTTGCTGTACAAATCTAACGAATTATGAAAAATCCAAAACATTTAATTGCGAATCGTCAGCGGTAGTTTTTGGTCAGTTAATCTTTTATTCTTGTTCGGTTATGAATTCGTATTGGTGTCATTATTTCCGGATATAGGATGCACTTTTTTCCATTGTATGTGCACCGTTTCACAAAAGCACAGATTTCTGAAATAATCCTCGATACCTGTTTTAAAACACAGCACAGAATCGGCCTCTATTAATCCGCGTAGTGTACTTCATAAGTTTACGATTCTTCGTTCTATACAAAGCTGATGTGATACCTTATTCATGCAGGGGACCCTGAGTTTGCAACGATGTCTTCGGGTGTTACAGGGTTTCCGAAGGTGAAATATTGGCCGCAGTATGAGGAAGTGACTCAAGTGTAGTACTAGATGAGTCATAACAAGGCCAATACTTACTCGGCGATAGGATAGTGTGAAGAGTCCGAGCCTATCACGTTTTTCATACGGAAACTTTCGTAGACTGATTGACGACTTTGCTAGTGACCTTCGTGAATCTTGCACTCGATATATACGAAACAAGGGAAAGGCGATACTCCGAACGGCAGAAAGAGTTGGAACTATGTTACCCAGAGTCTAAGGTTCCGACCAACTCAGAGAAATATGTACACAAATTGTCTGGCATGTAGTGGAACTAGCTGCAGCTAGAAGCACTGTCCCTTGGCCCAGAGTTTTGGTTCTCCCAATCGAAAAGTGGGCAAGTTCATCTAGAGACTCAGCTTGAGAACTTTATGCAACAACTAATGGAATTAAATCTTTTATCTCCACTTACAAACGACAGAGTTAAGACCATACTAGTACATCTCTCAAAACAGTGTCACAACTAAGTCCAAAACATCGGAACATAAACAAACAACTAGTGCCCAACGTAGCGCTGATCCTTTGTCGAGCAGATAAAGCGTCTGGTTGGGTACTGATGGACAAGTTTGACTATACCCCCAAGCTGCAGATGATTCTGAGTGACAACGGTAAGTTCTGACGGAACGCATTCCAGAAAGAGACGACTGCGCAGGAGGAAACAATAGTCGCTCACATTCTGAAGGAGCTGAAAGAGGCGAGGAAAACAGACAGTTCGCTTTTCATAAGGTCGGTTCCATATGGCTCACAACCTCCGCGACGATACGGACTGCCTAAAGTGCATAAAGCCAAAGTTCCCACGCAAACCAATAATAAACATGTCCTCCTTTGCCTTTCATTTAGTCATCAAATGGATAACAGTTACTTGAAACCGTACGTAAAGAAGTAGCTATTCACACTGGGCCGGTGGCCGAATGGTCTGCACACTTGGCTTTCAATCATAAAATCACCGGTACGAATGCGTATAGGAGTGGGCGTTCTCACAGTATACTCAGCCTTTGCACGACTGGTGGTGGCTGCGCGGTAGCGAAGCACCGCTACGGCGTACAGCTGCCGACTTCTTATATTATACTGTGACGGATACATTCGAGTTAATTAAGCGAATAGAAGATTTGAACGCAGGTGATGAAGTGGTGTTTTCCTTTGATGTAGAATCACTCTTCATTAATGCACCACTGTTAGAAACAGTGAATTTCATGTGATTATTTCACTGAAAGGAACATGAGCCATGGTATCCCTTGGAACAAACTGAAAGAGCTGATCTTACGATGCATCCTCAATGTACAATTCTTATTGTATAGAGTTTACTATCGGCAGATAGATGGGGATGCAATGGGTTTTCCACTAGGCCCGATCTTGGCAGATACCTTCATCGCGAACCTTGTGCGTGGATCACTTAGCAACCTGATCGCGCCAATCGATTCGTAGTACCGATATGTGGA
Organism: Dicrocoelium dendriticum; assembly: GCA_944474145.2. Lineage (NCBI taxonomy): Eukaryota > Metazoa > Platyhelminthes > Trematoda > Plagiorchiida > Dicrocoeliidae > Dicrocoelium > Dicrocoelium dendriticum. The sequence goes on along the minus strand of OX104065.1, from coordinate 90,277,806 downwards.
CGACACATTCATCGTCTATGACGCTTCCATTGATAGTAACAATTTGCTAGACATATTTAACAGTGTACACCCGTCATTAGCATTCACCAGTGAAACTGAAAAAGACGGTAAGTTGGTCTTCCGAGACGTCCTATTTGTGCCTTCGAGAGAATGGGTCAATTGAAAAAAGTGTACTCCGAAAAGCGAAGTGGACAGGCCAGTACACCCACTTTCTCACCTACGTGCTACTGAGATATAAGGGAAATTTAGTCAGATGCCTATTTTATCGTCCCAGTACCATATGCAGTCCTGGGACAATGGTCACAAATTCAGCTCATCCTTAGTACACTGCAGGATAATGGATATTTTCCCCAGTTCATTAAAAAGCACTCTAGACTACTTCATTCCACCAATGCTGTCACTACAGTGCCGAAAAAGATCATCTTTCTTACAGCTACTTTCAAACGAGACAGTGCTTTTGAGCTGTTAAGGAGGAAACTGTCGACCGTAAGGGCTCACACATTCCCAGTAGACAACCCTAAATTGCTTGCCGAAACTACACCACTGGTTTCTCAGCATCTGAAGGATAAACTCGCGGTCCGGTCCGAAGCTTGCATCCTATGTCAATTTCCTTGCATCTGTAGCTCAAGGCGCCTCAGACATACAACCAGGCGACTGCTTAAAAGGATCGCTGCCCTTCCCTGCGTAGCTATGAAAAGGTACCGTAAAGAACATCAATTGTTTGATACTGGAGCATTTGGTTGAAACAGGATACCAGACTCAGACAAAAGACGCACTCAAGGTCATATATCCCATCCCGAAAGAACACTCCAAGACTAAAGAAACGCTTGTTAACCACAGCCGAGGCCATCGAAATCCGTTTTCAAAACACAACTGTGCAAAGTTTGATCCTACCTTGGCTATGAACCCGCTCCGGCGAGAATTCCTCAAGTCACACATGAAAAACCGACCAGCATTCGTCACCGCTGACCTGTCTACCCTCACTCAGTGTGTGTTGTGTCCAAGCGACTAACTAAGGCATTGAGCGATGACCGACCATGCTGAGCCAATAGTGCGTATATTTCATGCTTTCTAGTTTAGACCTAACTTTCAGTAGCCAATCGATTCTGTAATTTTGCTCTACAATTGTAAATGCCTGATGAGATTTATTGAAAAAGTGTTCTTCGCGTAGTTGTGAAGATTATATATATATATATATATATATATATATATATATATATATATATATATATATATATATAATGGTCAAACCAGTCAAAGTCGACCATTCAAGGGCCCGACAAAAAGTGGTCACTGTGGACTGGTTCATGCACAGGGACATTGCTCATAGGTGAATAGGTTGGGGATATTTTTGGCTGGTCGTCATATCAGATTGGACTGTATATGTAGGTATGGCCTGTTGCAAAAGGTGTTGAGGAGTCCATACGTAATGCATATTTTGATCAGCGCGAATCTACTGCATCTTCCAGCGCACCGAACATTTCAGTGTCACAGTGAGTTGTCTCATCGTTCAAAGCGAATAAACCCTGTTTATCGACCTTTATCCGTTTCTTCGACGGACCATCCGTCCCACATAGTTCCTAAGCTTTTATGCTACTTGTGTAGTTTAAGTAACTAAATAACTAGCACATTGGCGTCCTTGATGCGGGGCAGAGCACAGCCGGAAGCAACCGAGGGTTCACCTACTCATGACTGGCTGGTGCACCAAAACGATGTACACTTGTCGGCACTTTTCCAGTACACATTCCTGAAAATCTCAATGACTGGTTACAACGAAGCAAGAGCGTACAATCTTCCATTGTTTGCATGGAACGAAGGGAAGTGCACATATACTGTTGTGTCGGAAGGACCCGTGAGCGAGAGTACTGAAAAGTAGGAAATCGACCCCCGGAATCAGGGAGATTCTCGCAGTGTTTTTGACTCCAACGAAAACCAGAAACCGGAGCTGGCTGTACAGACCACGTAGGCTGAGGTCACAGTGTGCGTTTCGTTGAAATATTACGACGGATCAGAAACGGCCGTTGAATTGTCCAATCGATAGTAGCCAGTAAAGTTGGCTGTGAGCTGCAAGAATAACATTTCTGGAAAACCCGGTTTTCTCAACATAACCAGAAGGTTGGATGAAAGATACGAATGGGATTAGATACAGTGTCTTCGAGGACTTACCACAGAGGCCCATGTTAAAGCTTGATCGAATCTCGAAACCTAACGTTGCTGGAAAATAAAGTGTATCAACAGTCTGCTTACGATGAGATCGCAGCCGTGTAAATTTCTTTGCAGGCGGCCGAGAGATAGGGGAAACTTGGATTGTGCAGACAGGCAAAAAATAACAGCACGTGCTCCTAAAGTTGACTGGCTATGGATTATGCGTTATCCCAGTAATGAGTGAGTAATGTAAAAATAATAAGAAAAAATTACAGGTGGCCTATGAGCTGAGTAAACGACGTTAGTTTAGAGTGTATACACAGCTGGTAGGGCCGAACAATCAGCAAGTTCGGGCAACTACGCAAACAAGGCCATTGTTGGGCTGTGAAGTACCTGTCATGTGGTTGGACTGCGACGCGAAATGGGACCACGGATCACATCGAAGGAAACTTTGATCATTACGATCATGGTATCAGAACTAAAGAAGTTGGCTGCTCCTCTTGCAGAACTGCACCCCAAGACCCGTTTCCTACTTGTTTGGACTCTTCCAGTAGAGACATCCAGAACTGGGGTGGAACCCCAGACGTAGTGGCTCTCACTTTGATCACTAATCCATTGAACTCATTCCGAAACAATGAATATGAGCGCTTGACCATTGGGGCTCGAATAACATTGTTCCTATCTGGTGAGTAATGCGGAGGTCCGTCCGTTTGTGCTAGGTATCGGACAGTAAAATAGTGCGCTTGAGCGGGTATAGTTCCGAAGCTACCAAGCAAATAAAGGATAAACCGAACAAAAGAAGTCCGCCGAGCGCCCTTGCTACAGTAGAGATTCGGACCGGTCACATCAGCGATAAAACAGTACTGCCGGTAGGACCTGGTTTTAGAGCTAGCAGCGTCCGTGTATTCAATCCAACGAAATCGCGACGTGGATTCTTGTCTGCAGGATAGTTCGTGCTTATCCGTAAATATCGTCCCATTCCCGTCACTTAATATCCTGATAGCATAAAAATGGTAACCAGACACCCACAGCGATCAAACGCCCACTAATTCGGCCGAGTTGAACCACGGCAACAGAGAGTAGGGACATCGGATACGGTCATATCACATTTGAATACAAATCCATCCAAAAAACTTAAGATGATAACCAACCAAGTACTATGAAACTGCAGGTCGAAGTGCACCAATTATTTGGCCGAGGCGCGTAAAAACGTTGGCACATCTTAGATGTACAAATTAAGTAGGCCGAGGTAGGGGCGGGATTGTTTAAAACAATGAAATTATATTGCCGTAAGTGAAGAAAACTGTACAGTCTGCATAAATACTATGTGTTACATGAAATGAGCCATGGGATCGTCGCGGTTGATGCGTGTGCGGTAATAATTTTCCATAACTTCTGCTGTGATTTCTGGTTCTTTTTCTGAGTCCTCAGGCCTTGATTTTTTCGTACATGGGTCTTCAGAACTGCTGGAGGATGAGGAGCTAACAGAAGACTCAGAGGATGCGGAAGAGCTCGATGATGACCTGGAGCTGCCACTTCCACTCCTCCTTCGCTTCCGACTTCGACGGGTTTTGCCAACTCTTGGATGCGACGCCCCTTGGTCCTCGTCACCCGAGTGGTCTCCGTTGGTGGGCATCGGGGGTGGTACAGATAAAGCTCCTCCTGTTGGGTCATCCGGCACCTTTGGATAAGCCACTCCTCTGCTTTTCTGCCCAATGCAGTAGGACTCCTTGATCAGTGAATGACAGCACTTGTAGCCCCATTGTCCGTTGAACCAGTAGGATCCCCAAACAGACTGTAAACGAAATGGTAGATTAGAAACAAAAAATGAATGTAAGATGTGGAAAAGGTTAGAGACCAAACCTATTGACAAGCACTGAGCTCAAAGTGAACCATCGGAATGTCTCGAAACAAGGGGACCACGATGATTGTGAAAACCAATGGATATGAATCTAAGAAAATAAATACAGACCGCAAAAAGACGCAGATTAGCAACCCGATAAGTCCCAACGTTGAAGGCAAGGTACAGCGGGTGACGAGGAATACACTTATTGGGGTAGTAGCAATGTTTCGACCCATAAGCAGAGAACAGAGGAGGATCTCGTCAAGTGAAACAACGGTCAAGATAATCGGATAACCGATCCATTTTCAGATCCGCCGAGCGGAATACTCTGAAGAAAGAAACGGCATGTCTGCTGGCGCTATCGTTTCCTGACACACACTAAGTCCAATCAGATGCTGCAGAATAGCCTACTCATTATCATCATCATCAATAAACGTCAGCTGAGGGTGAGAAACACGCCTTAGATAATTTGCCGCGATACCAAAAAATAGACACTAAAAATTACACTACCGAGAAATGAAAAAAGCAAGTAATATAAGGTTAAATATCGTATTATGCAGTTGTCATGAAATCGTAATCAGAGGAGGAATCTAAAGGAGAGGGGGATGGACGAATAAACTCACAACACAAACGCCATTGGGGCCGGCTCCGACACATAGCAGCAAGTGTGTCCAACCAAACGTACTCATCGTCCTTCGGACCCCAGCCAGGCAGTCGGGAAACAGCAACCGACGCCAACTTCAAAATTAGGGTTTTCATTAATCTCGACTCAGTCTTCGCTTGGTCTCATTCCTCCTGCGGACCCCGGGCGCGCAAACAATGCATGTCGCGGAGTCGGTGGGCGGGCACGCGCAACACGTGGCCCAGTCATAGAAGCCTGGTGCGGGATATAATGGTCCACTCGCTCTTCCTGCACAAAATACGCAACGCCGAAGACGCTTATTGCTCACACGGTGCTCTCACCAGACATGACCTAAGCTCGAAGACAGTGATGATCGAACGTAGTTAGCCTCTTTATGTCTGTCGACTTGATGGGATAGGTTTCACAACCATACAGGTTTCAACGAACGGCTGGATTATAAACTCTGCCATTCACGGCTAGAGTGATGTCGCGTCGCCGCCATAGGTGGTGGACATTGGCAAAAGCACCTGGAGCCTTTGCTATACGTCTGGTGACATTATCTTCAATCCCACGGGGGTTAACATAGCTGTCCAGGTAATGGAACTGAACGATTTCTAGCTGATTACTACCAAGGGGTGGGTCCCTGCCAATCTGGGAGATGAACTTTGCATTTCGATGGACCAAAGTATAGCCCAAAACGATTGACAGCCGGTGCTAATCTGTCCATTGCTGCTTGACACGTTTGAGAGCTGTCGCATATGAGGGCAATGTCATCAGCACACTTCAAGTTAAGTCGCTCACCAGGAAGCTTCACACCTTGTAAGTCGCGTCCATCGAACTTCGCTTCCATGATTTCGTCAATGGCGAAATTAAAGAGGAAAGGTGACAGCGCGCAACCTTGTCTCACACCGCTGGAGATATTGAAGAGCGGCAACAACTTGCCTTAAACCCTCACTCTGCCCGAAGTATGCGCGTGCAGTGTTTGATTATGTTTACGTAGTTTGCGCGCACACACTTTTTGAGCAGACAATCCCAAAGGGCACATCGATCAACCAAATCAAAGGCACCTTTGATGTTGAGAAACACGACAACGGTGGGTCGCCAATAAACATGGCGGTGCTCCAACAATTGACGCAAAGTGAAGATGTGGTCGATACAGCCTCGATTTCGACGAAAGCCGGCTTGTTCCTTACGAAGCTGACCTACATGAGTGTCAGTAAGTCTGTGGAGAATGACAATCGCAAGCAATTTAGAGGCAAGTGAGATCAGACTGATACCTCTATGATTGCCGCATTCCGAACAGGAGCCTCACTTGAAAGTTAGGACTATGACAGAGCGGCTCCAGTCAGTTGGGATAGTTTCCTGCACCTAGATGCACTAAATAAGTAAATCTTTTATCACTCGACGATGCGAGAGAGTATTCCCACATAGGGAAAAAACAAAATATTTAAAGATCTTTTTATTTAGTACCCTCTATATGTTAGATTGGAATATGTATTATGTTATTATTAAAACACGTTCAGAAGTCCCAGTTCGTAGTGGACTCAAGGAGGAAGTAATATAACGATAGTATCAAGGTAGGTAAGAAATGGCTATAAAATGATTTCCAGTTATAATAAATAAGGCGTAAATATTTGGCAAAGAATAATCCAAAAATATAGACATCAGTTTGCAAGGAATACATAAAATTTGGCAAGCGTTCTTGTAATTTCCCTAGTAGTTGTTTTGGGACATCTAAAAATGCGGACTCATGCCGAAAGCCTTACCCTGTGAGAAAAATACTTCAGAATGAAACGAAGATTCTAATAGCAACAGACTCTGGCGCTAAGTACAATGAGAGCGAAAGATGCATCGTTTGGTAAATGACAACATTTCAGTGCTGTTACGTATGCACTTGAGTATCGATTCATAAACACAGGCCCCCACATGATTGGTTGAGAATGACCTTGCCTTACTTTCCTTATTTCATTGGTTTTCCTTGCCGGCTTTTCTAGCCATTGTAACGCAGGATGCACCAAGTAAATCGGTTCCATACTAAGCGTACGCGTTCTGTTCCGTTTATCGGCTAAGGGTCATGCTTAACATTCTTGCGACGAGGTTAAATTACTGCGATGTTTCACCATTCTACACTACTTTGGAAGATTCCTTCTGAGAAACCAACACCGGCTACCTGGAACCGCTGGAAGCGCACTTTGTTGGATTACGTGGAGCTACTACCCGTCTTGCAACCAAACACGGTACTCTCAGAGAGCCAAAAAATTAACTTATTGATAAAATTGCTGGGGAATGAAGACCAAAGACATTTTGATGCCCTCCATGTCGGTGAGGAGGACAGTCAATAGCGCGTTAGAAGTCCACAGCGGGTTCTGGAGTTCACGACTGAACACATACACTGCGCGGTATTCTTCCTCGATCTTGCGTCAAAACCCTGAAGAAAGTGTCATTGATTTCACTGCGCGGATTCAGCAAGCCCTACCAGTGTCGGTATAGTGAAATTCCGGTTACGAAGTTCGAAGAGGCGATGGCTTTACAGTGCCTGATATCCGGTATCCGTAGCGGACAGGCTTGTGAAAGGTTGTTGTCGGAAGATGAGATGTCGATGAGCTGGAAGAAGGCCTGCAATATTGTTCGACAGCTAGAGAATGTCCATAAACAGTTAGCAGCTTTTTCCTCGCAACCTCATACAGACACAACCCAAGCAGTCGACCGAAAAAATGTTACCCCGAGACAGTCCGAATTGCCTTTCACCTGTTACCGATATGGAAATCAGCATTTATCAGTCGAAAAAGGTCGTCATAAACAGAGTATCTGCCACCAAGGTGGAAAATTAGGGCACTTGGCCTGAGTTTGCTGATCTAAAGCTTGCACAGCTGTGGCACCATGTTTTCCCAAGAAGCCCGTGAAGGTCGTCCAGTCTTCAGACGAAGAAGACCAGCTAAACACGAGCTGGAACGCAACGTCGAGCATCTGCAGCATTCACCCACCTTACACTGTGCAATTGGAAATAGAAGGCCAGCTGGTTAAAATTTAAGTTGATACCGGTACCTCAGTTACTATATTCAGTGCTGCCTCAGTTAAAACATTACCCAAGTTGTCCTCCTGTGAATAAACTTTGCGTACGTACACTGAGTAGCCGATACCAGTCCTGGGAAAATGCACTGTCCATGTAAATTACCAGACCTTACAGGCATGTTGTGGCGAATGATTGTCCGAACTTACTCGGGCGCGACTGGATTAAATGCCTTCCAACCACGCTAGAGACAGTAAAGTTCGTACATTAACCAGCACTTGGAGGATGCGCTCAACAAATATTCTGACGTTTTTGATGAAAAACTAGGAAAATTGCACGGATGTCAGGCTAGCATCAAAATACAGCCGGGAACTCAGCCCCGCTTTTCCAGGGCACGTACCCTACCTTATTCCCTGAGATCAAAGGTGGAAGACGAGATAAAGAGATTGCAATCAGCAGGAACAATCGACCCAGTCCAATACAGTGAGCTGGGAGCTCCAATAGTTCCAGTTCTGAAGCCGGTTCTGTGCATATTTGTGGTGACTATAAACTAACTGTTAATCGTTGTTTAATTCTGGATACGTATCCCTTACCTCGGATAGAAGATCTGTATGCAACGCTGGCAGGCGGACAAAAGTTTACACAGAGCGACCTCAGTCACGCGTACTTACAAACTGAGTTAGATGGGACCTCTCGCTCATGCACTACGATAAGTACACACATGGGTCTATTCCAGCACAAACGTCTGCTCTTCGGAATCAGTTCGGCCCCAGCGATATTCCAAAGGATCATTGATAACCTGATCAAAGATATTCCTTTTACTTGCGCCTATCTTGACGATATTCTAATTAGAGGACGTACAGACGTTGAACATTTACAAACGCTATCCACTGTGTTCGAACGTCTAGAACAGAGTGGACTCAAACTGAAGAAGTCCAAGAGTACTTTTTCAGATTCCATTCGTACCTTAGTTATCGCCTCGATAAAAACGGATTACGCGTGTCAGAAGACGAAGTAAAGCCCATCCTTGTCGCAACTGAACCCAAGGATGAAGCTAAACTCCGATCGTTTTTATGGATATTTTCTCACTATCGTCGCTTCGTACCGAACGCATCAACAGTACTTGAAACCTTGTACGAACTGTTGCACAAAGGAAAGTCCTGGACTTCGGGTCGGGATCAAAGAAAGGCCTTCACAGATGCAAAAAGAGTGCGCAGCGCCTCCCCGTATCTCGTGCATTTCGATCCGAGCCGGCCTCCAGTGCTGCA
>OX104065.1:90248514-90268419 GCA_944474145.2 Dicrocoelium dendriticum | reverse complement strand
TGCCGCAAAACAGTCATATTATGCCTAACAAGTGAGATCATGATTGGAGGGGATGCTAAGCAGAGGGGGATGGACAAAGGAACTCACAACACAAACGCCATTGGGGCCGGCTCCAAGCCATATCAGCGAGTGTGTCCAACCAAACGTGTTCACCGTCCTTAGGACCCCAGCCAGGCAGTCGGGATGCACCAACCGACGCCAACTTCGAAGTGAGGGTTTTCATTTCTCTCGACCAAGTCATCACTTGGCCTCCCCTCCTCCTCTTCCAACCGCACCCACAACGCGCAAACAATGCACGTCGCGGGAGTCGGTGTGCTGGCATGCGCAACACGTGGCCCAGCCATCGGAGCCTGGTGCGTGATATAATGGTGCTGAGCGGTTCACTCGCTCTTCCTGCACCAAATACGCGACGTCGAACACGCTCATTGCTCACGCGGTGCTCCCACCAGACATGAGCTAAGCTGCGAAGGCAGCGATGATCGAATATGACGAGCCTCTTTATGTCTGTCGACCTGATGGGCCAGGTTTCACAGCCATATAGGAGAGTTGAACGGACGGCTGCGTTGTAAACTCTGCCCTTCAGGGCGAGAGTAATGTCGCGTCTGCGCCACAGGTGGCGGAGATTGGCAAAAGCACCTCGAGCTTTTGCTATACGGTTCGTAACCTCATCTTCAATCCCACGGGTGCTAATATAGCTGCCCAGGTACTTGAATTCCTGAACGACTTCTAGCAGATCACCACCAAGCGTTAGCGCAGGGTTGGGTCCCTGCCAATCTTGGAGAAGTACTTTGCATTTCGATGGAGCAAAGCATAGCCCAAAACGATTGACAGCCAGTGCTAATCGGTCCAGTGCTGTTTGGCATGTTTGGGAGCTGTCACAGATTAGGGCAATATCGTCTGCATACTCCAAGTCAAGAAGTCGCTCACCAGGAAGTAGCTCCACACCTTCTAGGTCGTGTCCAGCGAACGCTGTTTCCATGACTTCATCAATAGCGAAGTTGAAGAGGAAAGGTGACAGCGGGCATCCTTGTCTCACACCGCTGGTGATACTGAAGGGTGGCGACAGTTTGCCATAAACCCTCACCCTGCCCGAACTATGCGCGTACAGCGCTTTGATAATATTTACATATTTATCAGGCACACCTTTCCTCAACAGACAGTCCCAAAGGGCACATCGATCGACTGAGTCGAAGGCACCTTTTATGTCAAGAAACACGACAACGGTGGGTCGCCAATAAACATGGCGGTGCTCCAACACTTGACGCAATGTGAAGATGTGGTCGATGCAGCCGCGACCTCGACGAAATCCGGCTTGCTCTTCACGAATCTGGCTTTCACGAGTGCCAGTCAGTCTGTGGAGAATGATAGAGGCAAGCAATTTAGAGGCAATCGAAATCAGACTGATCCCTCTATGATTGCCGCATTCCAAACGAGAGCCTCCCTTGAAAATTGGGACAATGACGGAGCGGTTCCAGTCTGTCGGGACTGTCTCCTGCTCCCAAAGTTTTACTAGCAACTCGTGTATATCATCTATTAGAGCAGGTCCCCGAATTTGAAGAGGGCTGGGGGAATTCTATCTGCCCCTGCGGCCTTATGCAATTTCAACAGCCTGATCTCACGTTCGACTTCTGCGCGTGATGGCGGATCCAAGGAGACGGCTGAAGAAGAAGGGCGCTCAATGCCCGAAGAAGAAAGCGATAACTCAGGTTGGTTAAATTGCCTTGCAAAGTGTTCAGCCCAACGCTCCAAGCGTTTTGACAGGCTGTGGATCGGCTGCCCACTCTCGTCGCGTATGGTCTCGCTAACACCAGGTCTCCTGCTGCCTGTTTCCCGTATCAGACGGAATAACTTACGATGATTACCAACGGCAGCGGCTGTTTCCATCTCAGATGCACGATGAGACCACCAGGTTTCGCGGTCCTTCTTCAGGCTAGCACGTAGTTTTGCCCTGAGATTTTTGCGAGCCTCATTGTATTCGCTTCCAGCCGGAATACGTCGGCGAGCATCCATAAGTTCCAGAGACTGTGTAGAGACCCAATGTCCGGTTTGGCAATTTGCTTTGCCACATGAAGACATGCCTGCTAATAGCAACGCTTGACGAATATGCGACCAGTGATCTTCAACGGTGTTTAGTGGGCGCTTACTCAGCCCAGATGTCAGCGCACTTTGGTACACATTCAGAACATCTGGCTTCGCCAGCTGGCTGGTGTCAATCCGTTCACATCGACGTTGCGGACGTCCACCGAAACGCACCAGGAGGTCGGCACAGACAAGTGCGTGGTCAGAGTCCACGCTCGTGCTCCAAATCGAGCGACAGTTTTGGACACAGCCTCTCCAGCGGTAACTGATCGCGATATGATCGATTTGCGTCCATGGCTGGCCCGAGGCTGGTGGCCGCCAAGTCACACTTCTGCGGGTGCTGTGTCGAAAGTTAGTGCTCGCGAGAAACAGGCGAGCATCTTCACACAGCTGTAGCAATCGCTCACCATTATCATTACGGGAGCCTACACCATGTTGGCCGCCCAGATGAAGCTCATCAGAGGACAATTTTCCGACTTGGGCGTTTAGATCGCCAGCCAACACCACAGTATCCGTGCTTCTTCTGTAACGAAGGAGCTCGTGAAGTTGCTGATAGAAATCATCTTTTACCGAATCAGTGCTACAGTTTGTAGGGGCGTAGGCCGCAATGACAAACAGGCACCGTTTGTCCCCGCGCGACTTCGTAGCACGGAACGAACCAGCTAATCTAACGGCGCACATCCTACTGTTTACTGGGATCCAATCAATCAGGGCAGCTTCAGCCCGGGGACTCAAAACAATGCCGACGCCAGCTTGACCGGCATTTGAAGCTGCATCATCGCCAGACAGGCGCAATGAGAATGTGCCGCCAGTGTCGCCTGTGGGGGATCTCAGGGTAAGCACGGAGCTCGAATCTTGCAGGCGGGTTTCTGATAAACAGCAAATATCGATCGATAGGGTCTCTAGTGTGCGGGCAAGTGCTGCCTGTTGGCCAATCTGCAGCAAAGTGCGCACGTTGAGGCATGCCAATCTTAGCGAGACACGAGGACTCCAAAGGGAAACGGATGAACTGACGTTGTCCGCTTGGTTGAACATGGACTTGTCGACTGGATTGGAGCGAGGCCCTGCGATTGTGTGTGATTTGAAATTAGAAGACAAGCGACTATTGAAGTAAGCTGGGGGAGGGCCAAGAATTGGGGGATTGAAAATGGGGGGATATAAGTAAAGTTGGAGCGGGACGATAAGGATGAAGAAGCGCAAGAAGGGGTATAAGAAGACGGGAAGGCCTGAGCAGTAGCATCCATACCCCTATCCACCCTGCTCGATGCAGCAGATAGGGCGCCGTTTATTATCCTCTGCGACGGCCAGAGCATCAAGAAATTGTTGTAGGAAAGGTTCAGTAAGAACATCAGCGGTCGTATTCTGGTTGCCTGGAACGTACTGAATTTCGTATGTATCCGCAGAAAGAATAAACGACCAACAAACCATTCTAGGTGAAGCCATTTGTTGACTACCTTTCTCGTGGTCGAGAAGGAAAGGTTCTAGTTTCAGCAGTTTACACCGTTGTTGATAAGTCAGGGATCCAAACCCCAGTAAGCGTTTGGTAAAGGAACGTTGTATCTTTACAAGATTTATTTTGTCGTACATTTTTAAATTTGCGAATACTAATGGGCGCATGTGCTTTATACATAGCTAGCCTAGAATCTTTTAAGCGTAACGAATTGAAAATACGTGATATGATAAATCTCGCTTTGGCGGTGACATGATGTACCTGCTCAGAGAAATTGAAGAGCTTGAGTAGCGAACTCCGAGGTCACGAATCGTTGTGCAGCAGATAATTGGTTTTTTATCTAACGTCAGTATTACACTAATAAGGTTGCATCTGAAGAATAGGGCTTTATATTTGCTAACAGAGAATGTCATTTTTCACTCTCGGCACCACCGCTGAAGTGCGAAGAGCTCCACTTGTATTGTTTGAAAACCGTTTGGTTTACTTATGCTATCAAAAGCGAACATAACTTTGATATCATCCGCGAAAAGAAAGGGTCTGCCATGACGAAAGATACGGGAAAATGTCATTTATGTATAGTAGGAATAGCAGTGGGCCTAAAACGCTTCCCTGTATGACGCCGCTGGTTACTGGTATAGGTGAAGATACGCAGTTTCCCACTCTGACACATTGGGTGCGTGTAGACAAGAAAGATGACAGCCATGCTAGTAATGGGTTAGCAAACCCATAAGAGGTTAACTTTGTTAGAAGTTCTGCATGGGGTACGCGGTCGAATGCTTTTTCCATATCTAAGAAGAGAATAACTATCGACTGCCTGGAGTCAGCCGGCTTGGTTACGTAGTCCATGAATTCAAATTGACAAGTGTGACATGAAGGACCACGGAGGAATCCATGTTTCGATCTGTCGACCAGATTTTGTGAAGTAATATACTCCATGACTCGTGTAAATCATATACAAGAGGAAGTCCATCGAAGTTGAAGAGGGCTGGAGGAATTCTATCGGCCCCTGCAGCTTTATTCAATTTCAACGGTCTGATCTCACTTTCGATTTCTGTGCGTGAGGACGAATCCAAGGGGACGGCCCAGAGAGTAGGGCGCCCATTGGTCAATGGAAAAACTGGTAACTCTGGCTGATTTAATTGCTTCTCAGAGTGTTCAGCCCAACGCTCCAAGCATTTTGACAAGCTGTGAATCGGCTGTCCACTTTCGCCGTGCATGGTCTCGATAACACCAGGTCTCATGCTGCCCGTTTCCCGTACCGGAAGGAATAATTTACGATGGTTACCAACGGCAGCGGTTGTTTCCACTTTCGATGCACGAGGAGACCACAAGACTACACGGTCCCACTTTAGGCTAGCACGCACGTTTGCCCTGAGACTTTTGAGAGTCTAATTATGTTCGTTTCCATTCGGAATACGTCGGTGAGCATCCAGATGTCACAGAGACAGTGTAGAGACCCAATGTCCATGCTGGCAGTTTGATTTGCCACATAAATATATGACGGCAGCGAATAACTGGCGGATATGCGACCAGTGACTTTCAACGGTGTTAGTGTGCACTTACTCAGCCTGGATACCAGCGTACTTTGATACGAATGCAGAACATCTGGCTTCGCCAGTTGGCCGGTGTCTATGCGTCCATTTCTGGAAAACTAAATCATTACCACCTCCCCGCTGCCTTGCGGACAGCCTTTTGAGCCAAAGGCTTTGGATGAGGACCCTAATCGTCCTCCTGTCTAGGTCTGAGCGCCCTGGCAATATCTCAGCCCACATACAACCATGACATTTTCTTCAAACATAAACTTCATCCTGTATCGGCCGTCGCGCAGATTATCAAGGGTCGCCTTAGCTGCTACATACAACATGGCGGATAGGCAAAAACATGTTACTGCTGTTGCTTCCCTTTTTACTTTACTACCTGTTTACCCCCATCCCGACCACCACTACTAATCTTCCTTCTATAATTCCCAGCTTAATTGACAGCAACCGAAGTGCCACTGGAGTAGAACCATCTGCAGCCACTACCTCACCGCACCTATCGGCAACAGTCCCTTATAAGGTTACGCTGTCCCGTTTCCATGGCGACATTCAATGTCCGCACTCTAAGACAAACAGGTCAACAGGCTGCACTTGCACGCACCTTGGGCACACTGGGTATTGATGAGTGTTGTGTGTTCGAAACTAGGAGCAATGACCTTAATGGGGTTACTTAATTAACTGCACCCGGCTTATTCTCACGTTATTGGTTGCACGCATCCGGAGACGCCGATGTAGCACTCACGGGTCAAGCTGGTGTAGGTATCATTCAAAGTTCCAAGACTGAGACATTGTTAATCGATTTGGTTCCGGTGAACAGCCATTTATGTGCAGTCGTTTTGACATCATCAGCCAAGGTTGATTCACGAAGTAGTACAAAACGCTGTTTGTTTGTGATTTCCGCTTATGCTCCCACCGACTGCAGTTCGAATGCTGTCAAGGACACATTCTATCACGAACTGAACGCGCTACTACACAGTGCTACTAGTTCAGATATTATAGTACATGCAGAGGATTTGAACGCACAACTTGGGTGTCTGAGCTCTTCAGAAGCTCAGCTGGGTGGTAAGTATGGGCTTAACTCCGAACGGACTGACAACGGTGGGCGTCTGCTGCAACTGCGTGCGGAACACCAGGTGTTTCTTAGTAGCACTGCTTTTAGACACAGTGGGCGCCGAAGTGCCTCTTGGCGTCCTCCTGTAGCTGGCCAGCGATGGATCCAAATTGACCACACTGCTGTAAGTTCCAGGTGGCGTGGTTCCATCCTGGATTGTCGCTCGTACTGGAGTACCTGTCTCGACTCTGATCATACCTTGGTACGTTGTCGTTTTTCTATGAACTTTACCGGGAGGCGCACCAAGCGTCTCCTTCTATTGGCAACTGAGAAATTGTCTCAGCCCTTGGTCAGGTAAGCCTATCAAGACGCACTGCGTACTGAACTTTCGCTCTGCTGTCCTAATGACACTGAGCTTCAGTAGAATAGAATTTCGGCCGCCATGCAGGACGCAGGAGCATCTGCTTGTGGCACTATCAATGGTCGCCGCACCAGTCACTGGATATCCGAGAGGTCGGTGAACCTGTTGGAATCTAGAAGATACCTCCCGGCTTGCTCTAAGCACAATGTGACCAGACGGGCTATTAGGCGCGAACTAAAGCGGAGCCTACGTGCTAACAAGGAAGGCTGGTGGACCAGTAGGGCTCAAGAAATGGAGGAGGCAGGAGTATTAGACAATTACCGCAAACTCTTCCAGCTGATCCGCACTACTGGTCCGAGGAAACCAGGCGTCAGTGAGACAATCAGAGACAGCGCGGGTGCACTGATACACAATAAGGAGCGCCGTATGGCTCATTGGGCGGTACACTTACAGGATCAGTTCAGTTGGCCCCCTGCTCCTGAACCTCTTCCTACTCAGATGATGCAGGACGAGCCATGGACAGTTAGTTTAGAGCCTGCGTCGGAGTCCGAGATCCGAAATGCGATCACAGCCATCAATCGTTTTCGTGCCGCTGGTCCGGATTCCCTCCCATCTGCACTATTTAAAGATGGAGGTGAGCTCCTCTGCAAAGCACTGACCTCCTTATTCGAACGTATCTGGAAGGAAGTGTGTCCCGGCTAATTGGAGCGAATCGATTATAGTGGCAATATACAAGAAGGACAGTCGCACAGACTGTTCTAACCAAAGGGGTATTAGCCTAACGCCAGTTGTAACAAAATTACTGCCCACGATTCTCGTTCGTCGCCTCACTGCGGAACGGGAATCTCGGATTAGGGAAGAGCAGGCCGGTTTCCGCCCAGGACGTGGTTGTGTAGACCATATATTCACTCTGCAGCAGATGCTAGAGCAGCGGCACGCATAACGCAGACCGACAATACCTATGTTCCTCGATTTCAAGAGTGCGTTCGATTCACTCGATCGATCGATTCTGTACGAAATACTTGCACGGAAAGGTGTTCCTACGAAATATGTGAACATCCTTCGTGCTCTATACGCTACAGTCCGCGTCAGGGACTACGGTGGCCTATCGGATAGCTTTTCGGACCATAAGTGGTGTTCGTCAGGGTTGTTCGATTTCCCCATTTTTGTCCAATTTCGTCGTGGATTCTATCATGGAGTCTTCTCTTACGGAATCTCAGGATGTAGGAGTTAAGATCCCCCTGGTGAAAGATTAGTTGATCGTGATTATGCGGACGATATCGTCTTGCTTTTCGACGATGTTGGAGCGGCACAATCAACCCTGAATAGCCTGTCTAGAGTGGTCCAATTATTTGGTATGCAATTCGCACCTTCAAAGTGCAAAGTGTTGCTGCAGGACCACCAGCCACTTGATGACCCCTTGACGCTTGCTAACGAGGAGCTCGAGGTGGTTGATCAATTCACTTATCCTGGTAGCTGCATCAGCAATGATGGGCACATAGAAACTGACGTCAGCTCACGCACTGCAAAGGCCAGAGCTGCCTTTTTGAACCTGCGGCATCTTTGGCGACAGAAGGGAGTTTCCCTCCGTCTGAAAGGCCGCGTATACAAGGCCACAGTGAGGGCTGTCCTGCTCTATGGGAGTGAAACTTGGCCCTTTCGGTCTGAAGATCTGAGGCGCCTTCAAGTCTTTGATCATCGTTGTCTGCGAAGCGTTGTTGGTGTCGGATGGCAGCCGCGTGTCAGCAACGATGATGTGCGTAGGCGAGTACTAGGTGGTGATAATCATGCTAGCTCCCTAGAACAACAGATTGCACTGAATAAGTTGCGTTGGCTTGGGCACGTGTTAGGTATTACTTATGAATGGAAGGATTTGGGTGAGTATTTTTGTTCGTCGCAATCAGCCGACAATTCAGATATGTCGACCAGCTGTCCGGAAAAGCATCAGACGGCCGTTTCGCCCTATTGGGGCTCATCAGTGGTGCGCATCCTTCGGTACTCTGCGGAGGATCGAACCCATGACTGCTAGTGGCTCTTGCCAACTAGCCCGCAGCTTATGCAACTGCGCCATGGAGGACGGCATCTGACTATCGTGAATTGTTAGCTAAATGCGATATAGCCCGACGCATCCTCCACTGCCATGCAGGCACCTGCCATGCAGATGACAGCGGTCGGCCTTCCGGCGTCAGGACTTCCCGGTTACGGAAGCTATGAATCGACATAGCATTTTGTGGAATCCGTACGGGTTCGATCCTCCGCAGAGGACCGAAGGATGCGCACCACTGATGAGCCCCAATAGGGCGAAACGGCCGTCTGGTGCTTTTCTGGACAGCTGGTCGACATATCTGAATTGTCGGCTGATTGCGACGAACAAAAATACGTGTTAGGTATGTCTGATCACCGCTTACCTAAGAGGGCCTTGTTTAGTCTGCCAGGTGTAGGATGGCATGAGGCTAGAGATGTACAGAAGTTGACTTGGCAGCGGGAAATGAAGTCACTGACGACCAAATGGGTGCCGTTGGTCCGTCTCGTCTTCCGGGTTGAAGTCCATGTGACTTGCCTTGTGTTTGGCTCGAGACGTTACAGGATATGGCTCACAACCGACACCAGTGGCATGTCTGGTGCGGTCTCCTAGTCAGATTGCCTGTTTAAAGTGTGTGTTAGTGCTGACTTATCTGTGGGGTAATGATTGATTATGACGCGGGGCAGTGGAAGCCGCAAGGAGGCTGTCTCGCCGATGCTGCCATATCTTTGCACGATAGCCAGCTGTTTGTGACGGTATGTTGTTAACACAAGGTGTAGGCGCCTTGACCCTGAATGTTTGCTTGGGGCATTAATGTTTTCAGGTAAGTCCCCTTTCTCTCCTTATTCTTTATTTCATAGGTCATCATGGTTGTATGGCAGTGAAGTATCAGTTTAAATGGCTGATGTACTGCTGTTGATGATGATGCGCTCACAGCAACGGCACACACAAGAGCGTGATCGGAGTTCACGCTCGTGCTCCAAATCGAACGATAGTTTTGTACGTAGCCTCTCCAGCGGTAACTGATCGCAACGTGATCGATTTGCGTCCATGGCTGGTGGGCGCCAAGTCACAATTTTGTGAGTGCTGTGCCAAAAAGTAGTGCTCACGCGAAAGAGACGAGCATCTTTATACAGGTGTAGCAACCGCTCACTGTTATCATTACGAGAGCCTATACCATGTTGACCGCCCAGATGAAGCTCATCAGAAGACAATTTTATGACTAAGGCGTTCAGATCACCAGCAAGCACCACGGTATCCGTACCATTTCTGTAATGATAGTGATCGTTCAGTTGATGATAGAAATCATCTTTCACTGAATCAGTGCTAGTTTGTGGGGGCGTAGGACGCAATGACAAACACGCACCGTTTGTCCCCGCAATGACTTCGTAGCCTGGAATGAGCCAGGCAATATAACTGCGCATATCCGGCTGTTCAATGGGATCCGACCGATCAGGGCAGCTACAGCCAGGGGACTCAAAACAATGCGCACGCCGGCTTGACCGGCATTTGAAGCTGCGTCATCTCCAGACAGGCGCAATAAGAATGTGCCGCCAGTGTTGCATGCGGGCGATCGCAGGGTAAGCACGGAGCTCGGATCCTGCAAGCAGGTTTCCGATAAACATCAAATATCGATCGATAGGGTCTCTAGTGTTCGGGCAAATGCTGCCTGTTGGCCAATCTGCAACGAACTGTGCAAGTTGAGGCATGTCAGCCTTAGCGAGGATCGAGGACTCCAAAGAGAAATGGACGAACTGACGTTTTCCGCTTGGTTGAACATGGACTTGTCGACTGGACTGGAGCGGTGCCCTGCGAGTGCGTGTGGGCTGAAACTAGAAGACAAATGACTATTGGAGCAAGTCGGGGTGGGCCAAAGAATTGAGGATTGAAAACAAGGGGAATAAAAGTGAAGTTGGAGCGGGAAGATAAAGAAGAAAAAGCGCAAGAGGGGGAATAAGAAGACGATAAAGTCTGAGCAGTAGTATGCACACACCTATCCACCATGGTCGATGCAGCGGATAGGGCGCTGTTTATTATCCTCCGCGACAGGCAGAGCAGTAAGCGACTGTCTGAAGAGAAAGTCATTGAGTTGTATTGTGTGGGCAGGATACTGTCAAATTTCCCAGGCCTAGACAGAAGAACGATCAGGTTTTTCAACCAAAGCCTTTGGTTCAAAAACCTGACCACAAGACAGCGGGATTTTGGCACTGGACTACAGTGAGCCCGTTTTATGGAGTAAGGAGCCACCTTCACTCCAACTCCCAACCTGGGGAGCCAAGAGATTGAGTTTGTCTGGCCTCTATCCTTTGGCCAATCGGTATGAGTGGCCCTGAAAGCACAGCTCAATAGACCATTGAGACACACAAACCATCACATCATGTTAAGGTCTAGTCTCGTCGGGATGGAGAATAGCCTCGTACGAGCTAAGATTATTGAAAACAAATGAGACCCGGACCAGACGAACAACTTTCATCGCTGCTGAGCGGTTTATGCGACTGATCTTATAGTATTACTAAACCATGTGCAGTGTAGCGGACGATTATCATCAAACTGATGATCATCACGAGTAACGGTTGCCCCCTTATTTCATCTCGTCCGCAGTATACCTTCTGTTAGGTTGCAAAATGTCAGCCTTAGAGCAGCAGAATGGCTAGCTCTTCTTGGGTTCGTCTTGTTTGATACGCAAGCGTCGGTGAACAGGCTGACATACAGTACTGCATGTTTCGGTAGGTGTTTCGCATCTTCAAAGCACACACCAGCAGTTTCCCAAAGTAGCCAAAAGATTCCCGAAGTGGCGGATCGGTTGACTTGTCTAGCTAGTCATGACACCTCTAGTGACTACCGTAACGAAGAAGCTAGTGCAAAGATTGGTAGGGCTTATGTATTTTAAAACATAGGAATTTATGGTAACAGAAGAGCTCAAGATAAGATGTGCTGCGCAATGTTGTGACCAGTTTTGATGTTTAGATCAAAACCAGGGCCAAAGAGGCTGATAGACTTTAACCATAGTTGCTTAAGAAGCACTTCGCATGTCCGGTGGGTGAACAGAATGATGTCCACCAGTTGATGCTCGACAGTAGCCTCTCTGGAGCTACTTTGGAAGATCAGTTGTCTAGGTCATGCATCTCGCATATACGCCGAACGACAGTCTCAAAGTGCATGTTTACCAACAATGAACCCAGTTAGACGAAAAACAGATGTGGCCAGTTGATGATATGGCAAGAAGGACTGGAGAAGCTGACTAAAAGACTGATTCGGGTTGAGGTGTGCCATCTTCGTGAACGGGACCACAATGATTAGCAGAGGCTCTATGCGGCATGACACAGGTGATTCGTGTGAATTCGGACTGCTGTCTCCAAGTTCCAATGTTTCCACTTAATGAGAACAAATGAACTGAGCTGAACTCATGAGTATGTAAGCGCGCAATCACATATTACAAACACCCTTGCACACACTGGGACCGTATTCAAAGTAGATGGAAATTGGGTGTTGCCCACCCGAAAACACTGCACAACCACGACGCGTTTCGACGTAATTTCATCTCATCAGGTGGAGAGAGCAGGCCTCGATCCCGCGACCATTGGAATAGTAGCCGAAACCACTACCACTCTGGCTACCGGGTCATGGTGGGCAACGCTTTTGGCACAACGGTAAATGGTCGCGGGATCGAGGCCTGCTGTCTCCACCTGATGAGATGAAATTACATCGAAACGCGTCGTGGTTGTGCAGTGTTTTCGGGTGCGCAACACCCAATTTCCATCTACTTTGAATATGGTCCCAGTGATCGCAGTGACTAAGGTTCATTTCAATGTGCATCACAGTCCATTACATTGAGGTTGCGTGTCGAAATCCAATCACACAACGTGTAGTCCAAACTTGACCCTCCAATTAGTCATATACCGTTGTGCCAAAAAGCGTTGCCCACCGTGACCCGGTAGCCAAAGTGGTAGTGGTGTGGGCTACTATTCCAATGGTCGCGCGATCGAGGCCTGCTGTCTCCACCTGATGAGATGAAATTACATCGAAACGCGTCGTGGTTGTGCAGTGTTTTCGGGTGGGCAACACCCAATTTCCATCTACTTTGAATATGGTCCCAGTGATCGCAGTGCCTAGGGTTCATTTCAATGTGAATCACAGTCCATTACATTGAGATTGCGTGTCGCAATCCAATCACACAACGTGTAGTCCAAACTTGACCCTCCAACCGTTGCATACAGTTTAAGCGCACGGGGTGTCACGTAATCCAATCTCATTATGAACCGGCGAACTTACCGCCGGTACACCTGTTTGGCTGACGAACAGGAGCGCTGTGGTTAAAAGCGACAGTGCAGACTCGAAGCAATGAAGGTCTAGTCCTTTCGGAGAAGAGTACGGAGTCGATAACAAGGCCCACGGGAACTGTTATAGTGTTCCCATGGTGATACCAACAGAATCTGAGATATCGTCTAGTAGAACCATGCTAGGTGAAAATAATTGACAATTATGTTGCCCTGAATGGACGTAGGGCAGAGTTGAGATATAACTATTCCGTAGAGCATTGCAGGTTTTAGATACCCAGTTGTGCACCACCGATTTTTAGACAAAAGTCCTTTAAAAGTACCAGCCATGATCCGGGTGAAGAACTGTGGCAGATCCCGTCGTCATATAAAGAAACGCAAGAGAATGACAAAGGAAGTAAAGTACAAGGTCAGTTTGGAGAGAACTAAGAGTCTAGCAAAGTGAAACGAATGCAAAAACGCCTATAATCTCGTGGGTTTACAATGTACTATGAGGTTTTAAGCAAAAGCGTGACCAAATTTGAGGCTTTGACCGAGAAAGTGACCCGCATCATTTCGACTTAGTCTTTCGGTACATTCCGCAACCCTTCATAGCTGTCATCCACTGCTTACTAGCAATCAAGAGTGGCATCAGTAAACAATGTAAACTGCAAATGCGCACGACATGACCTAGGTGGTACAGGGAGCAACGAGGATGGTGGATATTCCGATTGGTCTGCCCCTGAACAGAAGCAGTGAGTATCACGTGCAGAACCAAAAAAGCTGCTCTATGCAAACGCTTGGTGCGTGTGGTGGAACAGTGAGTGCAGTTCAGTAGCCCAATCGTAATTTGTTTCATCAGTCGAACGACCGCACAACCAACTGATTCAAGGCAACACAATATCTGATGAGCTATCGATTTTTTAACCATATGGATCTTGGGCCCATGCGTTAAGCTAGAGTAACGTGATTGAATGTGGTCAGGAAGAAAAAGATAGCATCAACACGAAGCAAAATACCGTGTGGTTATTGATGTAGACATCTTCTTCATATCGGGACTTGACGGTGGGCTTTTCTACGCCTTTGATTACTCGGCCGGTAGGTGAATATTCGGCATAGGTCTCCCACTGACCGAGAAGAAGCTCGCGCGGGATTGGCTCCAGATGCTCACGCCCACCGTAGTGATCCATAATTTCTTGACGAATTTTCGACTGAACATCCTCCTTAGCTTTTGCCACTTTTTTGGATAAAAGTTCCAAGCGGGTCGGATCCGCCTGCAAAATGGGAAATGGACAATGAGCAGTTCAAATGACAATGAGAGTAGGTGTTAGGAAAAGAAAACGCGGAAGAGCATTGGGTTAATGGACGTTGCATGCACAGATGGAATGGTACAAAGTGCCCAGCATACCAAGAGTGTGCTGGTCAACTTTTAAATAGAGTGGTTGATGAGGCACGATAAGAGCGAGAAAACATTCCAATTGCTAAAGACAGCACTCGAGAAAATATGATGGCACAAACAACCGCAATGCGTAGGTACAATGTAACTATGGTGGAGCGATATCAAGGCTGGAGAGCAATGGTGTCAAAGTGCCATGCAAGGTTGAACCGAGGCAAATAGTGTGCCAGCATCGGGAGGATGGGTGAAAGTGTTACCGTTCAAAAATCCTATTCATAATTAAGTAAATACAGGTCCATTCCCATAAAGAGGACTCCTGTGGGACAACTTCAAGCACGACCTACGCGCGTATCAATGGAAACAAAGAGAGCCCAATTCACACAATAGACTAGACACCCATGCAAAAAGCGTCATCTAACTAATTAGATGTGAGGTATATGGGACAGTGAGTGAAGGAATCAAAAAATTAGGAAACCGGTGTCTATTAATAAGAAGTGTAAGTTTACATTCGCAGCCGTTCAACCCGCGAGCGCATAAATTGATTAGGTGACATTGGACAGGCGCACTCAACTCAATCTAAGGTTACGGAGATGAGGGGTGAACGCATATGAATGACGAAACCCACTTGCAAATGAACATCAAGACCAAGCTTGTTGTGCATTTCCCAAGCGAACACCTGACTCCGGACCATATCCTGCACTTCACCATCATAACGAACGAAATTGTCCCCAGCAAAAGGCACCTCAGATTCGGGTTTTCCGGTACCTTCGAAAGGATTCTCACGCATAGCACGTGTCTTCGGATCGTAGTAAGCGCTATTCGGATCCAAGTTGAAGAGATACTTAGCGGTGTCCTCGCGAATACGCAGATTTCGGATGGACTGTCGATGTTTGCTGTCAAATTTCTGTCCAGGCATATCGAGTTCGTCCCCATACCGATCCCCATCCTCCATATCCAGATCGCCGTCCTCATCGAGGGCTGGTTTTGCTGCAGAGGCAGCAGGTTCTTCCTTGAGTGATGAAAAAAGGATAATAAAAACGAACGTGAGATCTTTTACAACCTGGAAGACAGGAGGCAAATGCACCATTGTAAACATAACAAAAGAGTTGGCCATGACAGGGCAGAAGCTACAGACGAGTTGTCATGGAAAATAAATTCAGTAAAAAATGCAAATAACTTAAAAATCATGGCCAATTTTTTTGAGAAGCGCCAAGATTTTTCCTAGTCATCAGCTCTCTAGTGTCAAGCAAACAGCAAAAGAAGGCGAATAGCCTGCGAAGTAGCGTAACACCGAAGAGAAAAAGTGTCTGCTGTATGTGACTATACCACTGGCAGGCAAAGTTATGCAACAGGGTTCAGAGGTTATAGCAAACACAAATTAATCAAATGAACATTTGGACAAAGAAAATCGCTGTATGTGTGGAGTTGTGGTGGTTTGAATATCCTATAGTGGGGTCAGTCAAGCGAGCTTTTAAAGCACTGAGTTTGATATGGCAGGTCACGGAGCTAAATGGCGAGGACGATGAAGAAATTAAAAATAGAAAACCAATCGCCAGCAAAGCACTCAAGATAGATGATTATCAAAACTGATAACGCGATCCGCTGCAGGCAAAAGAATCATACATAAGCAAGTACATTGCGCCAACGCATCGCTACCATGTGGTCACCAGTAGTCGACAGCGAACTAGGGATAAATCCGGGTTACTCGCGAAAAAGTTCACCTGAATCCACGATCCATGAATTGCATCCTCTATATATATATATATATATATATATATATATATATATATATATATATATATATATATATATATATATATATAGGCTGCAATTCATGGATCGTGGATTGAGGTACCATTTTAATAGTCCGTGACTTCATTTCCGCTGCCAAATCAATGATCGCCCCGTGGGATTTCATGCCCTCAATAGATCTGGCATGTGGTGGAGAGGTGCATGCAACACATGCCCAAACAAATGCAATGTATTCGGAAAAATTTGCATATCAAGGCAATCATCAATACTCGTACTCGCCTGTACATCTCATCGTTGCGGATAAGCTAGTGTTATCAACAAGAGCGATGTCCGCGAACAGCATTGATGAAAGACTTGGATGTGTTCCAGATACTCAAGTCATGAGAGTCAAATCTCAACCCTGTACAGGAGAACCAACGGCCTTGTGGCCGAGTACAGAGAGTAGTTAAGATAGCGTGATTTCCT
The DNA here is from genome assembly GCA_944474145.2 of Dicrocoelium dendriticum. Lineage (NCBI taxonomy): Eukaryota > Metazoa > Platyhelminthes > Trematoda > Plagiorchiida > Dicrocoeliidae > Dicrocoelium > Dicrocoelium dendriticum. The sequence goes on along the minus strand of OX104065.1, from coordinate 90,252,048 downwards.
CCCCTCTAGTACCAAAGATATTGTAGAGCTATGGAGCCCGTTCTGGCGTTTGCAAAACGTGAATTATCTCCGACTGTCAAATGCCAGTGGCTGACAAGGCAGATACCGGGACAGGTATGTTGATCAAATAGCTCTTGTTCTTTGTTATCAAGAAGCAAAGGACTAGTAGGTAAATGGTTGTCCTTGAAAACCAGTTTGAAGATGCAAATCGCATACGAAAGCATGGTTCATTGTGTCACCTCTTGAGTGTCAAAATGCAAGACGATATCGTCAACGCAAACTAGATTAACTTTCACCCGAAATGAAACGTTCCACAATGGAGTCCACAGTAAAATCTAGCAGAGATTAGAAAACGGGACAAGTGTGATGAACGCTTTCTGACAGAAGGGATCCGACAATTAGCTGTTGATCCTGAAACAGCATAATGTTCACACAGTTTATAGGAGCAGCATTTCAAACATAATGGGGCTGACGATTGAGCTGAATTCGTAGAGGATAGGCATAGTGCGTCTGAGATACATGTAACGCTGCATTAGTAATTATCGAAGTGTAAAGACAATCTGTACAGAACCGAACCTGCCGGAAACGTTTCCGTTTTCTTGTTCGGAACCCGGTTCACAAATAGGGCGGGGGATGAGCACCATTGTGGTTGTAAAACTGATGTTGTCCTTTATCAGAGACTACTACTGTTGAGAGTTGCTACAAGCATCGATTCGCCCTATTTGGGCTTTACTATCTTTGTCCACATCAACACTGTACTTATATGGTGGTTGTGCAAGAGAACCCGGGACGTCAGTGCGGAGACTGTTGAAAGTTGTCGTATTATTCCGAACATTAGGTTTAGGCGAGTCTCCACATCCAACAAGCATTGTTCACTTGCACACGTTGAACGCGAAGCGAATCAGGTGTAGGAAGCTAACTGAACTATCCCTCCTACTGATCTGCTCAATTAGTTAGAAGGCGTTCCTTAGTGTGAAGTGGGACGCCAGTGCTTTCCTTGATTTGCAAAATGACGGATCATTTCCTGCGATCCGTAGATAAAGCGATGAAAGGTAGTTGAAGTTGTCCTCAAATCCCGCTATCATACTATGAGCACGATCGGTCCGCTGAGGTTCCAGGTTTGTTTTGGTCGGCACTCGACAACATGTCCCACCGCGTTATGCCTCAGACGCGGCAACGCCCAGTCAAACTGATGCAAGCCCGCCAACTCTCACTCGCATCTGACCTTGGTCGAAAGTGCGAAATCTACTCTGGTCATGAAACGTGAATTTTTCAAGCTCTTCAAAGGCTGTATGTGTAAGATCTCAAACAGATCTAATGGGTCCTTAAAATCACACTCCCGAACTGGACGAGCGTGGAGTCCTTCAAGCGAACCTCCATATCCCCCACTGCCTTGTGGGTTAGACTGTTGAGTCAAAGGCTATAGGAAGAGCACTTCGAATAACACTCCTCCTTCGGAATGGACAGCGAAGAAGATCATTTGCCCTCTCGACCCCATTGACAATACTTCCTTTTTTCTCTCCCCTAACTATGTTCATCGTCTACTGGGCAAGTGACATTCACTGACCTCGTAGCTGTTGTCATCAATACATTAAACTCGTCACTCAAACTTCAAGTCTTCTTTGACATTGGTTCGTTTAACGGCCGCATTTTGGGTCAGATCGGTCAACAGAAAGCACTGACTCTCACTTTTCACTCTCTTGGTATATGTGATATATCGCCAAAACGCGGGTTCCAGATAACAGCGTCATGATGGATGTCCGACTCTCTGATTTCGAATTTGTCGACAATGACTACACACTTCACATCTTTGGAGATACATAATCAGTGCCTTAAGATATTGATGGTGTTGATACCGGCATCGCGCTGAGGAAACATGCTGAAGGCAATCTACTCGAGTGGATACCGGTGAACAGCCGCAGTTGCGTGGTTCGACTTCGAACCTAAAATGCGGTTCATAAGCCCAGTCCAAAGACAAGGTGCTTTTCATCGCATCCGTTTACACCCTATTTATCAAAGTTCGGAGGGTATCAAAGATACTTTTTTTCATCAGCTCTCCCCTCTACTCCGTATGGCGAAAAAAAGACATCATGATTGTTGCCGGTGACTTGAATGGACAAGTGGGTCGTTCTTTCGACTTTGAACAACACTTGGAAGACCGCTTCGGAGTTCATGCACATTGAACAGACAATGATGAGACATTCCTGTAGCTGCGTGGCGACCACAATCCTTATCTTACCAGACCTGCTTTCGAGCAAAAGCGCTCACATCATGTCACCGGGAGCCAACTGAATTTCTCCATGACCATAGTGACACTGGCAACAGATGGTGCACATCGGTCCAAGACTGTCGGTCAATTTAGAGTAAGTACCTGGATTATGACTTTGTTCCGGAGTGCTCACGAGTAACGCTTACTTTTTCGGCTTCAACGAAGCGTGCGAATTCTGAGCTTCCTACCTGGAACCTGGACTTAGTTCGTAACATAGCGATACCGCGGCGAATCGACCCATCAATTGCCAATAACAAATAAGGTTGGTAAGCCGAATGTCAGCTGGAAGTGTCAAGCCTACCATGAAGAATGGTATAGGCTCCTGATATAACCAGGTTGACTCGCCCTATATGTGAGTGGATTTCGGAAGCATTCATCAGTTTGATCAAAGCAAGGAAACAGGTTCTTGTGGGTACTGAGTTTCAATGTGTCTGTAACGCGTTGTAATGACGACTTGTAAAAAGTCTTCGAATTGACCAGGAACGTTGGTGTGTGATAGGAGCCCGTGAGATGGAAAATGCTAGTGCGAATGGGAACAATCGAGTATTGTTTCAATCGAACCGGAACAAGGGTTCAAGATAGCCTTCAGCTAGTGAGGCACTGGACAGTTGATCCGTTCCAAGCCGCAACGACTAATCTGTTGGGTGTAAAATTTTGAAAAGCAGTTCAGCAAGACTGCCACAACATAGCCACCTGCCGAATCCCCTGAAGCACTTTAATATAAATTCGATATGAAGTAGCTGCGTTGAAACAAAACAAGGCTTCTGAACTCGACGATCCTCCTGCACTTTTGTTGAAAGATGGAGGTCACTCACTGTTGACTGGGTTTCCGTACTATGCAACACTATTTTGGACGCTGAAGTAATATCGTCACATAAGCATCAGCTGATTGTCATCCCCATCTTCAAAAATTGTTAGCGGACTTCGTGGGAAAAATCCACGAGTTATCCTTATTTCCACCGCCTCTAAACTATCACGGGTATTATTATTCGACGACTTAATGGTACTTGTGAGAACCGAATCAATGAAAACCCGGTTGGCTTCCGTTCTGCTCGTGGCTGAATTGACCACACAGACGACCGATAATGTTGGCTTTCTTTAATCTTGAAGTCAGTTTGATTAGGTCGAACGTGCCCATTTGTGACACCACCTATCTGTGAAACGCAGTCAGGGAAACTTCACTCCATCTGCAAGTCTGTCTACTGTGACTCGTGATGTTGGATCAAGGTTTATGAAAAACTGTCTCCTGAGTTCCCCACGACAAG
>OX104065.1:90032230-90248015 GCA_944474145.2 Dicrocoelium dendriticum | reverse complement strand
CCGGCACCGCTCAAACGAACCTGTTTGGTTAACGAACAGGAGAGCGCTGTGGTTAAAAGCGACAGTGCAGACTCGAAGCAATGAATGTCTAGTCCTTTCGGAGAAGAGAACGGAGTCGATAACAAGGCCCATGGGAACAGTTGTAGTGTTCCCATGGTGATACCAACAGAATCTGAGATAACGTCTAGTAGAACCATGCTAGGTGGAAATAGTTGACAATTATGTTGCCCTGAATGGACGTAGGGCTAAGTTAAGATATAAATATTCCGTAGAGCATTGCGGGTTTCAGATACCCAGTTGTGCACCACCGATTTTCAGACAAAAGTCCTTTAAAAGTACCAGCCATGATCCGGGTGAAGAACTGTGGCAAATCCCGTCGTCATATAAAGAAACGCAAGAGAATGATAAAAGAAGTAAAGTACAAGGTCAGTTTGGAGAGAACTAAGAGTCTAGCAAAGTGAAACGAATGCAAAACGCCTATAATCTCGTGGGTTTACAATGTACTATGAGGTTTTTAAGCAAAAGCGTGACCAAATTTGAGGCTTTGCCCGAGAAAGTGACCCGCATCATTTCGACTTAGTCTTTCGGTACATTCCGCAACCCTTCATAGCTGTCATCCACTGCTTACTAGAAATCAAGAGTGGCATCAGTAAACAATGTAAGCAGCAAATGCGCACAACATGACCAAGGTGGTACAGGGAGCAACGAGGCCGGTGGATATTCCGATGGGTCTGCCCACGAACAGAAGCCGTGAACATCACGTGCAGAAACAAAAAAGCTGCTCTATGCAAGCGCTTGGTGCATGTGGTGGAACAGTGAGTGCAGTTCAGTAGCCGAATCGCAATTTATTTCATCATTCGAACGACCGCACAGCCAACGGATTCAAGGCAACACAATATCCGATGAGCTATCGGTTTTCTCTAACCATATGGATCTTGGGCCCAATGCGTTAAGCTAGAGTAACGTGATTGAATGCGGTCAGTAGGAAAAAGATAGTATCAATACGAAGCAAAATACCGTGTGGTTATTGATGTAGACATCTTCTTCATATCGGGACTTGACGGTGGGCTTTTCTACGCCTTTGATTACTCGGCCGGTAGGTGAATATTCGGCATAGGTCTCCCACTGACCGAGAAGAAGCTCGCGCGGGATCGGCTCCAGATGCTCACGTCCACCATAGTGATCCATAATTTCTTGACGAATTTTCGACTGAACATCCTCCTTAGCTTTTGCCACTTTTTTGGATAAAAGTTCCAAGCGGGTCGGATCCGCCTGCAAAATGGGAAATGGACAATGAGCAGTTCAAATGACAATGAGAGTAGGTGTTAGGAAAAGAAAACGCGGAAGAGCATTGGGTTAATGGACGTTGTATGCACAGATGGAATGGTACAAAGTGTCCAACATACCAAGAGTGTGCTGGTCAACTTTTAAATAGAGTGGTTGATGAGGCACGATAAGAGCGAGAAAACATTCCAACTGCTAAAGACAGCACTCGAGAAAATATGATGGCACAAACAATCGCAATGCGTAGGTACAATGTAACTATGGTGGAGCGATATCAAGGCTGAAGAGCAATGGTGTCAAAGTGCCATGCAAGGTTGAACCGAAGCAAATAGTGTGCCAGCATCGGGAGGATGGGTGAAAGTGTAACCGTTCAAAAATCCTATTCATAATTAAGTAAATACAGGTCCATTCTCATAAAGAGGACTCCTGTGGGACAACTTCAAGCACGACCTACGCGCGTATCAATGGACACAAAGAGAGCCCAATTCACACAATAGACTAGACACCCATGCAAAAAGCGTCATCCAACTAATTAAATGTGAGGTATATGGGACAGTGAGTGAAGGAATCAAAAAATTAGGAAATCGGTGTCTATTAATGAGAAGTGTAAGTTTACATTCGCAGCCGTTCAACCCGCGAGCGCATAAATTGATTAGGTGACATTGGACAGGCGCAATCAACTCAATCTAAGGTTACAGAGATGAGGGGTGAACGCATATGAATGACGAAACCCACTTGCAGATGAACATCAAGACCAAGCTTGTTGTGCATTTCCCAAGCGAACACCTGACTCCGGACCATATCCTGCACTTCACCATCATAACGAACGAAATTGTCCCCAGCAAAAGGCACCTCAGATTCGGGTTTTCCGGTACCTTCGAAAGGATTCTCACGCATAGCACGTGTCTTCGGATCGTAGTAAGCGCTATTCGGATCCAAGTTGAAGAGATACTTAGCGGTGTCCTCACGAATACGCAGATTTCGGATGGACTGTCGATGTTTGCTGTCAAATTTCTGTCCAGGCATATCGAGTTCGTCCCCATACCGATCCCCATCCTCCATATCCAGATCACCGTCCTCATCGAGGGCTGGTTTTGCCGCAGAGGCAGCAGGTTCTTCCTTGAGTGATGAAAGAAGATAATAAAAACGAACATGAGATCTGTTACAACCTGGAATACAGGAGGAAAACACACCATTGTAAACATAACAAAAGAGTTGGCCATGACAGGGCAGAAGCTACAGACGAGTTGTCAGCGAAAATAAATTCCGCAAAATATGCAAATAACTTAAAAATCATGGCCAATTTTTTTTTAGAAGCGCCAAGATTTTTCCTAATCATCAGCTCTCTACTGTCAAACAGCAGAAGGCGAATAGCCTGCGAATTAGCGTGACACCGAAGAGAAAAAGTGACTACTGTATGTGGCTATACCACTGGCAGGCAAAGTTATACAACAGGGTTCGGAGGTGATAGTAAACACTAGTTAATCAAATGAACATTTGGACAAAGAAAAGCGCTGTAAATGTGGAGTTGTGGTGGCTTGAATATCCTATAGAGGGGTCAGTCAAGCGAGCTTTTAAAACATTGGGTTTGATATGGCAAGTCACCGAGCTACATGCGCGAGGACGATGAAGAAATCAAAAATAGAAAACCAATCGCCAGCAAAGCACTCAAGATAGATGATTATCAAAACTGACAACGCGATCCGTCGCAGGCAAACGAATCAAAAATAAGGAAGTATATTGCGCCAACGCATCGCTACCATGTGGTCACCAGTAGTCGACAGCGAACTAGGAGTAAAACCGGGTCACTCGCGAAAAAGTGCACCTGAATCCACGATTCATGAATTGCAGCCTATATATATATATATATATATATATATATATATATATATATATATATATATATATATATATATATATATAGTTTAATAGTCCGTGACTTCATTACCGCTGCCAAATCCATGATCGCCTCGTGGGATTTCATGCCCTCCATAGATCCGGCATGTGGTGGAGAGGTGCATGAAGCACATACGCAAACTAATGCAATGTATTCGGAAAAATTTGCATATCAAGGCAATCATCAATACTCGTACTAGCCTGTACATCTCATCGTTGCGGATAAGCTAGTGTTATCAACAAGAGCAATGTCCGCGAGCACCAACGGTGAAAGGCTTGGATGCGTTCCAGATACTCAAGTCATAAGAGTCAAGTCTCAACCCTGTACAGGAGAACCAACCGCATTGTGGCCGAGTACAGGAGTGTAGTTAAGATAGCGTGATTCCTTTCCCTCTAGTACCAAAGATATTGTGGAGCTGTGAAGCCTGTTCTGGCGTTTGTAAAACGCGAAATATCTTCGAATGTCAGATGCCAGTGGCTGATAAGGCAGATACCGGACAGCTATGTTGATCGGATAGCTCTTGTTCTTCGTTATCAAGAAGCAAAGGACTAGTAGGTAAATGGTCGTCCTTGAAAACCAGTTTGAAGATGCAAATCGCAGACGGAAGCATGGTTCATTCTGTCACCTCCTGAGTGTCAAAATGAAAGACGATATCGTCAACGCAAACTAGATTAACTTTCACTCGAAATGAAACATTCCACAATGGAATCCACAGTAAAATCTAGCAGAGATTAGAAAACGGGACAAGTGTGACGAACGCTTTCTGACAGGAAGGGGTCCGACAATTAGCTGTTGATCCTGAAACAGCATGATGTTCACACAGTTTATAGGAGCAGCATGTCAAACATAATGGGGCTGGCGACTGAGCTGAATTCGTAGAGGATGGGCATAGTATGTCTGAGATACATGTAGCGCTGCATTAGTAAGTATCGAAGTGTAAAAACAGTCTGTACAACACCAACCCTGCCAGAAACGTTTCCGCTTTCTTGTTCGGAACCCCGTTCACAAATAGGGCAGGGGATGAGTACCATTGTCGTGGTAAAACTGATGTTGTCCTTTATCAGAGACTACTACTGTTGAGAGTTGCTACAAGCATCGATTCGCCCTATTTGGGCTTTACTATCTTTGTCCACATCAACACTGTACTTATATGGTGGTTGTGCAAGAGAACCCGGGACGCCAGTGCGGAGACTGTTGAAAGTTGTCGTATTATTCCGAACATTAAGTTTAGGCGAGTCTCTACATCTAACAAGCAGTGTTCACTTGCACACGTTGAACGCGAAGCGAATCAGGTGTAGGGAGCTAACTGAACTATCCCTCCGACTGCTCTGCTCAACTAGTTAGAAGGCGTTCCTTAGTGTGAAGTGGGACGTCAGTGCTTTCCCTGATTTTCGAAATGACGGATCATTTCCTGCGATCAGTGGATAAAGCGATGAAAGGTAGTTGAAGTTGTCCTCAAACTCCGCTATCAAACTATGAGCACGATCGGTCCGCTGAGGTTCCAGGTTTGTTTTGGTCGGCACCCGACAACATGTCCGACCGCGTTATGCCTCAGACGCGGCAGCGCCCAGTCAAATTGATGCAAGCCCGCCAACTCCCACTCGCATCTGAACTTGGTCGCAAGTGCGAAATCTACTCTGGTCGTGAAACATGTGAATTTTTCAAGCTCTTCAAAGGCTGTATGTGTAAGACCTCAAACAGATCCAGTGGATCTTTACAATCACACTCCCGAACTGGACGTGCTCCCCACTGTTTTGTGCGTCACGGTATTGAGCCAAAGTCTCCGAGTGGAGTCCTTCAAGCGAACCTCCATACCCCCCACTGCCTTGTGGGTTAGACTGTTGAGTCAAAGGCTATAGGAAGAGCACCTCGAATAACACCCCTCCATCGTAATGGACAGCGAAGAGAATCATTTGCCATCTCGACCTCATTGACAAAACTTCCTGTTTTTCTCTCCCCTAACTATGTTCATCGTCTACTGGGCACGTGACATTCACTGACCTCGTAGCCGTTGCCATGGATACATTAAACTCGTCACTCAAACTTAAAATCTTCTTTCACATTGGTTCGTTTAACCGCCGCATTTTGAGTCAGATCGGTCAACAGAAAGCACTGACTCTCACTTTTCACTCTCTTGGTATTGATATGTGATGTGTCGCAAAAACGCGGGTTCCAGATAATAGCGTCATGACGTATGTCCGACTCCCTGATTTCGAATCTGTCGACAATGACTACACACTTTACATCTTTGGAGATACATAATCAATGCCTTAAGATATTTATGGTGTTGATATCGGCATCGCGCTGAAGAAACATGCTGAAGGCAATCTACTCGAGTGGATACCGGTGAACAGCCGCAGTTGCGTTGTTCGACTTCGAACCTCAACTGCGGTTAAGAAACCCAGTCCAAAGACAAGGTGCCTTTTCATCGCTCCCGTTTACACCCTATTTATCAAAATTCGGAGGGTATCAAAGATGCTTTTTTTCATCAGCTCTCCCCTCTACTCCGTATGGCGAAAAAAGACAGCACGATTGTTGCCGGTGACTTGAATGGCCAAGTGGGTCGTTCTTTCGACTTTGAACAACACTTGGAAGACCACTTCGGGGTTCATGCACACTGAACAGACAATGATCAGACATTCCTGTAGCTGCGTGGCGACCACAATCCTTATCTTACCAACCCTGCGTTCCAGCAAAAGCGCTCACATCATGTCACCGGGAGCCAACCGAATTTCTCCATGACCATAGTGACACTGGCAACAGATGGTGCACATCGGTCCAAGACTGTCGGTCAATTTAGAGTAAATACCTGGATTATGACTTTGTTCCGGAGTGCTCAGGAGTAACGCTTACTTTTTCGGCTTCAACGAAGAGTGCGAATTCTAAGCTTCCTACTTGGAACCCGGACTTAGTTCGTAACATAGCGATACCGCGGCGAATCGACCCATCAATTGCCAATAACAAATAAGGTTGGTAAGCCGAATGTCAAATGGAATGATGTCAAGCCTACTATGAAGAATGCTATAGACTCCTGATATAACCAGGTTGACTCGCCCTATATGTGAGTGGATTTCGGAAGCATCCATCAGTTTGATCAAAGCACGGAAACAGGTTCTTATGGGTACTGAGTTTCAATGAATCTGTAACGCGTTGTAATGACGACTTGTAAAAGTCTTCGAATTGAAAAGGAACGTTGGTGCGTGATAGGAGCCCGTGAGATGGAGAATGCTAGTGCGAATGGGAACAATCGAGGACTGTTTCAACCGAACCGGAACAAGGGCTCAAGATAGCCTTCAGCTAGTGAGGCACTGGACAGTTGATCCGTTCCAAGCCGCAAGGACTAGTCTGTTGGGTGTAATATTTTGAAAAGCAGTTCAGCAAGACTGCCACGACATAGCCGCCTGCCGAATCCCCTGAACCACTTTAATATAAATTCGATATGAAGTAGCTGCGTTGAAACAAAACAAGGCTTCTGGACTTGACGATCCTCCTCCACTTTTGTTGAAAGATGGAGGTGACTCACTGTTGACTGGGTTTCCGTACTATGCAAAACTATTTTGGACGCTGAAGTAACATCGTCACATAAGCACCTGTTGATTGTCGTCCCGATCTTCAAAAAGTTAGTTAGTTAGTGGACTTCGTGGGAAAAATCCACGAATTATCCTTATTTTCACTGCCTCTAAATTTTCACGGGTATCATTATTCGATGACTTAATGGTCCTTGGGAGAACCGAATCAATGAAAACCCGGCTGACTTCCGTTCTGCTCGTGGCTGGATTGACCACACAGATGCACTTACAGACGATCGATAATGGTGGCTTTCTTTAATCTTGGAGTCAGTTTGATTAGGTCGAACGTGCCTATTTGTGACACCACCTAACTGTGAAACGCAGTCAGGGAAACATCACTCCCTCTGCAAGTCTGGCTACTGTGACTCGCGATGCTGGGTCAACGTCTACGAAAAACTGTCTCCTGAGTTCCCCACGACAAGTGGGGTTCGTCAGGGTTGGCCTACATCTTCCGTCTTCAAGTTTGTGATCGAAATGACCATGAACGACTCAGTTCCCTCAGACGCTACCGCAGTGGAAGTACTGCCAGGTGACCGACTGACAAAACTGGAATATGCGGACGATATAGCTCACCCCGGGCATCTGACCCAGTGGTTATATGCAAGCACTACTCAATAAGCTGATGCGTTGCGCTGCATGTTCCGGAATGTGTTTTGCACCTTCAAATTCCATCACGAAAAGACTGGATCTTCACGCGGTGAGATGGTATGCGTGCCTCAGCAATCCAATAGGCTATGCTGGGTGGTGCTTTTGCACCTTCTGAGCCAAAGACTAGAGGCCTTGCAGACTCAGTCCAGTGGTCCTCCAGGTTGGTAGTTGGACTGACGGTGGCTCCTTACTCCATAGTCCAGTGCCAAAACCCCGCTGTCTTGCGGTCAGGATTTGGAACCAAAGGCTCTGGTTGAGAACCCTAATCGTTCTTCAGTCTAGGCCTGAGCAACCTGACAGTACCCTGGCCACGCAATATAAGATTATGATTTTTTCTTCATATAAACTCTTGATACTCTGACCGCCGCAGAGAATAATAAACGGCGACCTATCTGGTGCATCGAGCAGACTGGATAGGGGTTTGGATGCTACTGCTCAAGCTTTCTCGTCTTCTTATCCCCATCTTGCGCTTTTTCGTCCTTAGCATCCCGTTCCAACTCCGTTTTTATCTCCTCTGTGTTCAATTCCGAATTCTTGGCGCTCCCCCATCTTTGTTAAGTAATCATCCGAGTTCTAATTTAGACTCACACGCAGTTGTAGGGGGTCGCTCCGGTCCAGTCGGTATGGTCATGACCTGCCAAACGGACAACGTCAGTTCATCTGCTTCCAGCTGGAACCCTCGGTCCTCCCTAAGACCGGAATGCCCCGATGTGCACAATTTGTTGCAAACTGGCCAACAGACAGTATTTGCCCGAACACTGGAGGCCCTATCGATCGACGACTGCTGCTTGACAGAAACTCGCCTACAAGATTCGAGTTCTGTGATTACCCTGCGATCCCCAACGTGCGACACTGGCGGCACATTCCATTGCGTTGGTCCGGAAATAACGAAGATGCAAATATCGGTCCCGCCGGTGTGGGCATTGCTCTTAGCCCCCGGGATGAATCTGCCTCGATCGACTGGATCCCAGTGAACAGTCGGATGTGCGCCGTTAGACTGGCTGGCTCGTTCCAGGCTTAGAAGTTACGTGGAAACAAACAGTGCTTATTAGTCATTGCGGCTTATGCGTACACAAATTGTAGCTCTGACTCGGTGAAAGACGATTTCTATCACCAATTCTATGCGCTTCTCCGTCACAGAAAAAGTACGGATACTGTGGTGCTTGCTGGTGAGTGGAACGCACAAGTCAGAAAATTGTCCTCCGATGAGCTTCATCTGGGCAGTCAACAAGATGAAGGTTTCACTAATGATAACGGTGAGCGATTGTTACACCTGTGTGAAGATGCTCGTCTCTTTCTTGCGAGCACTAACTTCGGACACAGCACCCGCCGGAGGATGACATGGCGCCCACCAGCGTCGCAACAGCCATGGACTCAAATCGATCACATTGCGAATAATTACCACCGGAGAGGATGCGGTTAAAAGTGTCGCTCGATTTGGAGTACGAGTGTGGACTGTGAGCGCGCCCTTGTTTACGCCGACATCCGGGCCTGTTTCGGTGGACATCCCCAATAGCGCTGTGAATGCATGGATATTTGTCAGGTGGTGAAGCCAGATGTTCTGAATGCGTATCATACTACGCTGGTATCTGAGCTGAGTAAACCCCCATTGAACACAGCTGAAGATCACTGGTCACATATTCATCAGAAGTTACTATCAGCAGGCATGTCTTCATGTGGCAAATCAAATTACCAATCTGGACATTGGGTTCCAACACAGTCTCTAGGACTGCTGGATGCTCGCCGACGTTTTCAAGTCAAGTCAAAATAAGTATTAAGAACCCTAATGGGTTTATTTTCAGTATTTACATCACCATTGAAGACATTTGAATGATAATATCAATATACACGTTTGGAGAGAAAAAAGGGGATAAAAGCAGAACTGTTACCCCAACAACCGCTCGCGCAGCACGTTTGTGACTTTTGCTGTGTCAACAAGCAAACGTGAGAGATAAGGCTAAACAGTATTACGATACGATCATGTGCGGGAGAATAAAATTCTGAATGTTGATCTAGTAGAAGAGAAAGAGAGCGTTTTGGAAAGAGAATTGTGTAGTGGATGAAATCGATCAGTTAGTATCTTAGGAGAAAAATCATTGCAGGCATCAAGATGTCTAGAAATGATCAAATCAACTAAAGAAGCTCTAGCCAAGCCACAGCATCTAGAAATGTGCTTTATAGACCACCCAATAGTCTACCTAAAGCAGTCCAGGGAAAATGACAAGAGAGCAGTATAACCAATGGGGAATAATGCAAGAGGTCACAAACCTAAATATTAAAGTCCGAGGTACTGGAAGCACCTTAAATTTGAAGGCATAAAAAGAAAGTTTTCTGAGCTTTTGAAAAGTTTTACAGACATGCGTGGACCATGAAAGGTACTGGGACAAAAAGACGGTGGAAGAGCTGGGGATGGGATTTTCATTCACAGTAAGTGTGGGGAAGAAAGCTATGAGGGACTGCAACTTATCGCCAAGGAGAAAAGAAAACATTACATCACTGCATTTAGAAGCATTAAGCATAAGAGATCTGGATGAAGACCATTCCGCCAGATCTTCCAACCCACGTTGAAGTGATGACGAAACCTGGATAATTGGGGGGCATACATCCCAGGACATTATCAGCATATTTACACCCAATAAACGTGGTTTGTATGGGGAGATGTTCGACATACAAGAAAAATAGAAAAGTTGACAGGATCGCTCCTTGAAGAACACCACAGTCGGCACGGAGGACAGAAGATTTCTTACCGTACAACTTGGTGAAGTGAGTAGGATCTGTAAAACAGTCACGTAACAGATTACACACACCAGGGTGAAGTCTATTTTCGGATAGCAGATTTCGTAACATTGATCTACCCAGGCTTTCAAAAGCCTTCAAATAATCCAGGAAAAGAAGCCGTACGGATTTACATTTTTGATCTAATGCAGAAGCTATAGAATAAACAATATATGGCACTGTATCCAATGTGGAGCGCTGGGGTCTATACGCAAACTGGTAGATATCGTCTACAGGGGAGGGCTAAAAATAAGCCGCGGAATTAACAGTCTTTCGAAAACTTTTAGGAGCACAGATGTACATGCAATTGCGCGATACTTTTGAGATACTTTTTTGTACTGGAGTTATACTGGCCGTTCTCCAAATGTCTGGGATCACACCCGTAGTGAGGTATTTGTTAAAGAGCTCTGTTAAAGGCAATGTGAGAGAATCAGCACACTCCTTCAAATCTAATGGTGAGAGAGCATCCGGACCACAAGCTTTGTTTGCCTTTAATCTTCTGAGTTCCTTGTGGATGTTGCTTTGATCGAACGGCGCGGCTGGACTTGAGCTAATGAAGGAGGGTAAGGAAGATGAGTTTAGTGAGGCGGCACTAAACTCCGAATTCAGTTTATCCACCTCCACTTCAACTCTCTGGCTGCAAACGCTCTTACCAGAGCTGCCTCAGAAGCCCCCATAGATAGCGACAGTTATGGTTGCATAGAACTGCTTCGATGTATAACTGGTTTAGACTTTTGATCTCGGATTTGATTGCCGTGGTTAGGCTTTTGACACGGGTAGCATTCTTGCAGTTGTAGGCCCATTCTTTCATCCTTCGAAGTCACTTTAGTAGTGGTGATGAAAATCTATGTGCTCTTAGATAGATTGCTTCAACAGGGCAACACATGTCAAAGCAATATTTGATGTAGTCCGTAAGATGGTCACATTCGAGCGACAGGTCCTCGTCGTTGAAGACCGAAAAATCAGTTAAAGAAAACATCGTCTGGAGCCTCGTGATATTTTCCAAGGAGCAATTTCGCCGTTTGATAATCTTGTAAGGACGTCTGATCAGCGCTAAAAAAATAGATCTGCCGTATATGACTGGACACAGTTTTAAAATACAATGGTCTGAGCTGCTCAAAGGAGTCCGCTTTCGTATGAAAAACAACTGTCGTTTATTTGTGAACACAGCGTCCAACTGGGCATCTTCTCTGGTCGACACAGTCACTAGGTCTACCAAGCCAAGTGTCTTCAAGAATGTTGTATCCTTTCTATTGAAGTCGCCAGCAACAATACAGATAGAATAACCTAATTTAAGCAGTAGCGTTAAAGAAAGTGAGTCCTCGAAAGGTTTTAACTCCGATGCAGATGTGTCAGGAGCAATGTATAGGTTTCCAGTGATGACAAGTCGAAAGCCACTTAAGAAATTCGGTTTGCATTCAACTAAATGGTAGCTTATAGAAATCGTTAAGTACGTGCCATCGCAATGAGGCTGGACCTTACCGTGGTGCGATGGTTTGTGTGCCTCAGTGATCCATTGAGCTACGCTGGGTGGTGCTTTTGCACCTTCAGAGCCACTCATACCAGATTGGTCAATGGTTAGAGGCCAGACAAACTCAGCCTCCTGGTCCTCCAGGTTGGGGGTTGGAATGAGGGTGGCACCTTATTCCTTAAAACGGACTCCTTGTAGTCCAGTGCCAAACCCGCTGCCTTGCGGCCAGGTTTTTCAACCAAAGGCTTTGGTTGAGAACCCTAATCGTTCTCCTGTCTAGGCCTGGGCAACCTGACAGTATCCTGCCCACGCAATACAATGAATCCTTCCCCAAACAAATTTCTGATGCTCTGGCCACCGCAGAGGATAATCAACGGTGCCCTATCTGCTGCATCGAACAGGGTGGATAGGGGTTTGGATGCTACTGCTCAGGCCTTCCCATCTTCTTATACCCCTTCTTGCGCTTTTCACCCTTATCGTCCCGTTCCAGCTTTACTTTTATCCCCCCTGTTTTCAACCCCCCAATTCTCGGCCCTCCCCCACCTTGCTTCAGTAGTCGCTTGTCTTTTAGTTTCAACTCACAGGTGAACGCAGAGCGTCATTCCTGCACTGTCAACAGGCTCATGTCCAAGCAAGCGGCCCATTCCAGTTCATCGGCTTCCATTTGGAGCCCTCGATCCTCCTTCAGACTGGCATGCCTCAATGTTCGCACATTGCTTCAGATTGGTCAACAGGCAGCACTTGCCCGAACATTGGAGACCCTCTCGATCGATGTCTGCTGCTTATCGGAGACCCGCCTGCAAGACTCGAGCTCTGTACTCACTCTGCGATCCCCTTCAGGTGACACTAGCAGCACTTTCTCATTGCCCCTATCCGGTGACGATGCAGCTTCGAGCACCGGCCAAGCCGGTGTTGGTATTGCCCTGAGTCCCCGGACTGAAGCTGCTCTGGTTGATTGGATTCCAATCAGTAGCCGGATGTGTGCGGTCCGATTGGCTGACTCGTTCAAAACTTCGAAGTCGCGTGGGACTAACAGGTGTCTATTCGTTATCGCTGCCTATGCACCGACAAACTGTAGCGATGACTCGGTAAAAGACGACTTCTACCGCCAACTGAACGAACTCCTTCGCCACAGAAGAAGCTCGAACACTGTAGTGCTGGCTGGGGATCTGAACGCTCAAGTTGGAAAATTATCCACAGATGAGCTGCATCTGGGCGGCCAACATGGTATAGGCTCCCGTAATGATAACGGTGAGCGGTTACTTCATTTGTGTGAGGATGCTCGATTATTTCTTGCGAGCACTAATTTCCGACACAGCACCCGCCGGAGGGTGACTTGGCGCCCACCAGCCTCGAACCAGCTATGGACGCAAATCGATCACATTGCTATCACTTACCGCTGGAGAGGCTGCGTCCAGAACTGTCACTCGATTTGGAGCACCGATCGTGCACTTGTATGTGCTGACCTGCGGATGCGCTTTGGCGGACGCCCGCGACGATGTTGTGAGCGCATTGACACCGGCAGACTGGTGAATCCAGCTGTTCTGAACGCCTATCAAATTACGCTGTCATCCGAGTTGGATAAACGCTCACTGGATGCAATTGAAGCTCACTGGTCTCATATGCAACAGACCTTACTAGCAGCAGGCAAATCCTCATGTGGTATGTCTAATCGCCAACATGAACATTGGGTCTCTTCACAGTCTCTGGAACTTATAGATGCTGGCCGGCATATGCCGGCTGGAAGCGAACACAATGAAACTCGCAAAGAGCTTCGGGCGAAACTCCGTGCTAGCCTGAAGAGAGACCGCGAATCCTGGTGGTCTCGTCGTGCAACAGAGATGGAAATGGCCGCTGCCCTTGGTAAGCATCGTGAGTTATTCCGTCTTATACGGGAAACGGGCAGCAGGAGAACTGGTCTTAGTGAGACTATACGTGACGAGAGTGGACAGCCTATCCACAACTTATCAAAACGCCTGGAACGTTGGGCTGAGCACGTTGAAAGGCAATTTAATCGGTCGGAATTGTTAGATTTCTCGCCGACCAGTGATCGCCCTGCTCCGTGGGCTGTTCCTTTGGATCCACCTTCTCGCTCAGAACTCGGACATGAGATCAAACTGTTGAAGGTAAATAAAGCCGCGGGACCTGATGACCTTCCACCAGCCCTTTTCAAATTCTGGGGAAATGCTCTTGTGGATGATTTACACCTGTTACTAGTGAGGCTGTGGGAGCAGGAAACTGTGCCAACCGATTGGAGCCGCTCTATCATAGTCCCAATTTTCAAAGGAGGCTCACGATCGGAATGCGGCAGCCATAGAGGAATCAGTCTGATCTCCATCGCCTCCAAATTGCTTGCCTCTGTCATAATTCACCGACTGACTGGCACTCGTGAAAGTCAGATTCGTGAAGAGCAAGCTGGATTTCGTCGAGGTCGTGGCTGCATTGACCACATCTTCACCTTGCGTCAGTTGTTAGAGCACCGTCACACATATTGGCGGCCCACCGTTGTCGTGTTCCTCGATATCAAAGGTGCATTCGATTCGGTGTATAGACATGCACTTTGGGACTGTCTACTCAGGAAAGGTGTACCTGAGAAATATGTGAATATTATCCGAGCATTATATGCGCGTAGCTCGGGCAGAGTGAGGGCTTACGGCAAGTTGTCGTCGCCCTTTAATATCTCCAGCGGCGTGAGACAAGGATGCCCGCTGTCACCTTTCCTCTTCAACTTCGCTGTTGACGAAGTCATGGAAATCGCGTTCACAGGACACGACTTAGAAGGTGTGGAGCTACTCCCAGGAGAACGGCTTCTTGACTTAGAGTGTGCTGATGATATTGCCCTGATCTGTGACAGCTCACAAACGTGTCAAGCGGCACTGGATAGATTAGCACTAGCTGTCCGACATTTCGGGCTTTGCTTCGCACCCTCGAAGTGCAAAGCGTTCCTCCAAGATTGGTCTGGACCGCCTCCTTCGCTGACCCTTGGTGGGGATCAGCTAGAAGTCGTTCAAAAATTCAACTACCTGGGAAGTTGTATCAGCGCCCGTGGGATTGAAGATGAGATCACGAATCGTATAGCAAAAGCTCGGGGCGCTTTTGCTAACCTTTGCCACTTCCGGCACCGGCGCAACATCACTCTTGCCCTGAAGGGTAGAGTGTACAATGCAGCGGTACGTTGGACCTTACTGCACGGTTGTGAAACCTGGCCGCTTAAAGCAGTGGACCTGAAGAGGCTAGTTACGTTCGAGCACCGGTGCCTTCGTAATTTATCTCACATTTGGTGGGAACACCGCGTGAGTAACGAGCGTGTTCGACGCCTTGTTTATGGCACAGGAAAAGGAAATGAACCGCTCAGCACCGTTATTCCACGCACCAGTCTCCGATGGCTGGGCCACGTGTTACGCATGCCAGCCCACTGACTTCCGCGACGTGTGTTGTTTGCGCGCCGGGGGTGTGGATGGAAGAGGAGGAGGGATGGCCAAGCGATGACTTGATCCAGAGGAATGAAGGCCCTCGGTTGGAACGTCTCGGCTCCCTGGTTGGGGTCCGAAAGACGATGAACACGTTTGGTTGGACACACTTGCTGATATGGCTAGGAGCCGATCTCAGTGGCGTTCGTGCTGTGAGTTTCTTTGTCCCATCCCATCCCTCTTAGCCTCCCCCTCCAACCACGATCTCATTACTTAGCCTTATATAATTTTGCATAATAATTTTTTTGGGTGCACAGCAGCCGGCTGATAGCTTACCGGAACGATGCCCATCCGTTACCGGTAGCTCAGCCAACTTGTACCAGTTGTTTTTTTCCCTCTCCTTTTTTCATTGTATTGCGGCACAGTAGCTGAGATGTTCCCCACCTCTAGCTAACGTGTACGATGATGATGATGTTAAGTACGTGAATATTACGATTGCTGAGTTGCACTAACGTTGATTAACGTGTTACAACGCCACCACCACGAAACTGGAGCATTCCGGAGCGGTCAGATCTAATAGGAAAATAACCATCCAGTTGAATTACCCCAGTTTCCACATCAGTATGCAACCAGCTTTCTTGTAACAGAATGACTCCTGTATTAACATACTCATTTCGCTGCATAATGGCAGAGATCACTGATTTTACCAAGAAGCGAGCAAACATTACTGGAACATATGAGTGGGAGTTGCACTTTGTCGACAGAACAACGACTGAGACCAGATTGCTAACCAGCACGATGCTTTCGCATTTTCCCAAGACATTTATTCCGAATACGTTTGAAGGTGTTCCTGACTTTATGACCATATTCGATGAAGCATGGATTTAAGACAGCAACACGTAACCTTTTCAAATGGTTGACGGAGTAGGACAACAGTGACCTTGAGACTTGATCGGGAAAAGGAAATTGCTTCAGTCAAAAGTTAAATATAGAACCCGCAGTCGGTAGTGCAAAATAATCCAACGAGAAAAGCAACGGCCGAATATGAAGGCCCCAACATCACAATAACATCATACACGTTAGCTAGAGGTGGGGAACATCTCAGCTACTGTGCCGCAATACATAGAAAAAAGGAGAAAAAATGCAGCTGGTGCAAGCTAACTGATCTACCGGTAACGGATGGGCATCGTTCCGGTAAGCTACCAGCCGGCTACTGTGCATCAAAAAAGTTACTATGCAAAATTATATAAGGCTAAATCATGAGATCGCGGTTGGAGGGGGAGGCTAAGAGGGATGGGGTGGAACAAAGAAACTCACAGCGCGAACGCCACTGAGGTCGGCTCCTAGCCATATCAGCAAGTGTGTCCAACCAAACGTGTTCATCGTCTTTCGGACCCCAACCAGGGAGCCGAGACGTTCCAACCGAGGCCAGCTCAGAAGTGAGGGCCTTCATTCCTCTGGACCAAGTCATCGCTTGGCTACCCCTCCTCTTCTTCCATTCACACCCCCGGTGCGCAAACAACGCACGTCGAGGGAGTCGGTGGGCTGGCATGCGTAACACGTGGCCCAGTCATCGGAGCCTGGTGCGTGAAATAACGGTGCTGAGGGGTTCAGTTCCCTTTCCTGTGCCATAAACAAGGCGTCGAACACGCTGGTTGCTCACACGGTGTTCCCACCAGATGTGAGCACCGGTGGTCGAACGTGACTAGCCTCTTCAGGTCCGCTGCTTTAAGCGGCCAGGTTTCACAACCGTACAATAGGGTCGAACGTACTGCTGCATTGTACACTCTACCCTTCAGGGCAAGTGTGATGTTGCGCCGGCGCCGGAAGTGGCAAAGGTTAGCAAAAGCGCCCCGAGCTTTTGCTATACGATTCGTGATCTCATCTTCAATCCCACGGGCGCTGATACAACTTCCCAGGTAGTTGAATTTTTGAACGACTTCTAGCTGATCCCCACCAAGGGTCAGCGAAGGAGGCGGTCCAGGCCAATCTTGGAGGAACGCTTTGCACTTCGAGGGTGCGAAGCAAAGCCCGAAATGACGGACAGCTAGTGCTAATCTATCCAGTGCCGCTTGACACGTTTGTGAGCTGTCACAGATCAGGGCAATATCATCAGCATACTCTAAGTCAAGAAGTCGTTCTCCTGGGAGTAGCTCCACACCTTCTAAGTCGTGTCCTGTGAACGCGATTTCCATGATTTCGTCAACAGCGAAGTTGAAGAGGAAAGGTGACAGCGGGCATCCTTGTCTCACGCCGCTGGAGATATTAAAGGGCGACGACAACTTGCCGTAAGCCCTCACTCTGCTCGAGCTACGCGCATATAATGCTCGGATAATATTCACATATTTCTCAGGTACACCTTTCCTGAGTAGACAGTCCCAAAGTGCATGTCTATACACCGAATCGAATGCACCTTTGATATCGAGGAACACGACAACGGTGGGCCGCCAATATGTGTGACGGTGCTCCAACAACTGACGACAGGTGAAGATGAAGGCCCCGGCTGGAAGCGAATACAGTGAGACTCGCAAAGGTCTCAGGGTGAAACTACGTGCTAGCCTGAAGAGATACCGTGAAACCTGGTGTTCTCATCGCGTCTCGGAGAGGGAAAAAGCCTCTGTCTTCGGAAACCATCGGAAGTTGTTCCGTCTGATGCGGGAAAATGGAAAGCAAAAAACCTGGTGTTAGGGAGACCATATGCGACGAGAGTGGACAGCCGATCCCCAACTTGTCAAAGGGTCTGCAGCGTTGGGCTGAACACGTTGAAAAGCAGTAAAATCATTCCGAGTTGCCAGTTTCTCCATCGCTCAATGAGCACCCTACTTCTTGGACCGTTTCCTTGGATGGCCCTAGCGCGCAGAAATCGTATGCGAGATCAGACAGATGAAATTGATCAAGGCCACAGGAGCAGATGGACTTCATTCAGCCCTCTACAAACTAGGGGAGCATGCTCTTTTGGACGATGCACATAACTTACTAGTAAATCTATGGGAGCATGAGACTGTCCCCACAGACCAGAGGCGCTCCGTAATAGTTCCAATTTTCAAGAGAGGCACTCGTTTCAAATCTGGCAGTTATAGAGGAATCAGTCTGGTCTTCATTGCCCCCAAGTTGCTTGCGTCTGTCTTCTTCCCTAGATTGACTGGCACTTATGAAAGTCAGATTCGTGAGAACAAAGCCGGGTTCCGTCGAAATTGAGGCTGCATTGATCACATCTTCACATCACGTCAGCTGTTGGAGCACCGCCATGTTTATTGGCGACCAACCGTAGTCATGTTCCTAGACGTCAAAGGGACGTTGGACTCGGTTGATCGATGTGCCCTTTGGGACTGTCTACTTTAGAAAGGTGCGCCCGAGAAATATGTAAACATTATTTAAGAGCTACATGCAAGTACCTCGGATAGAGTGAAGGTTTACGGTAAGCTGTTGCCACCCTTCAATATCACCAGCGGTGTGAGACAACGTTGCCCACTGTCACCTTTCCTCTAACTTCACCATTGACGAAGTCATGGAAACGGCGTTCGATGGACAAGATTTGGAAGGTATGGAGCTGCTCCCTGGTGAACGACCTTTCGACTTGGAGTATGCCAATGACATTGCGCTCATGTGTGACAGCTCCCGAACGTGCCAAACTGTATTGGATAAATTTGCTCTGGCTGATATTTGTTTCGGGCTATGCTTTACACCATCAAAATGAAAAGGTCTCCAAGATTGGCAGGGACCCACTTCTGCACTAACCCTTGGCGGTGATAAGTTAGTAGTGGTCGAGAAATTCAAGTACCTGGACAGCTATATCAGCGCCAGTGGAACGGAAGATGAGATCACGAACCATATAACAATAGCTCGATGCGCTTTGCTAACCTCCGCCATCTGTGGCGCCGATACGATATTACTCTCGCTCACCGTACAATCCTTCTGTATGGTTGCGAAACTTGACCCATCAAGTCGACAGACATAAAGAAGCTAGCTAGGTTCGATCAACGCTGCCTTCGCAGCTTAGTTCATATCTGGTGGAAGCACCGCGTGAGCAATGAGCGTGTTCGGCGTCGCGTATTTGGTGCAGGAAGAGCGAGTGAACGGCTCAGCACCGGTATAGCAAACACCAGGCTCCGATGGCTAGGCCAAGTGTTGCGCATGTCAGCAAACCGACTCCCACGTCGTGCGTTGTTTGCGCGCCCGGAGTCTGGATGGACGAAGAGGAGGGGAGGCCAAGCGATGACTTGGTCGAGAGGAATGAAGTCCCTCACTTCGAAGTTGGCGTCGGTTGGTGTTTCCCGACTGCCTGGCTGGGGACCGAAGGATGATGAACACGTTTGGTTGGATACACTAGCTGACATGGCGAAGAGTCGACCTCAGTGGCGTTTGTGTTGTGCGTCTTTTTGTCCCTTCCCTTTCCTTCAGCTTTCTACCCCAAAAACCATCAAAAATGTGATATTGGCAGTAAGTTACATTTTTATAGTTTTTAAGTCTACATTGCTTACTTTCTTAATTTTTGTATTGCGGCACATTAGCTGAGGTGAGTTTCTAACCCTCGGCTAACATGTACTGAGGATGATGACGATGATTGCACCTTCAAACTGCGGAGCATTCCTGCACGACTGAGTCCACACGACACTAGCAATTGCTATCAGAAAAGCCACCGGAAGTTATCGATCGGTTCGCTTGCCTTGGCGATTGTGCCACCTCTAATGATCATATCATGGAGGAGTGTGCTCCGGTTACCAGCAAAGCTGTGTTGAATCCGGTGTTATTGTACCGATCAGAGACCTAGCCAGTTCGCAGTGAAGACATTAAACGATTAACCGTATTTCACTACCAGTGCTTGCGGAGTGTTGCTCACAGTTGCTAAGACCACAGAGTGAGCAACGCTGAAGTCCGCCACATGGCTTTTGGCAAGAAGCATTCTGGTGCCTCACTCGAGTGGTTATTGCATCTTAACGGCTTACGTTGGCTGGGTTATGTCCTCCGTATGCCCGTTAATCGGCTTCCACAGCGTGCATTATATGTCGTTTCTGTGCGTAGGTAGAAGAAACCGCAAGGATGCCGATCGATAACGTGGCATAAAGACATGCTGCCTTCGTGGATAGGGGCCTCGGGATGGTCCACACCAATGGTTGAAGACCCTTTCAAACACAGCGCAGTCAATGGTATTCCTGCATTCGGTTACTTGCATCTAGCTGTTAATGTTCCATCCGGATAAATGTTATACACCTCATTCGCAACTCTCTACCTTTGTGTTCTGCTTGCGCTCGATCTCATTTCCAAACCACCGTTAGTTATTGTTGTTCTTAGGTTGAGAGTAGATCAACCGCCCTTCAATGCTCGGATCACAGTTGTTTAGCTGTATTGAATCGGAAGGTGCCAAGCGGAACATGCTTTCCGGTGTACATGAGAGGTGGTGTTTAAAAACTGTCCACAATTGGTGCACATAAGTAGGAAAAGAGTAACCCCTAGCATAACAAGCACCTGCGACACCTGCAGTATAGCAGTTGGTAGGGCGACGCTAAGCTGCCGAGGCCCAAGGCAAACACAACAAAGTGGTACTTAGAATTAAGTAAAGCGTTAAACATCATAATGCGAAAAAATCACACATGTGTATGTGGAAAGTAAACAGGGTAGATAGAGTTCAAAGTTGGACTTGGAGAATCCGCTGGTGGTTGGGTTGCTACAAGCAACCTCTATTGAGACCTCGGTTTACTTGAGGTGGACCTCGGTCATTCCGATCACAAAGACCGTAAGTAAAATGGAAACATTATAGTGTTGCTCATCCCAACACTTGCACTGGGGTGCCAGTGTTGGGATGAGCAACACTATAATGTTTCCATTTTACTTAGGGTAGATAGAGTATTTTAAGTAGTAACCCCCGGGCAATGTGACAGTAACAAGCTAGAGAACAATTCATGAGCAAATAAGGACCTAGTGTAAGAAGCACGTTTGCGCAGATGCATGAACCTGAAATTCTTTTGTTTTCTGTAACCAATGAATGCATTGGTATTTAATAGTTTGTCCCTTCCTAGATCCTTTCGTACAACGGACGCATGGGGACCGTTATTACAACGTCTCTCATACAGGTTCACTCCCGTGTTTAATGTAATAGTGGAATAACAAAATGGTCCCTTACGGTGCTCGGTAGTGACTCCCTTTGTAGGAAATCCGTTCAACCCATATAAGAGACACAATAACCGCGGAAGAGTGGAACTTAAACAACGTTACGACTCACTACTGTCAACAGCAGTTCATCCGCAACGCCACAAACCGTCTTTCGTTGGTCACCCTTACTCTGGATTCGAAACCGACCTTATCTAACGAGTGAAATTGTTGAGGCTCTGAGCTCGTAAGCTAGGTCAACTCAAACCTTAAAACATCAGGCATGTAAAACTTTCTCTTCGATAGCCTTCATAGAGCATATACGAAGATAAATTAGGTGTTCAATGGGATGACCGGTTTTTCTCAGCTTGATATAGCTGGTGAATCGTGAATAGTGGAGGAGAACTATGGATTCCGCTCAGATGTAGAGGTCGATAAAAAGTTCGACCAAGCCGACAAATTCAAGTGAGCGTGGACCAAGTTGGCTATGCCGTGGATGTGGCGAAGTGAGAATGGCTTGAACAAGTGTCACCTTCATTTATTACCGCAGTCGCTTGACCTAAATGTCTATGGCCAGGTGGTTTTTCACGATTTCTGTGCTCCATTTCAGTGTGAACTATACAAGTAAATGAACCTTTAATCCGAATTTAGTATTCAGTGCTAAGCGATGGGTCAGGAATGGAAAGGTGGATATGCTCAACTGTGAGGAAGAAGGGCAGCGCTCTGCTATCCGCTCAGAAAGATGTGTCCGAATAGAAATCTCTTCGCAACGAGTCTTCCGACACTTGTTTGTGTACATGTTCGGATTTTGTACTCCACAAGTATTAACTTCTATGTGGAGATTCTTATGTGTCAAATATAACTGGATGCCGCATAGGGCTACCACAACTGGAGAACTTGCGGAAATAATCCATTGCGTCTATATCAATGGTTGGACTCAACATGTTAACCAGAGTAGATGACATAGATCTAGTTTTCACCATGGGTATGCCATCTCTTTGTGTATTAATTGATAACCCATTAACAAGATGCAACCACAATACGGTACTCTGCAGTATATCAGGCCGTCTGAAAAGTCCAGAGCAACAAGGAAGCCAGTAACCTTAAGTACATCTTATTGATTGCAGCATATCTCATAAGCTGCTTAGGACGGTGGGTTGGGACCGATTCTTCACCACAGCGGATTCGGCCATAGCCACAAGCGAACTCGCAAAATATATCGCCACATGCACGGACATTCTAGCAGCTACGTTGAAAGTGAACATAGGCCCATTCGAAGCCTGATACAAATACTGTTCCAATGTAGCTTCCAATCTAAATTTTAGATCATTGCACCGTAAAAGCAAAGATATAGCCACATTAATTCAAATACAGGAAAATTTGCTGAAACTCGAACACCAAACTCAATAGTCTAGAATTTCAGAGGAAAACCGAGCAATCAGGAACAGAAAAAGCTCGTGCCCTGATGTAGTTACTCGGAAGAAATCCGAAACGATACCAGGAAATTCCAAGCTCACATTTGACTGATGGTACGGCAGAAGGTGATATAGTGCAAATATGTGGATCAATGAATTCCGACTTTGCCATCTGTATCCTTACCTCTAATTCCAA
Organism: Dicrocoelium dendriticum; assembly: GCA_944474145.2. NCBI lineage: Eukaryota > Metazoa > Platyhelminthes > Trematoda > Plagiorchiida > Dicrocoeliidae > Dicrocoelium > Dicrocoelium dendriticum. The sequence goes on along the minus strand of OX104065.1, from coordinate 90,225,263 downwards.
GAAAAACGGAACAGTTACCATGTACCATTCTTGTAAGTGTGAAGGACGTACAGATGACAATTACACCAATGAAACCGACATTCCAACCGGGAACTATTATTCCCCCTGCATCTAGAAGGTTAGGTGACGTAAACGTATCCCCTGTCTTTAAACATTAGCTGTTTCCCGCCTAGGTGGCAAAATTCAGTAATTGTTCCGAAACACCAAGGCGGTCCAAGAGATCGGATGTCAAACTATCTGCCGATAAACCATACTTCAAGCGTTGCTAAGACTTCATAAAGAATCTTCAAGAATCGGGTAACTTAGTTCTTGACAGGATAATACCTAATCAGCAGTTCCCAACATGGGTTTACTACAGAACGTTCCTGTGTCACATGCCAATTACAAGTCACTGATAATTTTGCAGCGACAATCGTTGGGGACATGGCCATCATCATCATCATTCTGGATACACAAAAGCGCTTAACTGCATATCGCACAAGCCATTGTTTTCAGTGTCTGAGTTTTATGGAATTACTAATCCTCTATCGAGCTGGTTTGACTTATACCTGAACGACCGAGCACAAAGAGTACAGAAAAGTCAACACTATTCTGCTCAAAGAAATGTCACCAATGGTGTCGTTCAGGGCAGTGTATTAGGTCCATTGCTTTGCCTTAGTTGCATAAACGATATATGTGATTTTATTACCCACAGGCGCTGATTTTTAGTTGCAGACGACATCAAACCAGTGTATTCATTTCTACCTGACCAACTGGAACTGTGCGTGGAAAATATACGCGAAGACACATTATTCCTAAATAAATAGACGAAAGCAGGTCTATGAGGATCCAACAGATAAATCTCAGATACTCTGCCACAGATGCAGTATACCAGAAGGATGTGTTACTCTTACTGGTATCCCCATCCCCGCTGCGTATTCCGTTCGAGACCTGGGAATTCGATACTCTAGCAGCTTCAAGTTCTTCGAACACATCCTACATTAAGTAGCGAAGGCGAAGCAACTAACAAACTACATCACTAGGTCATTTTCACTATCCCAAACACGGCTTGAATCATTCAAACTCATAGTGTGACCCACTCTAGTGTAATGCACCATCACACATAGCCACCTACGCAAAACAGAGAGAAGTGCTTTGGAAAACGTCCAGCGCTCATTTACCAAAATGCTCATGGGGCGCTCATCATGGCTTACCTATGAGAAATCATGTTCTTACCACCAGCTTGACCCAGTGTGGCATGGACGAATGAAAATCAGTCTCACTCTTCTCAGCAGTATAATATATTCGGGCGTCTTCTCAACTAGTACGGATGTCGCCTTAAAAAGATGGCTTAACCTATTCCACCCGTAATGAGAAATGTCTACTATTCTTACGGAGGACCAAGCAAAATATCCGCTTAAATATGTTCTTGGTGAGGTATGCCCATCTGTGGAATAAACCACCGTTGCAAGTAAAGACCAGCGAGCTTGTTCATATTTAGATCACAGTTAAAAGGGTTTCTTTCCAAGCCAAATGTAGTAAAGCTTTTCGGCATTCAGCAATATACGTGTGCAGTCATGGAATCCGGCCCGAAAAACATATGACAAAACTAGCTTTCCAATAATGTAACTGATGTTGGCAAATTGAGCACAGTGCATCACAATTGGGATGTCATTCAGGCTCACATTGTTGGGCTACGGTCTTAGACTAATCCTGGACTTGATTTTTCGTCAACTTCTCTAATAAAGTTTGGTGGCCGGGACATATCGCTCATGCTTCTAAACGTGTTTACCCTATCTATGAATTCGGGTATATTCCCGAATCAATGGAAACTCTCTATTATAGAACCTAGACATAAGAATGGTTCAAAACTGGACATAAAAAATTACCGTCCAATTAGCCACACTCCGATTATTTCGAAAATAATGGAAAGAACTGTGAAAGAGAAAACGACTATGCACCTGCTGTCATTAAATTTGATAAACCCAGCTCAACATGGGTTTCTGCATAGGCGCTAATGTCAGACTTGTCAGCCAGCCTTTCTAAACAATCTGAAAAGCGCCACTGGCAATGGCAAAGGGGCTATCATCATCTTTATTAATATGCAAAAGGCTTTTGACAGAGTGCCACACAACAGCTATTTGGAGAAGTTAACAAATTTCCGGATCCCTGAACCTTTGCACGTATGGTTCAAATCTTACCTCTCTGATCGCACGTAACAAGTACAAAGAGGGCATATTAAGTCTTCACCACTTAAGATCAAAAGAAGTGTGATAAAAGATAGTGTGTTTCGTCCCTTGCTCTTCCTAATGTATGTCAGTGATATACCTGAAGTAATAGAATGTGGGATATCAGACATACCTGCGGATGACATAAGAGTAGTACACGTCTACGATATCCGGCGTTTCAGTGATACGTTGGAAAACAATCGCATAAACCTACTGACCTTGTAGTCGTGGCGTGCCCATTTGCAAATGTCATTCCCAGTGTACAACTGCAGTATGTCGACATGTAAGTGTGAACTTCCGCCAAATGTACTTTATCTTGCTGGTAAACCTATTCCCTGTAATAAAGCTACACTTGAGCTAGGACTCCGGTAGTCTAACACTCTGAAGTTTGGTGAGCAAGTTGAATTCATAACGGCCAGATGACGAAGAAGGGTAAAACTCATCCAAAATCACTCCAGATATGTGAACTTAAACTGCCTTTGTTTAAGGCATGCATACGCCCTGCGCTAGAGTACTGCTCGACTATTTTTGCAAGCGGCAAGAAGTGCGACTTCGTTTGCCTAGAAAGCGTGCAGCGATCATTCACAAAAATTCTCTTTAACTTATCGTCCAAGATGCTACAACTGGAGCCACTGGTTAGGACGCATGAAGCTAGGATTCACATTCCTATGTGACTTGGTTCATGAGCGTGTATTCGCACCAAATATCACTATTCATTTCAAACAAGAAGGTAGATACGTAATTAGGAATACCAAGAACACACTCCCGATGTTCAAAACGAAAACTAATGTTCGAAGAAAATTCTACCTAAACAGATACACTGAGATGTGGAACAGTGACTCTATTGAAACAAGAGCAGGGAATCGCAACCAGTGTTTAAAAGAGCACTTTTAAACTGCAAGACTGTGAAAACAATGTTGCAACTAAATCGCACTGAAAAAATGCTATTTGGGGAAAGGGCCGAGACGTAAGTGTAGTGGTTACAAAAATACAGAAAATGTGCTATCTACGGTGTATTTATTTGACCAGGCCCTTCTGAAGAAGTGAATTGAAAAAAATTATGAAAAGTTGATAGAACCCCCTTCACACTTCTTTACCCGACCGTCTTTCCTTCTTTACTCGTGAAAGCATACCTCACAAACACACCAAAAAGTGTGGATTGCACAGAAAGTGCAAACCGAGATTGAGATTACCATTTTTCCTCCACCCTTCATGTACTGTTTACTCAGCCACGCCTATCTTAAAGCCACATTGAAAAGTTATGAATTGAGAGAAAAACGTTGACTGAATCCATCAATCTTCCTTTACATTTACCATTCGATCTTCTCTTATTCGGCTAGGCTTACCATGTTTCTCACATGTAAGCATGTCAGGCAGCAAAGTGAAGCTAACCGATTCTGCTTCCAACATCTTCATCCCCATTTCCAATATTACTCTTCATTTTTCCTCATTGGCATACACCTAGCGCACAATCAGACGAAAACGCCTGAGCCAGTTGACAAATGTCAACTACGTTTGCCTCACACACAACGTAAATATCTCCCCTTCTATCTGGATCAGTCTAATATGTACAGCCGCTGAATTGAAAATGAGTAAATACCTCCGTCTTACACTACCCTTTTTTAGAACGCCACAATGTGTAGATAAAATTTACCGTAAACTAGATACTATGTACAATAAGTATGATTTTAGCCTTAATGTTTCTCTTAGCACCACATAATTGCTCTTTATCGTTTACCCAAGGGAAAGAAAACTTGGTTCCGTCCGTACACGGAGCTTCCCGTAAGGACACCATGAATTATTCCGTGCCCGTTCAAGGCTTTGAACTGGATAACGATGGAGGTTAAGAAGATGATTTTTATTTCTGTCTGTAAATAGTATGCGAAACGATGGTAAAAATTTGATCATGCCGAAAAGGGTAGGCGTCGTAAACAGGATAAAATATACATTATTACTATTACTCCATTAAACACTGCATTACTGTTCCATATTGAATGCAGTACATAAATGAAATGTTGATGAAACTCGCCGAATAAATAATCGTTCCCTAAAAGGGAACATATTCAGCCCGTCGAGAAATATGGTTGGCGGCATCCGGTTTCGGATTTGCCTGTCACTGTGGCCAGCCACAGGACGCCTGCGCCTACAGAGGGATCATGGATGGCTTGCGCTGCACCACCCACAGCTCCATCCACACACCCCATATCCAGTGTAAACCCAAAGAAATAATACCGGGAGGCATGTGGATGGGTGCCACGTTTCATCAATGGTGCCGGCCCACACTCCTTCACAGGCAAACACAAGCACGCTGTATTTGGGGAATCAAACACACACAAGGCAGTAGCTGGACCGTAGTCCGCTCCACACTGAGTGCATGGAACCACTTTTCGAGCCTAGCACGACCACAAGGACCGTGCACCCCGTCCCCTCCAGTAACGACCAACTGTCTCCTGGAGCCAGTATGGACGAGGTAGTGGGTGATATACAGGTAGGCACCTTGTCAACATGCACATCAAGCGCAGTCACAGCTGGGATGTAAAACAACAGCCAACCATTCGAAATGCCGATATCGATTAAAGTAAACGCATATGACGACATAAATACTCGCTAAATGAGCATATAGAAGAAATTGGTTATAAGTGAATCCGTGATAAGTACAAAATGTCCGAGTTATTTGAAAAAAATACCACGCGATACAATTACGCAAGTTTACCACAATTTGCATGAGCGACGTGTGCAAGTCGGGAGAAGATTATCAAGTACGCAGAATAAACAAAATAAAAAGTAATGGATTTTATCCACATTAAAAAGACCTAGTTTAAGTGTAAGTTGGTTTAGCCCAACTGCGGTGAAGAAGCATCATGAGTGCAACATCAGCCTCAGCATAGGACACAATCGGGAAATATACTCTTATTTATTCATACCTAGTGGGGATCCAGGTAACATTTCCTCAATAACATAAGTCTGAGAAGTAGAACAAGTCAAATGAGCAGAATGCTAAATTCACCTGCCCATCATTGCTCTCAGCTGCCTTTGCCAGCTTCTCCTCAAGTTTCTTCGCCTTCGCCAACTTTCTCGCTTCTTCTAGCCTTTGATATTCCAATAAAAGTTTCTTGTGCTCCGATGGATCGTACCCATTCCAACGATCGCGCTTGGCCTCATACCCGAGATCCGCCTGAACCGGCTCGTATTCATCTGGTGCTATGTCGATGCCAGTGAATTTGGCTCCGATCTAGAGGAAAGAGAATGATTGTAGAACAAGACGAAAAAGCTGCGGACATATTAACAGTCCAGAATAAAAAGATTAGACATTAGAACAAGTGCTATCGTTTACGCCATTTGTCTAGTTGCCATACCCAAAAACAGTAGCAACAACCAAAGTGTATCTCAGTGGCTATCACTTTTCAATTGCCATAGATGGCGACAACAGATAGGGAATCAACTTGTTGCTGCGGGAATTCGGAGCCACAGGAAGTTCAAACAAACAAAAGGACTATTGACAGCACTAATTGTCGGAAACCAACCAACTCAGCCATAACCACACATCTTGCTGACACGCGATGAAACTAAGTTAACTAAGTCATTCAAAGTGATCTACCAGGCACCGGACAATCGATCAAAGTGCGTCTGTAGGCGTTTACTAGAATCCGCTGAGGCTATCGCGATTCGTCTACACGAGCCGCAATCATGCGTTCAGAAACGGTTCGCTCAGACGTTAAGACTGCTTTGACCCACTCGAAAGGTGACGTCTGGCCCACGGATTGGCGTGCACACTGCAGTTGTGACCTAACGGAAAGCGATTATGCTTGATCAGTGATGGTGAAAAGATCGAAATTTACCGACCACAACGTTATGTTTACCAGTTTTTTCCACATATAATTGTACAAGCCTGATGAAGAATTATTGAAAACATATGTTCGCTTGTATCGACTTTTAATCACGCAATAGGATATTTTTATCAGGTTTGGTATGTGATTTGCCCCATCAAAGTGTTGGCCCAGGATTGGCAGAATGCTCCCCCTCAGCTCGCCAACGAAAATATTCGGCTTAATCAGATAGATAGCTTTGTTTACTTCGGGAAGAGTGTCTATACCGACGGAACTATCGGAGATGTTACTCTGTATCTCTAAAGTCTGCTTGGTCTTCGCCAATTTGGAATAATTGTGGCATCGTTGCGACATCGCGCATTTGTTAAAAAGCAGGGTTTACGAAACCTGTGGTGTTCGTGCGACGCTTTATATGGATACGAATTCTGGCCGATCTGGGGGGATGAGATGCGTAGGCTTTTGGCCTTCGACAACAGTTGTCTGTGGAGTAACGCCGGTGTATGGTGGCAACACCGGGTGCGCAGTGACGGTATCAGACAACGCGTGTTGGGCAAGGCGGATCTCCCGCTCTATGAGCTTGTTCTATTGCGCTAGTTGAGATGGTTTGGCAACATTCTGCGCACGTCTGGCAAGCGATTGCTACGTCGCGCACTATTTGTGCATGCAATGGAAGAGGCCGCGCAGGGACCAGCCAGCTAGCTGGCGAAAAAGATCAAATTGTTGACATCCTGTCTATCAATTGCTGGTGCGGTACGCCTTCCCGGTTGGGGACCAAAAGATGAAGAGTGCCGGTATCTAACAACACTCGAAATAATGACACAAAACCGGTTGCATTGGAAACAATGCGCACAAGTCAGCGCAAACTCGCGGTTTCACAAGTACTAAATTATTAAAAGTGAAAAAGCGGTGTGTGAAAAAGGCAAAAAAAAATTGTCCCTTTTGTTTCCTCATCACTTTTTGACATTGCTGTACATATTCTTGTTCTCATTTAAAGTTCTATGATGTTAGACGGCTCGATGTCTACTTTATAGACTAATGCATATATATATATATATATATATATATATATGCGCACTTAATAGTACTAGACAACGTTTGCTGGAGATCACCCCCTTAGGGCTCCAGTGACCGAAGTCGCGATGCTGCCAAAGACATTTCCTATTAGGACAGCCATTTCCCATGGCAACCAGTTAAGATTACAAGGGATATGAATGCGCAAATGAATCATCCGAGATCCTTCTAGGCCAAGCTAGCTAGGACGCTTAAGCAAAACTCTGTACGAAAGAAATTGTAACCGGGCACTAAGCTGTAATTGTTTTTTAGCAGTCCCGTCTTCAGGGACAGTGAATGTCCATCCGCGAGTTGTGATGGACCAAAATATATGACTTCACCATAATTTTTAAGTGGCGTAGTTCTATCCTTAGGCACAGTTCGATCTAGAACATGTGTGTAGACTTTATTCATGCCATAGCATTGCGCCGATTTTTGTGAACTTAGCTGGAAGGCGTATGAAACACTTCCACAACCACGCGAACCTACTAAGAACCCTTGCATACAAACTTCAACGCTTTCATCCTAAGGATATCGTGTTTCAGTGACAGTGGTCATCACATCAGATATCCAGAAAGTCAATGAAACTATTAGGGGCAACCCTGTCGGCACCGTGAGCAATGTAACACACGAGATCGTTAGGCGTAAGCTAAAACGGAGCCTGCATGTTGACAAGAAAACCAGGTCGAGTAGGCGGAAACAGTAAAGCTAAGGTAAAAAACGCCACCACCGCCCTCAAGCGTCTTCGTGCTGACTGTCCGAGTACTTTCGAGTCTGCACTATTGATGATGGTGAGGTTTTCTGCAAATCATTGATCAACCTGCTCAAATGGATAGAGCTGAGACAATTTAAGTGAACACCGCAGCAACATATAAAACTGGAGTCCGTACCGTTTGTGCTAACGAAAAGTCCAGCATAATGTAGGGAGCAGTCAAGTTAGTGGCCTCAATTCTCGTCCGTCGCATTACTAGGGAACGGGAAACGACGTCGAGGGATGACCGGGCCGGAGTTATATAAACTATAATTTACCATGCGGCGGACATTAAAGCAGCATCACTCGGTACCACAGGTCGACAAGAAATTGTTCCTCGACCTTCAGCATGTGCTTGACTGTCAACCGGCCCGTTCTATTCGGAATACTTGCGCGAAAAAGGTGATCAAATAGAATACGTGAACATTTTGCGTGCCATGCACTCAAATACCGCAGGTGGTTTTAGAGTCGTCGCTCGTCTTTGCATAAGAAGTTGGTATCCAACAAAGCTGTACAGTGTCCCCATTTTCGTTAATTTTTGTCGTGTACCCCATAATAGAATGTTTCCTTACGGTATCCCAATGCAGCCGTTGTACAGTGCATTGGTATACACCTACAATGAGAACAATACCATCAGTCGGTGTAGACTTCTACTTTCAAAGCATGGCGCTATTGCAGCATAACTACTTCCTTAATGATTCTCTAATTATAGAAGAATTGAAGTTGGAAAAGAACCAGAGGACAACCAGATTTGATCAATTCACCTATCTAAGCAACAGTATTAGCAGCGAGAGGCGCGTGACTGAGAAGTTGCATCATGCACTGTGTTAGATCTGCCTCTAGGTATGTGATTCTGGTTGAACTGAACTTGTCCTTTGCTAGATCCGAATCCAAGTCAAAATTAGAAGTCAACGCTTGGTGGCCAAAGCGTGTTGTAGAGGCAGTTTCCGAAATGGAAACAAGAAGTGTGTGAAATCAACGGACATTTATAAGTTAACCAAAGAAGGTTCACACATCAGAACAGTTAAGTCAGTTGTGCTGATTGGTAGATCAGTTTCCCTAGCTAACGAGTGGGTATTCATGTCGTGTATACGCGGTTCCTGAAATGACTCGATGTTTCAGTTGTACAACATTGACTCAATACGTTTTCGCACTGAAATAAGGAGTTTTGCTGGGAGATTTTACCCTTCCGTACACACTCGGAAGCTGTAAATGCGCTCTGAACCTATGCAATATGTGACACCAGAAGAGAATTCCAGTCGATCTGAAAACCGAGTAAACATGACAATAGTGGGGCCTGCTTCACTCTATGGAGTGGGATTTGCCTCCTTCGGTCTGAGGCGCGTTCAACACGCTAAGCATCGTTGTTTGCGGAGCATCTCTGGTGTAGAACATCACCAAGGATGATGTGTGTAGGCCAGTACTAAACGGTTATAACCTTCTAGTGTCTTAAAGGAAGAAACAATACCGAATAAGTTGCGCCGGCCTAGGTATATGTCAAGTGGGCCAGAGCATCGTTTGCTGGGGACGGCTTTGTTTTGGTTGCCGGACAATGGATAACGCAAAACCAGAGGGGGGCAAAAGTTGTAGTAGCAGCCTGAAATAAAGACAATGGTGGTTAGATCGGGTGTTGTTTGTCCGTCCCGCTATCCAGAATATACCGATTGTTACCCGCCTTGTGTTTGGCTTGAGAGATTAAGGACCATGAATCGCAGCAGGAAGTAGCCGCAAGTTAGCTTCCATCTTCTAGTCGGGAGTTAGCTGTAAGATGTTAGCTGTTCGCTGTAAGATAAGGCTGATCATGACTAATAATGAAGGTCGCAAAAATGATGTCTCGCCAATGCCGCCTTACCCTATCAGGAGGAGCAACCGTTTGCAGACCATATTGTTGATAGAATGTAGGCGGCTTGACCCTACTAATGGCGTTGGTTTTTTATACTAGGTTCCTCTTCTTATTCTTAAAATTCTTCATTTCATAAGTGCTTATGAATGTACGGCAAGGAGGCACCGGTGCAACTTACTGTATTGCTGTTGATTATGAGAATGATAATGACCGAGAGAAAAGACTTCGATCGAGTGAATGCGTACAACGAGTTCAACTAATGCTACTAACCTTACGAGGTCTTTCCAAGCAGTTTTTTCTATTATGAGACATAGATCCACAGTTCTCGCAAGCCCCGTCACGGTATTTGTGAACCTTTTTCTCGATGACACCTTTATTATGACAAACGTTGAGGCTAGCAGAACCCTTCATGCTTCCCGATATTCCACTCTTAGCGTCATCCCGCATTCGTTGATGACGGAGAGTAGGATGCATAGCCCCATAGTACCAAGGAGCTTGCATAATGTATTGAGGGATATGAGGGTTTATATCGCGACCTTCTTCATCCTTCATCGCAGGCATGACGGCCAACTTTCTGGCTTCTTCAAGCTCTTTCATTTTCTTGAAATCCTCTTTGCTTCTCTTTTTCTCATCTCCGGCATCATCTCCCTTTATTTTTTGCAGTAGGGACGGAGGAAAATTTGGTACAAACGACATTCTGAGTGATTTTTAACTGATGCAGTCTAGTGAACACAGGTCCGAATGGAGATACAAATCCAGACAGGCTGAAAGCAGGAGAATGTATAGCCGGATCAAGTCACAGCGCAAACATGTTTATTACTACGGATGTGCAAAGTGTGAACGAGTATCTCAAGAGAGATAGGAAATTCGCAGGTATATCACATGCAACACTACAAATAGCTATACGAAAATGATGAAAAAGATCAGTTCGGTATCAAAGTACTTAAGAAATAATCCGATGTCATGCAGCTCGGAGTAGAGATTTGAAGTCAGTTTAGCTAAATTAGACAATCACGATTGGAGCAATGAAGTGCATAATAGAGATGTATGAAAATAAGTAGGAAGAACGCAACTAGAAATAAAAGTTCACTAGAATAGGAGTATCTGTTGAACAAAAAGCAAACAAGTATTGCTCTTATTTAACTCGTAAATTATACCCATGGAAATACAAGAACACAATTTTGCGAAAAGTACTCTTTTCGACAAATCTCTCCAGGCATTTACAATTATAAAATGGAAGGGCAGAGCATAAATAGCTAAAGAAGTCAAAGAGGTGGGAATAGTGGAATCGCTACAAACAGAAACTCAAAAGTCTTGATCAATAAAGTCGACTAACAACACATGTGACGAAGCACATGTTGGTTGATTGGTGGAATGCCAAGCGCATCATCCGATCACTGTGGGCGCAAGAAGTGATAAAAGTTGGTAAGCTAACTGGGCCAAAGTAGAAGAAGCCCTTGCAGCAAAGCCTTCTGTTTGCATAATTCCGGTTGAATTATCCTAAATGCGATCGCTTCGGCCGTCCGTAAGATTTGCTTCCTAAGACATGTAGTGTACTGTTGCTGTACTACATAAAGTACTTGGAAGGCAGCAGCGGTTCTAATTTGGTGTCCGCTTTCCACTAGATGTTCGAGTCTGGAACTGTTGGGGCGACTGACGATGCCTTTTCGCAAAGCCGCTGGGCAGTGTTCCGCAATGCGCTTAGACAAACGCCTAGTTGTGTGTCCCACGTACCTCGCACCACAGGCGCAGGTAAAATGATATAAGATTGGGCTGAACCGGAAGTGTGTCTTTAACGCGTTGAGCTATAAGAGGAGCGGTTTCCGCAAGGACTTGTGGACAAGCGGTCGGGAAGGTTTGAGCCAATGCAATGGAAATTCTTCTAGTCAACAGAGCAAAGGCAACATTGCTTTTAAAGGGAACTGATAGGAACACGTCCTTCTTAGGGACAGTAGTGATCATTTCACCACTATCCCGCATCACAGCATAATTTTTGATGAATGGTGTCTGGTAACCGTTATCATGCAGCGTTTTGAGAATAAGAATCGTTTTGACCTCTAGCGTTTCGGCTGCAAATTTTCGTAGCAGCAGCGAACAAGATTACGGTTGTAGTTCAAGGGTACAAAGCTAAGAAAATGTGTATATTTGCCTATCCATGTGGCCTTCCGGAATACACTTCTTTCCAATGAACTGTCATTTCTTCGACTTAGCAACACGTCCAAGAAGGCTAGCTTACTATCTGAGGGTATGCGGGTGTTCTCCGGGCTGGCTGATTCGGCTGCAAACGTTTCATCGTCAGGCTAGACGACATCATCAATGCGATTTATGCGGGCCACTTACAGATCCAAGTGATTACTGATCACTTGATTCGAACGTCAGGAGTCGATTGGTCCACGTGAACCGACCGTGTAATCAGCTCTTGCGTACCGTTGGCAAGTCCGCCTCAATGACGTTCCTTTGTCTCGTTGATCTGGGGCGAAGTGTTGATTTGATCCTCAGTGCTTCATATGCATTATCTAGACCTAAGTGTTTGTTGCTTGAGTTTTTCTCCGAGTAACAAGCCTCGATGAACTAGCGTGCTTTTCGACCTTTTGCCTTGCCTATGAGCCTGACATTCTCCAAAGCAAACTGATGATTCTCGGCGTCCATATGCACCGAAATGAGGGAGTTCTGGTCATGTCTGCGGATGGCTAGGCTATGCTCATGTAGCCCAGTGCCAAGCTTTCTTCCTGTCTGGCCTACATAGAATTTGTTACAATTTTTGCAATGGATTTTGTAAATCACACCACTTGTTTCTTCTTTGCCAAGCCGGTCCTTACCACTGAACAACTTGTCTAGGATAGTTTCTATCCGCTTGTGAGCAACTCTGATTCCGAAAGGTAGTAGCAGTCTCACCGCCATCTCAGAGACGCCGTCGATGTATGCTAGAATGATTGTTCTTTTATCCGTTGCTGATGTTTGTTATGCGTCAGTCGTTTTATTGATGTTAAACAACGTAGAATGAAATTCCTGGGATACTCATTTCGTGTGTACATTTCGAACAGATGACCTTCCTCCGCTTTCCTCAGCTGCGGGGTGCTGCAATGTGTCTGAGCTCTTTTAACTAGATTTGTTACGCAGCTGCGCTTGTAGACTGTTGGATGATTGCTGCGATAATTCAGGATTTGATCTGTATTCGTCACTTTCCGATAAACTGTTGTCTCCAGTTGTCCAGCAGCATGTCTTTTTACTAAAACGTCCAAGAATGGTAACTGGCAATTTCTCTCCTCTTCTTTACTGAAACGGATACCAGCAAACGTGTTGTTTATTGGCTGATGTGTTTCTTCCAGTTTCAAGCGCTTTAGGACGACAAAAGTATCGTCCACGTAGCGTAGCCAAAGTTTAGGTTATGCGACCGGGAGTGCGGTTTCTTCCAATGCATGCATCACCACTTAGACCACAAGTTCAGACATAGGTGAATCCATTGGCGTGCCTGTTATTTGTTCGTAGGTTTGGCCGTTGAAACTGAACTGTGTCGTGAGACACAAATGCAACAACTCTATCATGTGGATGACATCTGTTTTATTGTTTGTGTCGGAGGATCCGCGTTGGTCTAGTAGTGTTGCCATCGTTTGCTTCGCCAGATTGGTGTTGATTGAAGTGAACAAAGATGTTACATCAAAGGAAACTATGATTTCGTTCTCTACTATGGCTGTTTCCCTGAGCTTAGCTAGGAATTATTTTGCAGATTGTATGGAATGTTCCAAGCCAGAGATCAGGTGTTTCAATCTGTTCCAGAGTTCATTTGAAAGTTTGTAATTCGGAGCTCCAGGTAACGACATGATAGAGCGAAGGGGGACTCTACTTTTGTGAACTATTGGCAGGCTGTAGAATCGCGGTAGCGCCGAATCCTCTGGTTTCATGTTGCTGTGTTTTAATTTTGTAATCTGTCCCATGTGTTCCAGATTTTGTAGGGTGCGTTTGATTTTGCTTTCCAATCGTTTTGTTGAATCTGCGTCAACCGGTTGGTAGGTGTACACATCATGGAGAAGTCGTTGCGCTTTCTTCGTATAATCAGCTTTGTCCACTACAACAGTAAGACTTCCTTCAGCAGCCGGTAAGATAAAAATATCTTTAGCTTTCCTAAGATTTTTCAACGTTTTTTGTTTAGTTGTATTGAACATGTTGGTTTCACTCTTGTGCCTCAGTGCTGGAATGATACTGTGCCTGATCGTCTGTTTGGCGTCAGTTGTGATGTTGCATGAGCTCAGTGTTGTCTCAAGCTCTGCGAGGAAATTGGCGGGATTGAAGTCTTTGTAGTTGCATTGCATGCCACGAACAACTACTGCTTTTTCTACATCCGACAGGATTCGTTTGGATAAATTCCTAATCTATGCATCATCTTGATTCACTGCTCTAGGTTTTGAAATTCTCTCTAGTTTCTTTTCCAGTTTCTGCTTTGTGTGGAGCATGGTGTTGTGCGTTTTTATGGATATCGCCTTTTCAAGCTCTTTAGTCAATTCTGTGCCGAGGATGGATAAGCACAACTCCTTTTGGAAGTCAACCGTTCAGAGAGATTTTTGCCTTCGGTTATGTGCGTCGGTTATCAGCATACGTGACATGCGTCGTCCGTGTTCTTCGGTGAGTTTCCAGGCCAAAGGATTGTTTATTGGTGGACGGTACTGTATACTTGGTGGCAGAACTTGTCTTCTCAAGCATTCATGAAGGAAGTAGAGTTGCCCCTGAGTGGAAGATAGTCGGCTGGTATGGGTCTCCCATTGACGAGCAGACTTGACCGCGTCGCACCCGAATTCATTACAAATGCGTGAGAATATTTTTAGCTCGAGATGCGGATGAGGGCATACCCTCAGTACGCAAGAGCTGATTACAAGGTCAGTTCACGTGGACCAATCGACTCCCGACATTCGAAGCAAGCGAGCAATAATCACTTGGATCTGTAAGTAGCCCGCATAAATCGCACTGATGATGCCGTCTAGCCTGACGATGAAACGTTTGCAGCCAAAGCACCCAGCTCGGAGAACACCCGCATACCCTCATCCGCATCCCGAGCTACAATTATTCTCACGGATTTCTAGCTTATCATCTCTTTCGGTTTCGATCGTGCACTTCGACGATGGATGAAGACCGTTTAACTAATTTAACGGGTTGGAAACACCGGTGTTTGGAACGCAGATTACCAACGTATCATCCATATAACGACAATAGAAATCGAACGAAGCGATGATGGGTCGTATAGCTTCACGCTCAATCACAGCGAGGAAAATATCAGTAAAGGAGTGGTCCTAGGGAGGACGCCATCGCGACACAGTCAAACTGTCTGTAGTAGACTTCGTTAAATGAAAGGTGTCGGTTGAAGGTACACTGCAAAATTGGTTACTCCAGTTTCCTCACCGGAATACCCACAGCTATATTTTTTCATTCACGTAACCACATACAAAATTGACAGTCTCCACCAATGGAACATTCGTAAAAAGTAACTCAACGTCCAGAGAGAGCATCAATTGTCATTTACTTTCATGCATTCCACAAGTTTCACAGATTTAAGTCTATTCGTGATTTTATTCTCCAACTTCAATCTCAAGCATCATCTTGTGCATTTAGAGACAAACTTGATGAATGCCTCAGAGATCGCCTAATTGGTGGAATAAATAATCCCGATTTATATCGTCAGCTCCTATCACTTCCATCGCCGACTTACAATCACGTGAAATCCATCTGTTTGCATTATCAGGATGTTTCTGATATTACAAGAAGCCAGACGACTGTTGATCATCAAGTCTTGTTTGGCTCAGCCAGTCGCCGAGTTCATGCCGAGAAGAGAAAACCGTGGCAAATCAACTCTTTCAAACCACACGGAATTAGTCTATCTCATGCACCGAGAAATTCAGACAGTTTAAAATGTGGTCAAGCTGATAGAAAGATTGGACAATGTGTCTCTTGTGGAAAGTTGCATTCACGGTATACCTGCCCGCATCGGAATTCCAAATGTCATCACTGTGGGAAAGTTGGACATATTCGTAGTGTTTGTCGCCAGTTCAGACGTTGTAATGTTGTGAAACAAGTTGATGATTCCACAGAGAACTTGCCCGACGATTTTCATTCGCTGACATTGGCTGTGAATACGAGTGGCCATTTATACAACACTTTACGTTTCGAAAATGGTATGTCACATCGTTTCATTGTTGACACCGGTAGCGTAGAGTCTCTTATTTCTAAAACTAGTCTCGATCATCTGTACCCTGACGCTCAGCTTGATTCCACGCTCATTACTATTAAAGGTATTACTGGTCATACCATTCCGGTGATAGGATGTTGTACCTTACCAGTGCTAGATAAGCATTTGAAACCTGTCGAGTGTAAATTTGTTGTCATTCGTCAAGGCCCGTCCATACTCGGTCTTAAAGTTATGCAGGCACTTAAAATAAGTGTCAATTTTCTGTCACATACTGATACTGACACCCAAATTCGTGATTTATTACATGATTGTTCGGTTACCTCTGGTGGAATGAGAATTCCGCCTGTTAAGTTGGAAGTGGCCGGTGATCCAGTTTTCTGTAAACGACGTGTACTTCCATTTGGACTTAGAGAACCTGTTCGAAAGGTACTTATGTCTCTTTGTGAATCAGGAATTCTCGTCCCAGTACAAAGTTCACGATGGGCCACACCTATTGTCACACCGTTAACGCCGGATGGACAGACACCGAGAGTTTGTGGTGATTACCGTGTCAATCTTAATACGAAGCTGCTGCAGCGTAGTTGTGTCACGGAAGAACCTGATTCTATTCTCTCGCGTCTACACGGATCCAAGATTTTCTCGAGGCTAGACTTAAAAGATGCATATCTGCAGATACCACTGACTGATGAGTCTAGTGAACTGACCCCAATCAATACACCTTTTGGGTTGTATCGCTATAGATTTCTTCCCTTTGGTCTTAATGTGTCGCCAGCCATATTCCAAGATGTGATGAACTCCATTGTGAAAGATCTGAAGGGTGTTGAGGTCTATCAAGACGATGTTTTTGTACATGCTATTAACAAACCGACACATGACTACCGATTACTGGCACTTTTGACTCGCTTCAAGGATGCTAATGTGAATATCAATCCTAAGAAGTGCTTAATTGGTGTCCATGAAATCAGTTGTCTTGGTTATCAGGTTACATCTGAAGGATTCAAACCAGATCCTGATCGGATAAAACAATTGGTTGATGTGAAGTCCCCCACCAATGTTCATGAGCTTCGATCACTGATGGGCGCTTTACAGTACTATTCCAAATTCATTCCTGGTTTTGCATCCATTGCTGATCCTTTATTCACCTTGTTGAATGACAAGAGTTTTGTTTGGTTAGACAGACATGAACATGTTCTTCGGAAGCTTTTAAAAATTCTTGCATCTGGTTGTGTTCTTCACACCTTTTCTCCTAAATTAACTACTGTGCTTTTCACAGACGCTTCACCCACTGGTATTGGGGCTGTGTTAGAGCAGAATGGACACCCCGTTCTGTGTATTTCCCGTCGACTAAGCCATGCTGAAAAAGGATATGCTCAGACTTATCGAGAAGCTTTGGCTGTATACTGGGCAGTCACTAGACTTCACAAATACTTGTTTGGCCTCAGATTTACCATTGTGACAGATCATGAAGCTCTGAAGTTCATTTACAATCCTTCCAGTTCTTTAGCTAAGTCTTCAGCAGCCATAGTCCAAAGGTGGAGTGTTGCCCTTAGTGCGTATAACTATGTGATCGAGCACAGAAGTGCGAAGCTCATTCCTCACGTCGACTACTTATCAGGTACTGCAACGATATTTGAAACCGATTCTGAAATGAGTTGTTTACTCACCCAGCCGCTTCCAATCTCTCGTTCTGCCCTTATCAATGATACTAGAAGGTATTATGGGTCATTGATTTCTGCTGTCAAACGTGGTTGGTCGGTTTCTCTCAAACGGAAGTTCCCACAATTTTATGTGCGTCGTGATGAATTGTGTGTTACACCTGATGGATTACTATGTGTAAATGACCGCATTGTTATCCCGCCGACATTGAGATCAGCTATTCTAACGGATTTACATTCCGGTCATCTTGGTGTTGAAAAGATGAAGTCTTTAGCTCGATGCTTGTGCTGGTGGCCTGAATTAAATGCAGATATTCGACGAACTGCTTCTGATTGCCCGAACTGTAAACACAAAATTTTACGGCAACCGTCAAAGTGGACACCATGGCCGATGACATGCGAGCCCTGGCAAAGGGTACATATGGATTATTGTGGACCATTTCTGCAGAAGCACCATGCTCTTGTGGTAGTGGATTCTTATTCAAAGTGGCCGGAGGTATTCCTGACTGATAAACCAAATTCTGCTTTTACTGTCCGTGCCTTGAGAAAAGTGTTTAGTAGAGAAGGAGTCCCATTAGCTGTGGTAAGTGACAATGGTTCGCACTTTTCGGCCTCAGAGGTTACTAATTGGCTACAGAGCCTTGGGTGTCGCCACCTTTTTACCGCTCCACGACATCCATGTTCTAATGGCCTAGCGGAAAACTTTTTTGCAACCTTAAAACGTTCTATTACCTCCTATGTTCCTACTTCTTTTGATGAACTTGATCGTTGTGTTGATAACTTCCTTCTTCAATACCGTAATTGCGTGCATTCCTCTACTGGAGATACACCTGCCAAACTTTGTAAATCCAGACCATTGAGGTCAAACATGCTTGGCTTGGGGACTGCTGAAGTATCTTATTTCAGGGGCAATGATTTACGTCCCTCATCTGGTATCATTGTTAACAACATTGGAAACCGCATGGTTAGAATTTTGGATCTTGATGATTGTTCTGTACACAGACGGCATGTTGACCAGATACGATACAAGGATTCCGGTCAGTTGTCATTCAATTCAGTGTGCACTGAAAATACTAATGTCGATTCAGTTTCAGATCCTCATGAGTATTCTGAGCAAAATCAGCCTCCAAGAAGATCTGCCAGATTGCAACAGAAACCACAGCTGAATTACAGGAACCTGGAGTTGCATTCAAGCTGCGGAGGATGTGATAATTGTACAAACAACACTCAGTGATTGTTTATTGTTATTCTTTTCACCTTTTTTGATGTAGAATATACACCCGCGAAATTCGAATTCCAATTCTGGTGTTCTTATTCCGAGTCGTGACTAGTTTGGGTGGAGTTCAATTATTTTCCGATTCAGAACATCATATGCACCTCCCGGAAAAGTTCATGGAAAAGCGACAGCGTAACAAGGCATGATCAGAGTCGACGCAAGTACTCCAGAAAAAGTAGCAATCCAGGATGGAACAACGCCACGTGTAACTTATGACAATGTGATCTATTTGGGTCCATCAATAGCGAGCCACAGGAGGACGCCAAGTGACTTCACCGCCCACTGTCTGAAAGCAGAGCTAGGAAGAAACCAATGGTGCTCCGCACACAATTGCAAAAAACGTTCGCCGATGTCCGTACGGCCGAAGTCAAGACCATAAGTATCATCTAGCTGAGTTTCTGAGGAGCTCATCATCAACAGTAGTACATCAGCCATTTGAACTGATGCTTCGCTGCCATACAACCATGATGACCTATGAAATAAAGAATAAGGAGAGAAAGGGGACTTACCTGAAAACATTAATGCCCTAAGCAAACATTCAGGGTCAAGGCGCCTACACCTTGTGTTAACAACATATCGTCACAAACAGCTGGCTATCGTGCAAAGATAAGGCGGCATCGGCGAGACAGCTTCCTTGCGGCTTTCACTGCCACGCATCATAATCAGCCATTACCCCGCAGATAAAACTCAGCACCAACACACACTTTAAACAGGCAATCCAATTAGGAGACGGCAGCAGACGCGCCACCGCTGTCTACTGCGAGCCATGTCCTGTAAAGGACGATATTGCCCTAATCTGTGACAGCCTCCAAACATGCCAAAGAGCACTGGACCGATTAGCACTGCCTGTCAATCGTTTTGGGCTATGCTTTGCTCCATCGAAATGCAAAGTACTTCTCCAAGATTGGCAGGGACCCAATCCTGCGCTAACGCTTGGTGGTGATCTGCTAGAAGTCGTTCAGGAATTCAAGTACCTGGGCAGCTATATTAGCACCAGTGGGATTGAAGATGAGGTTACGAACAGCATAGCAAAAGCTCGAGGTGCTTTTGCCAATCTCCGCCACCTGTGGCGCAGACGCGACATTACTCTCGCCCTCAAGGGCAGAGTTTACAACGCAGCCGTCCGTTCTACTCTCTTATATGGTTGTGAAACCTGGCCCATCAGGTCGACAGACATGAAGAGACTCGTCACATTCGATCATCGCTGCCTTCGCAGCTTAGCTCATACCTGGTGGGAACACCGCGTGAGCAATGAGCGTGTTCGACGTCGCGTATTTGGTGCAGGAAGAGCGAGTGAACCGCTCAGCACCATTATATCACGCACCAGGCTCCGATGGCTGGGCCACGTGTTGCGCATGCCAGCACACCGACTCCCGCGACGTGCATTGTTTGCACGTTGTGGGTGCGGTTGGAAGAGGAGGAGGGGAGGCCAAGTGATGACTTGGTCGAGAGAAATGAAAACCCTCACTTCGAAGTTGGCGTCGGTTGATGCATCCCGACTGCCTGGCTGGGGTCTTAAGGACGGTGAACACGTTTGCTTGGACACACTTGCTGATATGGCTAGGAGCCGGCACCAATGGCGTTTGTGTTGTGATTTCCTTTGCCCGTCCCCCTCCTGTTTAGTATCCCCCTCCAATCACGATCTCACATGTTAGGCATAATATGATTCTCTTTTTACGGCAGCCAGCTGTTAGCTCTCCGGAACGATGTCCATCCGTTACTCGGGACTCAGCGGGCGTGCCACTGTTTCCCTTTTCTTGTCTTTTGTATTGCGGCACAATAGCTGAGGTGTTTTCCACCTCCAGCTAACGTGGAATGATGATGATGATGTCCTGTAAAGTCTCGAGCCAAGCACAAGGCGAGTCACGTGGACTCCATCCCGGACGGCGAGACGGACCAACGGCACCCAGTTTGGTCGTCAGTGACTTCATTTCCCGCTGCCAAGTCAACTTCTGTCCACCGCGAGCCTTGCGCCACCCTACACCTGGCACACTAAACAAGGCCCTCCTAGGTAAACGGTGATAAGGCATACGTAGCACGTGCCCGAGCCAATGCAACTTATTCAGTGCTCTGTTCTTCTAGGGAGCTAGCTTGATTATAACCACCTAGTACTCGCCTACGCACATCATCGTTGCGGACACGCTGGTGCCATCCGACACCAGCAATGCTTTGCAGACAACGATGATCAAAAACTTGAAGGTGCCTCAGATCTTCAGACCGAAAGGGGCCAAGTCTCACTACCATAGAGCAGAACGGCCCTCACTGTGGCCTTGTATACCCGGCCTTTCAGACGGAGCGAAACTCCATTCTGTCGCCAAAGATGCCGCAGGTTCAAGTAGGCATCTCTGGCCTTTGCAATGCGTGAGCTGACGTCAGTTTCTATGCGCCCATCATTGCTGATGCAGCTGCCAAGATAAGTGAAATGATCAACCACATCGAGTTCCTCGTTAGCAAGCGTCAAGAGGTCATCAAGTGGCTGGTGGTCCTGCAGCAACACTGCACTTTGAAGGTGCGAAGTGCATACCAAATAATGGGACCACTCTGGACAGGCTATTCAGGGTTGATTTGGCCGCCCCAACATCGTCGAAAAGCAACACGATATCGTCCGCATAATCTAGATCAACTAACCTTTCACCAAGCAGCACTTCAACGCATACATGGTGAGATTCCGCAAGCGAACACTCCATCTGAGAAGCTCAGACGAACTACTTGTGAACTCGTACCCACTACAAGTACTATGATGTTCCAAGTGGTAGCACTGCGTTGTATTGTGTTCAGTAGGCGTCCTTGGAAGCATAAGCAGAAACCACACACAAACAACATACGTATATGGTTGGCGGCATCCGGTTTCGGATTTGCCTGTCACTGTGGCAAGCCACAGGACGCCTGCGCCTACAGAGGCACCATGGGTGGCTTGCGCTGCACCACCCACAGCTCCAACCACACACCCAATATCCAGTGTAAACCCGAAGGAATAAGACCGGGAGGCATGCGGATGGGAACCATGTTTCATCAACGGAGCCGGCCCACACTCCTTCACAGGCAAACACAAGCACACTGTATTCGGGAATCAAGCGCACACAAGGCCGTGGCTGGGCCGTAGTCCGCTCCACACTGAGTGCATGGAACCGCTCTTCGACCCTAGCACGGCCACAAGGACCGTGCACCCTGTCCCCTCTAGCAACGACCAACTGTCTCCTGGAGCCAGTATGGACGAGGTAGTGGGTAATAGACAGGTAGGCACCTTGTCAACCTGCCACACCGGAGATATCAAACAACAGCCAATCACTTGGAATGAGAATAACAAATAATATATATCGAATAAGCACACATACATAAATCTACACTAAATGAGCATATGTAATAAATTGGTTATCAACAAATCCGCGGTAAGTGCAAAATGTCTGAAAATGCATCTTTTAAAAAAATGCCACCAACGCAAAAATGTTAGCGAACATAACCACAGTTAGCTTAAGCGACGTGTGCAAGTTAATAGATTATTCAGATAAACGTTAAAATGACGTAAAAGAAATGCATTGAAACACGATAGTAAACCCACCACCGGAAATAAATAGACTTAGCATGCAAGCATGCGGTTAGTAAATCGAATGCAGTGTACCTACAAACACTGCGCCGATTCTACTTACGTTCTCAGCAGCACCCGTCGTCGTTTCGATGCTGCTCCCGAGTGGCCTCGCTCATGGCTCACTAAGCCTGTCTGACTAAGGCACTCGCGGCCGCATGTGCTACAGCACCATACGCTCGACGCCGATGGCGTACAACCCATCGGCGACAGTCGCTTCCGCACCTGCCGTTTCTCTGCATGCACGAGGGCTTTCTCTAGCACTTCGGCAACGGCCTTCATGATCAGATCGCGCCATGCATGCCGCTCAACCGCCTTCGATTCCCAACATCTGAAATCAACATTAGAACGTGACGGGCTCACTTTGATCATGTCCTGGTAACAAAGCTTCGGTTTTCCCACATGCCGCTTCCACAAACTCATTTGACAATATAAAAGCTGCTTCGGTATCCGCGTCGAATCCGTACGTCACACATGATCGAGCCACCTCAGGTGTCTCAGCAAAAGTATGCTTTCCACTGCATACATTCCACTTCGGCGCAACACTTCCGTGTCCGCAACTCTGTCGCACCAACCGCTGCGTAGAATCCGTCGCAAACACTGTTGATGGAAGCGCTCGAGATATCACGCGTCCCGCCGGCACATCGTCCACGTTTCGCTGCCGGTTAGAGGAACGGACAACACCATGGACTTGTACACTATCAGCTTCGTACCAACGGTATGCTGGTGGTTGTTCCACACTCGGTACTCAAGCTTCCGAATGCCGCCGTTGCGTTCGAGACGCGGATACGCAGTTCACTGTGTATTTGCTGATCAGTCGAAACTACACTCCTAAGGTAGCAGAAGGGGAGGTGGTTTCCAATATTATAGCACCACTGCTAATTCGCGGCACCATTACAGATTGCACCTCCGGTGAAGGCTGAAAGAGACAGACAGTTTTGCTTGTTTTGTTGGTGAGTCCGAATTTGGCCGCTTTCGAATCCAGGGCACTAGCCATGTGCTGCAACTCATCCGCGCTGTGTTCAAACAACGCACAGCCATCAGCGAACAGCAGCATACGGTTAGTTGTCTCACAGACTAGGGTTCTCGCACCGAAACAACCGATGTTCAGCAAACCACCATCAATACGGTGCTCAACACGAACACCGTAAGCACAAGACATCATGGTATGAAGACAAATATTAAACTGGGCAAGAGCTAAGACACAGCCTTGCTTCACACCAGAGACAACTGCAAAGTCATCCGAAGTCTCTCCACTCAGCTGCACTCTCGCCCACATACTACTGTGCAGACATTTAATTAAACTTACAAACTTACGCCGACAACCAAACTTGCCAAACACCAGCCACAATGCCTCGGGGTTTACGGTATCAAATGTTTTGGTAAAATCAACAAACAGTGAGTACAAAGGCTGGTGTCGTTCTCTTCACTTCTGCAAATGACAAAACGCAAACACCATATCGATAGTGCTGCGACCCGAACGGAACCCACATTGCTCTTCCGCCACGTTCAGTTCCACAACCTGACTGACGAGGCGGTTGACCAGGATTCGGGCAATCACTTTGCACGCTGATGCCACAATAACGCGTGCAACATTTGTTTGCTCCCTTCGCCCTAGTACATTGGTAGCACAAAGGGATCTTTCAGTTCAGGAGGCACCTCCTCAATCCACACGCGTTGCACCAAGTGGTGCAGCGTAGTCACCAACGCGGGTCCGCCGTGTTTCAATACTTCAGCCGGGATCCCGTCGGCACTGCCACCCTTGCCGTTTCGCAGTTGAGCAAGTGCTCTCTCATCATCATCATACATGTTAGCTAGAGGTGGGGAACACCTCAGCTACTGTGCCGCAATACATAGGAAAAAGGAGAAAAAAGAAGCAACTGGTGCAAGCCGGCTGAGCTACCGGTAACGGATGGGCATCGTTCCGGTAAGCTACCAGCCGGCTACTGTGCATCAGAAAAAAAACTATGCAAAATTATATAAGGCTAAATAATGAGATCGTGGTTGAAGGGGGAGGCTAAGGGGGATGGGGTGGGACAAAGAAACTCACAGCACGAACGCCACTGAGGTCGGCTCCTAGCCATATAAGCAAGTGTGTCCAACCAAACGTGTTCATCGTCTTTCGGACTCCAACCAAGAAACCGAGGCGCTCCAACCGAGGCCACCTCAGAAGTGAGGGTCTTGAAAGTGCTCTCTGCGTCTCATCCAATGTCGGCGTATCTGCCAGACTCGACTTCACATCGTACTGCTTAAGGCCGTTCAATGTAGGTCAGTCGATTTCTGAACGGTTGTTCAAGAGACAGTCAAAGGGTTTCCGCCAGATCTGCATTATGTCTGCAGTCTGTGTGCAGGTAGCGCCTGAACTACCATCGATCAGCGTCAGCGTCTCCAACCTCGGTAAACGCACCGCCTTCAAGGAGTCAAAGAATTCCTTGTGTTGGCGACGTTCGGCGTAGCATTCCATCTGCTTCGCCTTCTCCGTCCACCATGCATTTTTAATGCGACGGAGCTCTGTAGTCAGTTGCCGTGGAATTTTGCGTAACGGCTTCTTCTTCCCCAAGTCACTGGGGTCTGCCACATGTGCAGCAAATGCTGCATTATTCTCAGACACCAATGCGCCAATTATCGCATTGTTCTCATCAAACCAATCGGGTCGCTTACAGTTTGCGCGCCCGCTGGTCTCTTCGGTAGCAGCTGTCACCTGGTCGCGAATGTGCTGCCACAGGTCACCCACTGCGGCTATGCAGTCCACATCACACAGGCGTGCAGCCATCGCCTACTCCAGCTCAATGCGTTTCTCGACAGTATCGAGGGAGATATTGCTAAATTTACGATAATTCACGGCGGGCAACGTGTACGTACTCTTCCGCACGTAGATGGACAACTTGGTCCGCAGCAATCAGTGTCACACTCAGCTCTACGCAGTACACGTGTCATGCGCACTTCACGCATATCACGCTGACGTACGATGACATAGTCGAGCAGGTGAATGTGACCACTCCGTGAGTGCGTCCAAGTTGCTATATCACTCGCGCTTAGTGCAAACCGAGCGTTCGTGATCGCCAGGCCGTGAGTGGCACACAGTGAGACCAGCCTGTCACCGTACACATTCGCTGAACCAATGCCATACGGACCGATGACATCTATCCACACCGATGCATCACGCCCAAAGCGTGAGTTGAAAGCACCCAGCAGAAACAGTCGGTCGATTCTCGGCACAGACCGCATCACGGAGAAGAGCTGAGTGTAGAATTGATCACGAGTGTCACCAGGATAACACGTACTTATAAAAATGGCAAACATACCTCTTCCGAATCGCAGGAGAACAGTCAGCAGTCGCGCGTTGATGCCTGTTGGTTCACCCACCAGGTGGTCATTTAGGCGATCGGATATTGCAAATCCGACTCCATGGCCAGATGGTGCTGAAGTGGCATTGCCCACCCAGTAGAACGTATAACCAGCACCAGCTTCATGCAACTTACCTTGCTCGGCAAGCCCGGTCTCACTAAGCGCCGCAATATCGATGCTGTAGTGCGATAGTTCCATCGCGATCAGTGCAGTACGTCGAAATGTAGTCCAATCTTTGAAACGCCACAAAGCTTCGGGTCCCGACAACCTACCACCAGCTCTATTCAAAGATGGTGGGAGTGTACTTATCAGCGAAATCCTATCGCTGTTCACGAAAGTTTGGACTGAGGAGAAGGTTCCGAGCTCATGGGGAGAATCGGTCATTGTCCCAATTCACAAGAAGGGTTCCCGCGACGATTGCTGCAACTACCGCGGAATCTCCCTAATCTCTATCGCATCCAAAATCTTCGTGTCGGTCCTACTTGGCAGGCTTTCAACGACTAGAGAGGAGTTTTCCCGAGAAGAACAAGCTGGATTTCGTCCAGGCCGTGGCTGCATCGACCAAATCTTCACGCTTCGGCAAGTTCTCGAACTTCGTCACATCCACCGGCGGCCAACAATCGTAGTGTTTTTGGACATCCGAGCGGCATTTGATTCAGTAGATAGGTCTGCGTTGTGGAACTGTTTACTGAAGAAAGGTGTGCCCGACAAGTTTGTAACCATCCTGAAAGTCCTTTACAGTCACACGTCGGGCAAAGTTAGGGCTTACGGCACGCACTCCTCTTCATTCGCTGTGACCAGCGGTGTTCGCCAAGGTTGCCCTATTTCACCTTTCCTCTTCAATTTCGCCATCGAAGATGTTCTCCAAAGAGCACTGGAAGGTGTCCAGGACTGCGGTGTTGAGCTTCTCCCTGGAGACAGACTCACGGACTTGGACTATGCCGATGATATCGCCTTGCTGGGGGACGACCCACAATCCGTCCAGAACGCTCTGGACCGCTTGGCGATGGAGGCGTCTAAGTACGGCCTGTGCTTCACTCCGGGAAAATGTAAAACGCTGCTCCAGGATTGGCAGGTGCCTGAACCCGCGCTCACCATTGCTGGACATGTTCTGGAGCAAGTCCCTTGCTTCACTTACCTAGGGAGTTGCATCACGGCTGGTGGCGGTGTTGGAGATGAAGTCTCACAACGGATTGCAAAGGCCCGCCTTGCATTCATCAAACTGAGACATCTATGGCGTCGTCGTGATGTCACTCTCAAGCTCAAGGGCAGGGTGTACAATGCTTCCGTCCGTGCAGTACTCTTGTACGGCTGTGAGACTTGGCCTATTCGCTAGGAAGATATGAAGCGGCTATCAGTCTTTGATAATCGCTGTCTACGAAGGATTGCTAGGGTGTGGTGGCAACACCACGTAAGCAACGCAGAGGTGAGAGACCGCGTGCTTGGGGCGAATAGTGCCAGTCTTCAAGACGTTATTCTCCGACATCGCATGCGCTGGCTCGGGCATGTTCTGCGCATGCCAGCCCATCGCCTTCCACGTCGAGCGCTATTTGCACTCCCAGGGAGCGATTGGAAAGTGCCGCGGTGGACAGCCGATGACGTGGAGAAGGAGTATGAAGAAGGCGACCTCAAGTTTGGCAGCAGTCGGACCAGTCCGCCTTCCAGGTTGGGGACCACGAGATGCTGAATTGCAGTGGTTGGAAACATTGGACGTCATGGCCCGCAACAGACATCAGTGGCGGCAATGTTGTTCCGCAATTTCACCATCAATTTGATACACACAAAAACTCGCAAAACAAAACAAAAAATACAAAATGGCGTGTGTAAAACCAAAAAAATATTCGTTTCCCATATTTTTTTAATCGCATTAGTGTCCCCATCT
Source organism: Dicrocoelium dendriticum (assembly GCA_944474145.2). Classification (NCBI taxonomy): domain Eukaryota; kingdom Metazoa; phylum Platyhelminthes; class Trematoda; order Plagiorchiida; family Dicrocoeliidae; genus Dicrocoelium; species Dicrocoelium dendriticum. The sequence goes on along the minus strand of OX104065.1, from coordinate 90,197,666 downwards.
TCTTCACCTATTTCTTCTGCCATGGTTCTGATGGCACAATGTCTGTTAACAGACTGTGAATAAATATATATATATATATATATATATATATATATATATATATATATATACTCACTTGAGTTCCGGTCCAGTAGCGTGCGCACGTTCTAGCAGCGGATGTCGAAAGCTTTGCGCGCAGGCATACGATTGCATTGGTGGACCATAGTACGCGTGGTGGTGGTTGTCCTTCGGAGGTTTGCTTGAGGGACTCCACCCGGAGCCTCTGGCTCAATAGCCTGACCCAGAAGGCAGTGGGTGATCTGGAGATGTGATTGGGAGACTCCACCCGGATGAGACGATGTTTGGGTTAACAAAGCGCAGCTGGAGGGCGCACTTGACTATTTGTTTTATGGTTTTGCATACGACTGACGTCAGGCATATTGGCCGGTAGTTCGCTGGGTCTTGCTGGTTTCCCCCCTTTATTTGGGCAGGACGGTGTCTGCTCTCCAGCCTGTGGGTATGCAGCCGACTTCGAGGGATTTCCGAAATACTTGGCAGAGAGGGGCGGTGACGTAGTCAGCTATCGCTTTGGGGAAGCTGGGATGCAATTTGTCCGGGCCTGGGGAGGAGCTCAGGTCCAGTTCGTGGCGTAGCTTAGTGGCTACCTCGGTGTTGATTTCAACTTAGTCCATAAAGGAGTAGTGTGCAGGCAAACAATTGTTGAACAGTGGATACTCCACTGAGTAGACCGAGTAATATTTCGCAGCCAGTAGGTTTGCTTTTTCATCATCGCCGTAGAGAACGGTACCTTTCTTATAAGAGGATAAAGAGGGGACCCACTAACCGTTTTGGTGTTTCGCTTCAAGTAGGCAAAAAGATTTTTGGGACGGTGTTGTGATTCCGTGACGTGTCCGTATCCATATTGTAGTCTGTTGTCTTGTTTTCTCAAGGTGCTTAGGTTCCTGACGGTTTTGTATTCTAAGCAGTTTGATGTCAGTCCTGTGCTTTTGAAATGGTCCCATAGTTTCCGTGGTTTTTTCATTAGGGATCGTACTACTTTATCAATCCGTGGGGGTTCTTTTGATAGTGGTCTGCTCTTGCAGTTCAAAACAAACTGTTCAACATACCGCATCATCCAAGATCGTAGGCGGTCCCATGCGTCATCAAGCTAAAAGGATTGCGGAATTCTCCAGTCCATGTTACTTGCAGCCGTTCTTAATCTGGGCTGGTCAGTGCACCAAACACTTTGACGCCGTGTCCCGTGGTCGTGGATCTTGAAGCGTCGTGTCCACGGAACGGAGACTGTAGAGTGATCACTCATCTCAAGAGTTTGTAGGGTCGTTAGGTCTGAGATACCAGAAGGGGCCGAGGTGAAAGCCAAGTCTAGAATGTTTGGTGTCTGACCAGGGACCATCCGTGTTGGTGTCGATACCTACTGGGTCGTGAACGTTATCAAGGAGATCAACTTCAAAGGAGTGCGGTGGGAGATCACTGTGAAGAAGGCCAAAGATTATGTCGGGGGCGTGGAAGTCACCCATAAGGAGACAGTTTGTTCCTCTGCTGTGGATTCACACGGAACGTAATAGATGTGAGCCAGGTTCTGCAGGACTCTGTAGACCACTCCGACCACCAGCGATTGGTATCCGTCATGAATTCGACACCAGAGCATTTCTGACGTATCATTCCTGTCACAATCGGGTTCGACAATGTGGGCCGTGAGACAGTTCTTTGAGTAGAGGTTTACTCCGCCTCTAGTTCTCCCACCAAAGCGATCACCTCGAAGCAGCTGATATCCCGAAATACGTACCGCCAAGTCAGATAAATCAGGTGACAGCTAGGTTTCGGTCAACGCCATTAGGTCTGGTTGCTGTTCACAGATAAGGAGTGGAATCTCTTCTAGATTGTTTCTGAGACTGCGCACGTTTGCAAGTATTACTCGTAATCCGTTCTCTATGTTTGAGATGCTGGAAGAAGGAGGATTGGCTTCTATGGAGCTCTGAATTTTCCTGACTACGCGAAAATGCACTATGTGTAGATTTGTTTCTCCATGTGCTCGTCGAATTCGTAGCTCGCAGACAGCTTGCCTCATTCGGACTCGGTCCTCCGGCGAGAGGTCATTCATAACGTAGAAGGTTACTCTCTTGAATCGCGGGGTCCGTCTCAGGATGCGTTGGCATTCTTCTTCATCCTGACAGAGGAATATCAGCGGACAAAACTTGGCTAGGTCCTCCTGTTTTCTGCCGAGGCGAAAACAGAGATTACGTTTATCCCTTGCATGTACCGAAGTGGAGATGGACTGTGTGAACAGGTATGGTGCTCGATCAACCTCAGGCGCAGCAAGCTGACAGTAGGTGCATTCTACCGTAGCCCTCTGAACCGCTCTTTAGATTGGCTACCGCATCTTCGGAACAACATGAGTCGTCCATGTTTTCTACTCATGGGTGACTTCAATTGTCCCCACATTCAATGGCCTGAATTCCAACTCATGCCCGGGTATTCTGAAGTCGAATCAAAGTTTGTTGATTTGTTGCTTGAAACTGGGGCATCGCAACAAATATGCCAACCTACGCGCATGACGTCGCGTTCGAACCCATCGTGCCTTGATTTGATGGTGACGAATTGCGAACAGCGGTTGCATGACATACGAATCCAGGAGCCCCTAGCTAAAAGCGACCATTCCGTGCTGATAGCCACAATAGAACTGAACTTGCCGAGTGTATCTCCGGTGGAACCAGCTTACAACTACTGGAAAACTGATTTCGATGGATTAAATCGAGCAGCGAGCCAAATGGATTGGTCTCTACCGCAGGTTACATCTGTGGAGGACGGTTGGACAGTAATAAAGGAAGGATTGGCTTCGCTTTGTTCTCAGTTTGTGCCGTTGAAATTTCAGAAAGTCGGACCAATCAAACCACACTGGTTCGACAAGGAATATGGTAGGCTGGCTCGGTTACGGCGAAGAATGTGGGACGCATTTCGCCTCTCTGGCTCCGCCACTGATTACGAAGCATATAAAAGACAGCGGAATATTTGCAACAAAGTGAAATTGATAAAGCGCCGGAAGTTCGAAGAAAAGCTTGCAATTGACGCTAGGATGACCCCAAAGAAGATCTTTGCTTACGTGAAACGCCGTTTGAAGCCAAAAGGTGACGTGTCATGTCTGGAAGACGCGGACGGACACCTGCTAACTTTCAGTTCCGATCGCGCGTCCGCACTGGCCGTTCACTTCGCTTCCGTGTTTACAAACGACGCGGCGTCCATACCCATCTCAGCGAGTAACATTCCTGTAGAACACAACAGTTTGATTTGTGATGTCGACGAGGTGCGCCTGCTACTTGCGAACCTTGACGGTACCAAGCCTGCAGGGCCTGACGGGCTTCATCCGCTAATTATCAAATCACTAGCTGCCATTATCTCACCTGCTGTTACGGATCTATTCAACAAATCATTGTCTGAGGGCTCATTGCCAAACGACTGGAAGCGCTCGGTGGTGAGGCCGATCCCGAAAGGTGGCGACCCCAGTAAGGTGGATAACTACAAGCCAATTTGTCTTACACCCGTTTTGGCCAAAGTGATCGACAAGATAGTAAAAAAGCGTTTAATACATCTGTTGCAATCGAAAGAACCTCTGACACCGGCACAACGCGGATTCAGGACGGGATATTCTTGTGTTACCAACTTACTTGTGACGAGACAGGAATGGTTGCAAGCACTGAACCGGGGAAAGTCCGTCGACGTAATCTACAGCAAAGCATTCGACAAAGTTAATCATGAAGTGCTTCTAGACAGATTAAGGTCGTGTGGTGTCGGAGGATCGTTACATCGATGGATCCATGAATTTCTCGTTGGAAGAAAGTGGAGGGTTCAGGTGGACGGCCATCTAACCGATTGGTATCCCTCGACCGGTGGTGTACCTCAAGATACGGTACTGGGACCCACTCTGTTCCTCATCCACATCAACGAGCTGCCTCATCTTCTACGGTCGCCGTGTGCACTGTTTGCGGATGACCTCAAAATTTGGCGAGAAATTAATAGTCTCGATGACTGTGACATTCTCCAACAAGACCTCGACCACCTCGCAGTATGGTCTGCTGAAGTCCACCTACCGGTCAACCCGGCAGTCCCTACTCATGAATCTCGGGAAGGCTGTTCACGGCCAAACGTACACCCTAGACGGCCAACCACTGCATCCCACACCTTCCGTGAAAGACCTAGGTGTACTCTCACGCTGCGACTTGAAGTCCGTCGACAACACCAACAAATTGTATCGGAACGGACTGCGCATGCTCTGGGCGCTGAAGCGCAGCTTCTGCACTTGGTCTGAGGACGTCGCCACTCGCCTCTTCTCTTCCATCGTCAGACCAATGCTAGAGTACGGCTCGCCTGCATACTGTCCGATCACTCGCGGCGAAGCGCAAAAGATCGAACGAGTACAACACGTCGCCACCAAGTTGATCCCCAGCTTGAGAAGCGCATCGTATGAAAACCGGTGCATGAAACTTGGGCTCTACACCTTGTCGTATCGCGGTGTTTGAGTGGATCTTATCATGACCTACCGTATTTTACCTCTCGGTCATTTCCCCATGCTGAGGTCGTTACTCCACTTGCGAGTATCATGCACCACACGTGGGCACAGGTACAAACTCGTGGTACCTGATCTGAAGAAAATCCCACACCCTATGTGTTTCGAGCGGAGGGTTGTGCACGCCTGGAACAGTCTGCCAGAACACGTCGTCGAGGCCGAATCTGTGCAGAAATTCAAATCTTTGTTGGATTTACACTTCGCTAACATACGTTTCAGAGAACGGTTGCCACATGACAACGCTATCACCCACTTGTGACTCACTGTGTGAACAAGCATTTTGTGTGCTACAAAAGGAGTTGCTGAACCATCTCAGGATAACCACCGGACGTGTTTATTTATTTTTTAAATGTTTTTGATCACCCGATGGAGTTGTACAGAATTATTTGCTACTTGCTCCAAAATACAGTATTCAGTATTCACCCTCAAACAATATGGAGACCATTTGTTTAAGGAAGGCCTTGTTGTCGGATATCCTTTCAGCTGGAGTCTCTTTGTTGATTCTGGGACGTTTGTGATTATGAGGCAGCGGATGCGAGCAGGCGGCTTGTTGCGTGTCGGTGATGCTGGATTCTGTGGGTATTTCTTTTCGTTAACCAGTTGCTCAACCTGCGCTACTCTATTTAGGACGGGCTTTAGTTCCGAGTTTTTGATGTTTGATTCCGTCATGCGCCATGAGGTACATCTGCTTCGATGCATTCTTCTCAGCTATCGTTATCCTCGTTTTTGCTGAGGAGCTGGTGCTCGCGACTGTTTCAGATTCAGATGGACTGGAACGATAGGAAAATCCCTTGAGTGTTCCTTCTTGAGCAAATCGTTGAGCCAGGAAATGATAAGGTGCTAGTTCTTGGTAGATCTAAAACGAAACACCCGAAACACACCCTGATCAACCAATTACTGCCCACGTTCTCTGCACTAGCATTCCCAGCTGTGTAGGTTACGCTTATCCTTCAGCCCATTCCTGTTCTCACTGAGCAACGGTGTTAAGTCCAACGTAGTGGAGGATGTCCGGCTTCTTTTTCATTTCGATGTAGAATACACAGACCCTGGCGCTTCTGGCTTTTCTGTCTCAAAGGGCGTTTGCGGCGTCTCAGCTGGTGACTATACCTTTACCTTAGCTAGAACCTTTTTGCAAGTTCAAGTTCAAGTGGGACCGGAACAGTTGGAAAATCCCGCGAATGTTCCACCTTCGAAAACGTCGTTTATCCAACAGGGAAACCGGTGCCTAGATTTGCCAAAGGAGAGCCGAATCAACACACACACGATTCACATGGTTAACCAAACAATGCCCACGTGCCCTGCACTAGCAATCCCCGCTGTGCCGACCACGTGAAAAATAAAAGAAAACAATAGTGTCAGTAAAGGAAAGGAAACAGAGGAGACAAGCTTATCGAATATCGCAGGCAATATTAAGATGTAAGTTAAAATGAGTTAAAGAAGCGTAGGCCGTAGTAGACGAAGAAAAGTTTAAGACATGAAGGGGAACACATTAAACTGCAGACAAGTTCAAGTTCAAGCAAGACTGGAACGATAGGATTATCCCGTGAGTGTTCCTTCTTCAGCGGGTCGTTGAACCAGGAGTTGGTGAACTTTGAAATACTGATGGACCTAAAACAAAGACCGCAGCACACCCTGTCCAACCAATTAATGCCCACGTATCCTGCCCTAGCAGTCCCTGCTGGGTCGGTTACGTGAAGTAAGAAAAAAAGTAAACTCAGAAGGCAAAAAAGAAAGTGGAAAGAGCTAAGCAAGTGGAATACCAAGATATTTGAGTCATTAAAAAAAGAACTGAAAAGTGAAGGAGTCGGTTAGGAGAAAGGAAAGGTTTGCTGTTGCCACCCAAGAGCATCGAGCTGGCGCGCAAAACTCTTAACCGTAGGTTCTCTAACCACGTGGTCTGGAAGCGAATTCCAGCGATCTATAACTCGGCGCGATAGACGAGTTTCCGTCCTAATCCTATCAGACCGTGGCTTATGCAGTTACAGCGGGTGACCGCGGAGATTCGGTAACGTAGCGGGACTAAATAGCCCTGACAAGTCCGGGCCAATCTTACCCGTCAAAATACGATAAGTGAGAATCAGGTCCCCTCTTATCCTCCGGTAGTGCATTGAGTAGATCCCCAAACTGAGCAAGCGTTCAGGATACGTCTATCCCCGTAGACCTTGCACTAGCCGAGTGCCCACTCGTAACACCCTCCCCAAGTCCATTTTGTCTGGGTTAAGACATGGTGGACAAGCCTGAATACAATATTCCAGGTGGGATCGGACGAATGCCGAAAACAGCTTCACAAACAAATTGGCCGTTAAGCTTCCGAAAGAGCGGCGGATAAACCACATCATACGAAACCCTCGACAAGCAGCATTCTTCCAGTTGTCTCCAGAATGAAGTGCTGATGCGTGTACGACTCCTAAATCAACCTGCTGAGTGACAACAGGGAGTTCACCACCGCCGACAACATATCGGGTGGGAGGATTTGCGGCTCCGATTCGCAGAACAGAGGATTTGGCCCTATTTATGGGCATCAACCATAAGGTAGACCATTCCCAGAGCCTATCCAAGGCACGCTGAACTGCCTCAGGACCCCCGGGATACCCACAATATTCCAGAGCTTAGGGTCGTTAGCAAGCATTAGTGATGACACCCCTAGCTCTCCCGGCCAGCCATTTACATAGATCGCGAACAACAATGGCCCCAATACCGAGCCCTGCGGAACGCCACTAAGGACAGCTTGTCTAGGCGAAAGGCTACGCCCCACCGGTACGCACTGTTCCCTCCCCTCAAGGAAGGCAGACACCCATTGAAGGGCGCGACCAGATATCCCGTAAGATCTCAATTTTAGTGAGAGCCGAAGATGTGGAACAATGTCAAAAGCATTCGAAAAATCTACGAATAGCACGTCTACAGCGTGACCACTGTCTACCGCTTCGGGCCAGCTTTCACGAGCTACAAGTAGATTAGTCTGACATGAAAATCCCTTGCGGAATCCATGTTGCGCATCACTGAGAAGGTTGAATCTATTCATGTGGTTCTCCACTGAATCCCTTATCAGCTTTTCAAACAACTTGACTACTACGCTTGTCAAACTGACAAGCCGGTAGTTCGCGGGTAGAGCGCTGTCACCGCCCTTAAAAATCGGACAGATGATTGCCTCCTTCCATTCCGAAGGTAGGCTGCAGCTATCCAGTGATATTGAAAACATGCATGTGAGCGGACCACTCAGCTCAGTGGCCAATTCATGCAACAGCTTCGGATGAATTGAATCAGGACCGGAAGCTTTAGAGGGATTAATGCCTTGCAGTAGCTCGAAGACCTGAGTCTCCGTTATGCTAAACTCAGCTAAGCAAGAATCCTCTGGGACTCTTGAAACCAATTCAACCTGTGGTAAAGAGGTCTCCCGAGCAAAGACCCCAGTATACTGATCACTCAGTATACAAGCCTTGTCATAGTCAGTTTGCGCACGGGTCCCGTCTGCTCGCAATAAAGCTGGTAAAAACAGTTTTGCCCCGCTGCGTCTTTTAACGTAAGCAAAAAACTTCTTGGGATTAGCTGCGGCCGAGTCCGCTAAACCCTGCTCGTATTGGAGACGAGCAGTTCTGAGATGTTGCTTACATTTATTTCTAATCTCTCGATAACTATCATAGGTGCTGGCTGATGGAGCTGCTTGGTAGGTTCGCCAGCATCTAGACCGTTTCTTGAGTAGGTACTTGCCTGTGGTATCTATCTATGGAGGCTGTGCCCTTGACCCTCTTTTCCTAATGAGTGGAATATAGGGATTGGAAACCTCCGTAAGGTATGCCTTAAATTTATCCCAGGCTAACTGGACAGAGTCAGCCATCGAGATCTCACATTTCAGAACTGAAGCCTTAGTTCGCATTGCACTAAAGTCCGCCCGCCAAATATTCGGAAGTAATTCAACAGCGGTCTCTTGGTGCCTTGAAAGAGCACATCGAAAGGATATGCATGCGTGATCGCTGGACCCTAGAGGTGCACCGTGTGAAACGTCAGTCACGAAGTCCAGGGACTTAGCGAAAACCAAATAAAAAGTAGATGGTAGTTGGTTGTCCATATACCTAGTGGGAAAGTCAACGAACTGGTGCAAAGGCACTTGGAGAGTCAGTTCAAGGAAGTCTGCACCAAATGTCCCTAATGCCGAATTGCAAGAAAGATCGGCCCAACAGACTTCCGGTAGGTTGAAATCCCCTAGAACTAAACACTTATTCGCAGACTGAGTACGAATAAAGTCAAGTATCCCCCTGGAAGAACTTCCAGGACTTCTGTATATCACTATAACTGTAAACTGGGTAGAGGAAGTGCACAAAACAGCCGATAGGGCTTCAGCTGTCTGATCCGACGACTGGAATGTGCAGGTCCTCAACACGTTTAAGTTACAACTCACATACAGTACAACGCCTCCGCCTTGGCGACCAACGGAGCGATCAGTTCTAAGCAGCGCGTAGCCAGGTAGATATACCTGACCGTCCGTGATATCCGGAGACAACCACGTTCCAGTGAAAGCAAGTATGTCGGGACGAGATTTGTCTACAAGTAGACCCAACTCGTGCACCTTGTTCCTTAGGCTACGCACGTTGCTAAGTACTACCTTAAGGAAGTCGGCACGACCATCCCTGGGTCGTGCGCCATCAGGATGGGCTCTGATAGGGCGGAAAGTAACTTCCGGCTGACCACCTGAAAACCCACCAGACGGAGGCCTTGCTCACCAGCCGCCCGTCTAGGTTTGAGGTCTTTGATAGCCTCCTTTAACTTCAGTCTATCTGCCAGTGGAAGGTCTGGCTGAACGCTGACACCACTACCCTTAAGTTTGAACGCAAACCGCAGTAATGATTTGCGTTCCTCCGGGGTAGAAAGGACTACGCGAAGTAGTCGGGGTCGCGGATTTGGCGTAGCGATAGGGACGTTTCCCAATCTGGTCAGCTTTCTGACAGTGACACCAGGGAAGCCAGGTGGAAGCAGCTTGCTGACACACAGTTTCAGCCACTTGATGTCATCCAAGATGCGTTCCCTTGGGAGAGCGGCCGCAGATTCAGTAACGTTACGGAATATAACGCTACGATCCCTGAAAGAGTCGGCACGACGGGGAGTGTTTATCCCACGTGCCTTGGAATCGACACCTATGCCAGCTGTTTTCACCACTGGCGGTGGGACTGTTCCTGTCTTCACAAACGACGCCGAAGCAACGGTAGCGTAGGTTTTCCGCTCTATTGCCGGCGTCAAGTCGATGCTCGAACTCTTTCACCGTCGGTGCCATCACGACGTCCGCAGGCAATGCGTTCCAATAAGCTATAACCCTACGCGATAACCGAAAAGCCGCCCAAACCCGGTCAGACCGCGGTTAGTGCAACTTTAATGGATGGCCACGAAGGGTTGGCAGTCGAGTCACTGGTAGCACAATCAGTTCAGTTCAGATGGGGACTGGAACGATAGGATTATCCCGTGAGTGTTCCTTCTTCAGCGGGTCGTTGAACCAGGAGTTGGTGAACTTTGAAATACTGATGGACCTAAAACAAAGACCGCAGCACACCCTGTCCAACCAATTAATGCCCACGTATCCTGCCCTAGCAGTCCCTGCTGGGTCGGTTACGTGAAGTAAGAAAAAAAGTAAACTCAGAAGGCAAAAGAGAAAGTGGAAAGAGCTAAGCAAGTGGAATACCAAGATATTTGAGTCATTAAAAAGAATTGAAACGTGAAGCTGAGTCAGTTAAGAAAAAGGAAAGGTCTGCTGTTGCCACCCAAGAGCATCGTGCTGGCGTGCAAAACTATTAACTGTAGGTTCCCCTGTCAGCACCATCGGTAACTCAAGCGCACGGGTCGGGACACTCAGTTCAGTTCAGTTCAGAGGGGACTGGAACGATAGGAGAATCCCGTGAGTGTTCCACCTTGAGTGGATCTTTGAGCCAGGAATTGATGAAGTGCTCAGTTATCGATGGATCTAAAACGGAAACACCCGTATCGCACCCTGGCCAACCAGTTAATGCCCACCTTTCCTGCCCTAGCAGTCCTTGCTGTGGCAGTCACGTGAAGTAAGCAAAGGATAGGAAGAGAAATCGAAGGTACAGAGTAAATGAAGTGCACTTAAAAAAGAAAATAATACCAATGCGGGAAGAAAAGTAGAGAAAAGCAAATCGAAGTACGAAGATGCGAGTTACTCAGGATAATGGAAAGGTTTCACGTTGCCACCCAAGAGCGTCAAGTTGCCGCTCAAACACCTTAACCGTAGATTCCCTGATAACACTTTCCGGAAGCATGTTCCAGCGGTCGATAACTCGGCGTGACAGCCGGATTTCCGCCCTAATCCGATCGGACCGCGGTTTGTCCAGCTTCAAGGAAGGACCGTGTAGAACAGACAATCTAGCGGGACTAAATAGTCAAGATAAATCTGGACCAACCTTCGCAGTTAAGATACGGTAGGTTAGGATTAGGTCTCCTCTAAGCCTTCGGTAGTGCATTGAATGCATTCCCAAACTAAGTAGACGCTCGGGGTACGTCCGTCCCCGTAATCCCTCGACTAACCTAGTACCCACTCGTAAAACCCTCTCTAGCTCCATTTTGTCCCGGACGAGGCAGGGCGGACAAGCCTGGACGCAGTATTCCAGATGAGGCCGAACGAAAGCCGAGAACAGCCTCGTAAAGATGCCGCCCGTCAAGACTCCGAAAGAACGTCGGATTAACCACAACATGCGGAAACCTCTGCTTGCGGCCTTCTTCCAGTTGTCGCCGGAGTGTAAAGCCGAAGAGTGTACGACGCCTAGGTCAACCTGGCTAGATACACGGGGGAGTTCGACTCCACCGACCAAGTACTTCGCAGGAGGACAACCTTCTCCAATTCGAAGAACAGAGCACTTTGCCTGATTTATGGGCAGTAACCATAAAGTAGACCAGTCCCAAAGCTTATCCAATGCTCGCTGAATAGCTTCGGAACCCCCAGGAACATCAACAATGTTCCACAGCTTCAGGTCATCAGCAGATAGCAGCGATGGTACCTCAAGCCTCGCGGGTAGGTCATTCACATAGATAGAAAACAACAGCGGTCCAAGGACAGAGCCCTGCGGCACGCCGCTGAGGACAGACTGCATAAATGATAGGCCCCGACCTACCCGTACACACTGTTCTCTACCCTCCAAGAAGGCAGTCAACCAATGAAGGGCGCGGCCAGATACCCCGTAGGAGGACAGCTTTTGCGCGAGCCTCAAATGGGGTACCTTGTCAAATGCCTTCGAAAAGTCGACGAAAAGCACGTCAAGTGTGTGGCTGTTATCCACTGCATCCGCCCAATTTTCGCGAGCCACCAACAGATTCGTCAGACACGAAAATCCCTTCCGGAATCCGTGTTGTACATTGCTAAGTAGATTAAATCTACTCAGATGACTCTCCAATGAATCTCTCACCAGATTCTCGAGGAGTTTGACCACTACACTCGTCAGACTAACTGGCCTGTAATTTGCAGGCAGACCCTTCTCCCCATGTTTGAAGATGGGACAGATGACAGCTTCCTTCCATTCGGAAGGTAATGCACAACTGGCAAGCGATTTCTGAAACACAATAGCGAGCGGTCCACTTAGTTCCGCAGCCAACTCATGCAACAGTTTCGGGTGAATTAAATCAGGCCCAGAGGCCTTAGAAGGGTTCAGCCCTTGTAACAGCCTACGAACTGCAGTCTCCGCTACAATAAATTTAGATAGTTCTGAACCCTCTGGGGTCCTGCAAACCAGCTCAACGCCTGTCAAAGAGGTTTCCCTTACAAACGCTGCCGCATATTGTCCACTGAGTACGCAGGCCTTGTCATAATCCGTATGCGCATGAGTACCGTCATCACGCATCAATACTGGAATTGACATGTTCGAAGCGCAGCGCCTTTTGACATAAGCGAAGGATCTTTTTGGATTCTCTGAAGCTTCGTCCGCTAACCCATTTTCAAAATTGAGCCGAGCATTCCTTAGGTGTTGCTTACACCTATTTCTAGCGTTACGGTACCTGTCATAAGTATCGGTGGACGGAGCATCTCGGTAAGTCCGCCAACATCTAGACCTCTTTGTGAGCAGATGCCTGCCAGTGGGATCTATCCAGGGCGGCTGTGTTCGGGCCTCCTTTCTCCTTCTGACTGGGATGAAGGGAGCAGAGACCTCTGTGAGGTAGGACTTAAATTTATCCCAGGCAACCTGGACAGTATCGTCGTCTGAGATCTCACAATGGAAACCAGAAGCCTTGGCTCTCACTGATTGATAGTCTGCTTGCCATATGTTCGGGCGACTCAACAGTACTCTGGTAGCGTCTAGACAGAGTACAACTGAAGAGCAAACAAACATGACCACTGGAACCCAGTGGAGGTCCGTAAGTAATGTCATCAACAAAATCAAGTGACTTAGCGAATACAAGGTCTAAGACAGACGGTACTTAGGCGTCCATGTACCTAGTGGGGAGGTCAATGAACTGGTGCAAAGATACTTGGAGCGTAAGTTCAAGCAGATCAGCGCCGAATGTGCCTGACGCTGAGTCGCAAGAAAGATCTGCACAGCAAATCTCTGGGAGGTTGAAGTCGCCCATCACCAAACACTTATTTGAGGACTGGGAGCGAATGAATTCAAGTACCTCTTTGGATACGCTCCCAGGGCTTCTATCATCATCATCATCAGCAGCAGCAGCAGCAGTACATCAGCCATTTGAACTGATGCTTCGCTGCCATACAACCATGAGGACCTATGAAATAAAGAATAAAAGGGAGAGAAGGGGGACTTACCTGAAAACCTTAATGCCCTAAGCAAACATTCAGGGTCAAGGCGCCTACACCTTGTGTTAACAACATACCGTCACAAACAGCTGGCTATCGTGCAAAGATAAGGCGGCATCGGCGAGACAGCTTCCTTGCGGCTTTCACTGCCACGCGTCATAATCAGCCATTACCACGCAGATAACTCAGCACCAAACACACTTTAAACAGACAATCCGATTAGGAGACGGCAGCAGACGCGCCACTGGTGTCGGTTGCGAGCCATGTCCTGTAAAGTCTCGAGCCAAGCACAAGGTGAGTCACGTGGACTCCAACCCGGAAGGCGAGACGGACCAACGGCACCCAGTTTGGTCGTCAGTGACTTCATTTCCCGCTGCCAAGTCAACTTCTGTCCACCTCGAGCCTTGCGCCATCCGACACCTGGTAGATTGAACAAGACCCTCCTAGGTAAGCAGTGACCAGGCATGCGTAGCACGTGCCCGAGCCAACGTAACTTATTCAGTGCTATCTGCTGTTCTAGGGAGCTAGCATGATCATCACCCCCTAGTACTCGCCTACGCACATCATCGTTGCAGACACGCTGGTGCCATCCGACACCAGCAATGCTTCGCAAACAACGATGATCAAAGACTTGAAGGCGCCTCAGATCTTCAGACCGAAGGGGCCAAGTTTCACTACCATAGAGCAGAACGGCCCTCACTGTGGCCTTGTATACACAGCCTTTCAGACGGAGGGAAACTCCCTTCTGTCGCCAAAGATGACGCAGGTTCAAGAAGGCAGCTCTAGCCTTTGCAATGCGTGAGCTAACGTCAGTTTCTATGCGCCCATCATTGCTGATGCAGCTGCCAAGATAAGTGAATTGATCAACCACATCGAGTTCCTCGTTAGCAAGCGTCAAGGGGTCATCGAGTGGCTGGTGGTCCTGCAGCAACACTTTGCACTTTGAAGGTGCGAAGTGCATACCAAATAATGGGACCACTCTGGATAGGCTATTCAGGGTTGATTGTGCCGCCTCAACATTGTCGAAAAGCAACACGATATCGTCCGCATAATCTAGATCAACTAACCGTTTACCAGGCAGCACTTCAACACCTACATCGTGAGATTCCGCAAGGGAACACTCCATGATAGAATCCACGACGAAATTGAACAAAAATGGGGAAATCGGGCAACCCTGTCGAACGCCACTTGTAGTCGAAAAGCTATCCGATAGGGCACCATAGACCCTGACGCGGCCTCTAGTGTTCGAGTATAGAGCACGAAGGATGTTCACATATTTCGTGGGAACACCTTACCGCGCAAGTATTTCGAACAGAATCGATCGATCGACCGAATCGAACGCACTCTTGAAATCGAGGAACACAGCTATTGTCGGTCTGCGGTATGCGTGGCGCTGCTCTAGCACCTGCCGCAAAGTAAATATATGGTCTATACAGCCACGTCCTGGCCGAAAACCGGCCTGCTCTTCTCTGATCCGAGATTCCCGTTCTGCAGTGAGGCGACGAACGATAATCGAGGCCAGTAATTTTGTCACAACTGGCGTTAGGCTAATACCCCTGTGGTTCGCACAGTCTGTGCGACTGCCCTTCTTGTATATTGCCACTATAATCGATTCGCTCCAATTAGCCGGCACACTCTCTTCGTTCCAGATACGTTCGAATAGGGAGGTCAGTGCTTTGCAGAGGACCTCACCACCATCCTTAAATAGTGCAGGTGGGAGGGAATCCGGGCCAGCGGCACGAAAACCACTGAGGACTGTGATCGCATTTCGGACCATAGCCTCCGACGGAGACTCTAAACTAACCGTCCATGGCTCACCCTGCATCACCTGAGTAGGAAGAGGTCCGGGAGCAGGGGGCCAGCTGAACTGATGTTCAAAGTACTCAGCCCAACGAGCCATACGGCGCTCCTTATTGGGTATCAGCGCACCCGCGCTGTCCCTGATTGTCTCACTGACGCCTGGTTTTCTCGGACCAGTGGTGCGTATTAGCTGGAAGAGCTTCCGGTAATTGCCTACTGCTCCTGCCTCCTCCATTTCTTGAGCCCGACTGGTCCACCAGGCTTCCTTGTCAGCACGTAGGCTCCGCTTTAGTTCACGCCTAATAGCCCTCTGGTCACATTGTGTTCAGAACCAGCCGGGAGGTGCCTTCTAGCTTCCAAAAGGTTCACGGACCTCTCGGATATCCAGTGACTGGTGCGATGACGACTGATAGTGCCACAAGCAGATGCTCCTGCGTCGTGCATAGTGGCCGAGATCTTATTCCACTGAAGTTCAGTATCATTAGGACAAGACAGCGAGAGTTCGCTATGCAGTGCTTCTTGATAGGCTTGCCTGACAGAGGGCTGGGACAATTTCTCCGTTGCCAATCGGGGGAGATGCTTTGTGCGCCTTCCGGTAAAGTTCATGGAGAAACGACAGCGCACCAAGGCATGGTCAGAGTCGACACAGGTACTCCAGTACGAGCGGCAATCCAGAATGGAACCGCGCCACCTGTAACTTATGGCTATGTGCTCAATTTGGGTCCATTGCTGACCAGCTACAGGTGAACGCCAAGTGGCACTTCGGCGCCCACTGTGTCTAAAAGCAGTGCTACTAAGAAACAACTGGTGCTCCGCACACAGTTGCAGCAGACGCTCGCCGTTGTCAGTCCGTTCGGAGTTAAGTCCATACTTACCACCCAGCTGAGCTTCTGAAGAGCTCAGAAGCCCTACTTGTGCGTTCATATCCCCTGCAAGTACTATAGTATCTGAACTAGTAGCACTGCGTAGCAGCGTGTTCAGTTCGTGATAGAAAGTGTCCTTGACTGCATTAGAACTGCAGTCCGTGGGAGCATAAGCAGAAATCACAAACAAACAGCGTTCTGTTTTACTTCACGAATTCACCTTAGCTGATGTCGTCAAACGGGCTGCACATAAACGACTGTTCACCGGAATCCAATCAACCAATGATAACTCAGCCTTGGAGCTGAGAATGATACCTACACCAGCTTGACCCGTGAGTGCCGCATCGGCGTCTCCGGATGCGTGCAACCAATAACGAGAGGATAAGCCGGGTGCAGTCAATTCAATAACCCCGTTAGGGTCATTAATCCTAGTTTCGGACACACAACACACATCAACACCCAGTGTGTCCAAGGTGCGTGCGAGTGCAGCCTGCTGACCTGTTTGTCTTAGAGTGCGGACGTTGAAGGTCGCCATGGAAACGGGACAGCGTGGTCTTATAAGGGACTTTTGCCTATAGGCGTCCGATAGGTGTTGTGGGATGGTGGCTGCAGATGGTTCTACTTCAGTGGCACTTCGGTTGCTGTCAATTAAGCTGGGAATTATAGAAGGAAGGTTAGTAATGGGGGCCGGGATGGGAGTAAGAGAAAAAGGTGGAAAAGAAAGAAGGGAGGCGCCAGCAGTAGCATGCTTTCGCTTATCCGCCCTGCTGTATGCAGCAGATAAGGCGACCCTTGATAATCTGCGCGACGGCCGATGCAGGATGAAGTTTATGTTTGAAGAAAATGTCATGGTTGTATGTGGGCTGGGATACTGCCAGGGCGCCCAGACCTAGACAGGAGAACGATTAGGGTCCTCATCCAAAGCCTTTGGCTCAAAAGCCTGTCCGCAAGGCAGCGGCGTGGCAGTGATTTAGTTTTACAGAAATGGACGCCATCCCATTTCAAACCCCCAACCTGGAGGACCAGGAGACTGAGTTTGTCTGACCTCTCACCATTGACCAACCTGGTAGGAGTAGCTCTCAAGATGCTCGGAGGCATCACCCAGTATAGCTCAATGGGTCAATGAGGTACGCAAACCGTCGCACCACGTTAAGGTCCAGTTTCGTTGCGACGGGCTTCTATACACAATTACAACTGTAACCTGAGCCGAGGATGTGCTAATAACAGCCGATAGAGCTTCAACAGTTTTGTCTGTCGACTGAAATAAGCAAGTCTTCAAAACGTCAAGTTTACAGCTCACATAAAGAGCGACGCCCCCTCCCTGTCGGCCAGCAGAGCGATCGCATCTAAATAGTGCGTAGCCAGATAGATGTAATTCACCATCCGTGATGTCCTGAGACAGCCACGTTTCAGTGAATGCGAGTATATAGGGATGAGACCCATCTACAAGCAGACCTAACTCGTACACCTTATTCCTTAGGCTGCGCACATTACTTAGCACAACCTGAAGTTTTTCCTTAGATCCAGACCTGGGTCGTGCGGTACCAGAATGGGCAGTGGTAGGGCGGAAAAGGACCGCCGGCTGACCACCCGAAAACCCACTAACCGGAGACCTTGTTCACCGGCCGATCGTACCAGTAAACGTAGCAAACTGGACATTGGGTTCATTGGGATAGTAGAGAGCAGGAGGGGAAATCCCTTGTCAGCTCCATCGCTTCCCGATCATTGCTGGGATGCTCGTCATTGCGCAACGAGAACTCCGGAGGGGCCGTCGCACTCGTAGCTGAAGCAACACGATCCCGGCATATTCAACAGGCGCGTATCAAGTAGTCGTTTGAAGCAATCCTCTGTCTGTTCATCAACGACTGTCGGCGGTAACCGGTTCCAGTTATTCACAACGCGAGTGGATAGAGCAAGAATGGACCGTACTTTGAGCCTCCGTGGCTTGAATATTTTCGATTGGTGGCCTCTAGTCGAACTCCCGATGTTGAGGTGGAAGAATTCCTGCAACTCTCTCCCCAGTTCTCCCCTGAGGATACGACGGGTAAAGATCAAGTCCTCACGCCGACGGCGGTAATCCATAGAAAACATATTCAAATGCCGAAGCCGAAGGGGATACGGCAGGTCACGTAACTCAGAGACAAACTTCGATCCACGCCGTTGGACTTTTTCGATCATGTCGCGCTCAAATTTGGAAAGCGGGTAGGCAGCAGGGAGGCCGTACTCCAAAATCGGGCGCACATGCGAGGTGAACAGAAGTCTAAAGAGTTCCAGTGTCAAGCGACAGAAAGCTCTTCGGATGGCATGAAACATTCTGTAGGCAGCGGCAACCCTCTTCATGGTGTCCTGAGAGGATCTTAAGTCCGGGGAAATAATCACGCCCAGAAATCTCTCTGAGGTAACATTTTTGAGCAAGAAACCACCTGTGGTACGCGCCGAGTGGTTCAGGAGCGCCGATAGGCAGGACGGAACATTTGTCTTGATTAATGGGTAAGCGTTACTGAATCGTGCAATTCTGCTGGAGACCGAGCGTCTCTTGTAGTCGATCAGCATCCTCTAGAGAGGATACCTCCTTCCATATCTTTAGATCATCCGCATAAATCAAGCAATCGGATTGAAGCTCCGACGGTAGATCGTTGATGAAGATGTTGAAGAGTTCGGGGCCGAGGACAGAGTCCTGTGAAACACCGCTGGTCATATGAACAGGATCGGAATACGTTTCGTTCACTCTCACCAGCATAGAACAAGTGTGTAGGAAATCAGAAATCCAGGAGAGAAAGTTTCCAGAGATACCGATTCCTCGGAGTTTGTAGAGAAGCTGTTCATGAGGGACCTTATCAAAAGCTTTACTGAAGTCAACGAACACATCCATGCGTTTGCCAACCAATGAATTTGCCCATTTTTCTCTAGCCATAAGCAAGTTGGTAGAGCAGGAGCGAGCTTTGTGAAAACCATGTCGGGTACTGGATATCAGATCCAACCGCTCGAGATGAAGTCGAAGCGCCCGTTTCAGGACCCGTTCCATGATTTTGCACACTATCGATGTAAGGCAGATGGGCCGGTAGCTAACTGGGTCTTGCCGGTTCCCTCTTTTGTATATGGGCTTGATGATGCCCATCTTCCAAGCGGTCGGGAGAAGTCCGGACTGAAACGATCGACGGAAAACCTGCGTGATAGGTGAAGCAATATACTGAGCCACAGTCTTGAGGAACATAGGGTGTGAGTCGTCAGGACCAGGCGATGAGTAAGGATCCAAGTCACAGAGAAGTTTCAACACGACGTCAGTGTTAATATCGACGTGCTCTAACAGAGAAGGGGGAGTGCACGCTGTTCTGTCAGTGAACGACGCTGATGTTGAATACACTGAAGAGTACTGCCGAGCCAGGAGGCTGGCTTTGTCGGTGTCTTCGTGAACTGGATCCTCATGTTCGGAAGAACACAGGGCAGGGATACCACTGCCCGCTCTAGTGCTCCGTTTGAGGGAGGAGAAAAGCGTCTTAGGAGTGTTTCTAGAAAGTGTGGCTAGAGAGCAGTACATCAGCCATTTGAACTGATGCTTCGCTGCCATACAACCATGAGGACCTATGAAATAAAGAATAAAAGGGAGAGAAGGGGGACTTACCTGAAAACCTTAATGCCCTAAGCAAACATTCAGGGTCAAGGCGCCTACACCTTGTGTTAACAACATACCGTCACAAACAGCTGGCTATCGTGCAAAGATAAGGCGGCATCGGTGAGACAGCTTCCTTGCGGCTAAATAGTGGATTTACAAGGCAATTCTTACTTTCTATTGGACACTTCCCATCCTGAGATATCGTCCGAGGTATAAGAGGAAAGCCTAGGATTAACTTGCAGTCTTCGGGTCGGTGTTCTCTGCCTGTCGGCCCACCTTCTTGGCAGAAGCGCCCAGGAACTATGTTCCGATGTTCTTGTTCTGCATTCTTTGCTCGACGGTGTGCAGTCGTCCACTGCTACCTTCGGCAGGTTGAAGCCTTCCACCAGTAAACCCAACGGGAGGTCAGTAGGCCTTGCTTGTTTTGGTTGGCACAATGTGGGCCGTAACTGGTTTGCATGTCGTGGCCAGATCTGTGCGCCCACCATCACGCCATGCATGACGTTTCCGCGCTTGCATTTGACCTTCCCTGGCGTCCATATCGCATGGCCTTCCCGATAGTCACTACCAGCACCTTCTGTCTATGCGTACAAGGTAGCTTTTTTGCTCCATGTCGCCGGTTAAAATCCTATTCCGTTCTGCGGTTCTTTTCACCAACAGAGGATTCCAAGCGCGGTGGGATAGCGTCAAAAGGCATGCGGAGCTTCCGGTTCATCATGGCCTGTGCTGGGAGACTTCGTCTGGCGCTTGTGGATTCGGTGTTGATCGGTAGAGGAAAAGGAACCGGTCAACCACCTCCTCTATACGCCCCTTCCCTTTTGATTTGTAGAGAGCTCGCTTGACTGTATCGGCAAACCTTTCTTCCTGGCCATTTGACTGTGGGTGAAACGGCGGAGAGCAAAGGTGCTGTACGGCGCATTGCTTGCAAAACTTCGTAAACTTTGCTGAAGTAAATTGTGAAACATTGTCAGTGAAAATTGTCTCAGGACAGCCGAATCTGCTAAAGGTTTGGCGCAGTTTTGAAATGGTGGCATTGGTGCTTGTGTTATCCCTAAGGAATACTGCAAGCCACTTGCTGTATGAATAGACTATAATGAGGAAACTTCGGCCGTTGATCGGTCCCACAAAGTCGACATGAATGCGGCAGCATGGCTTAGTAACTTTTGGCCATGAATAGCGTACGGACTTTCGTGGTGCTTTCAAGACATTGGCACACTTTTGTTAGAGTTTAGCTATTTCTTCTAGCTGTTTGTCCATAAAGGGCCAGTATACAAGCGCTTTCATCCGGTTGACTCCAGAATTCCCAGCGCGAAACTACCGAATAAGGCGCTCCTGAAGTGCCTTGAGGGTGACCACTGTTTCCGAAAATAGTATGCATTCGTTTACAATAGAGAGCCAGTGCCTCCTCTGAAAGTACTGTTGCAACTCGACAGATGGACATGGCCAACACGTTTTGTGAAATTGTGTAACTTTCTTGAGGATTGGGTCCCGAAGTGTTTCGGTTCGTACAGCTTCTGCGGTAACTGGTAGACCGTGCAATGCATCAGTTACCAGAAATTTGACGTCATTTTCAACCTCAACCGAGGCAATGATTGTGTCCTCCTGTTTTTGCTGGCCGGCATCAATTAGGCGTGACAGTGCGTCCGCTTGGCCAGTGGAAACTGTGGACTAGTATTGGATCACAAAATCATACCCAATTAAGGTAAGAGCCCAATGTTGTAGGCGGTTGGCGGTGTAGACCGGGATGTCCTTTTTCGAACCAGAGATAGCCAGCAAGTGTTTGTGATCTGTCAGAAGCTTGAAACGGCGACCGTAGAGCATTTTGTGGAGTTTCTTGACCCCGTTCACTATGGCCAATGCTTCTTTCTCAGTCCGGCTGTAATTCTTCTTGGCCTTCGTAAGTGTTCTGGCGGCATGGCCGATTGCCTTCTGAGATCCATCGCGTAGGCCTGTGATATTACCGCACCAATCCCATGGCTTGATGCATCTGTTGCCAAGAAAATCTCTTTGGAGAGGTCGAAATGCGTCAAAGGCAAGTTTGAGGACGGTAGTGACTTGAAGCTTGTGAAGGTATTCTGGCATTCGGATGTCCAGTTCCATGTTTGGCCTTCGGCTAGTAGCTTGTTTAACGGGGCACGCAGGTGGTGCATCTCAGGCAAAAATGCGCTGTAGTGGCTGATGAGCCCACAAAAGGAACGCATGTACTGTAGATCTGTTATTGGAGGCATTTTCAACGACTTCTAGGTTTTTCGGATCTGGTGGACTTTCATCCTTTTCAAGGATACCACCGAGGTATTTGACGATCGGCATGAAAAACGTGCATTTATCTTCACGGATAAGGAAACCGTACGACTGTATACGAAAAAGCACTTCATCCAAACCGTTGAATGGTTCTTCTGGTGTTGGTTTCATCACTGTAATATCATCCAGCTATGGAGCGATTCCAGAACCGCCCGCTAGCATGGTATCCACCAACTGTTGGAAGATGGCTGGCGCCGTTTTCACACCAAATTGCAAGCGGTTGTATGTGAATAGCCCTGATGAGTGTAGATCGGCAACAACCCCTTCGAGACTTCGTCAACCTCGTGAAGATAAGCATCGGATAGATCAAGCTTAGCGAACTACTTACCACCATGCAGCTTTGCAAAGATATCTTCCGGTACAGGTACTGGGTACTGGTGGTTGTCCAGCGCGGCATTGTGACCAGTTGAGAAGTCAGCGCAGAAGCGTACCTTGCCCTTTGCTTACTTCATTGCAACAATAGGTGAGCCCATGATGAGTAGTTGACTGTTGTGATGACTCCGGCACGTTCCAGTCTATCGATTTCTTGATCAACTGTTGACATGGCTTCATATGGTACCGGCATTTCAGACTTGAACACTGGTTTAGCACCTAGTCGCAAGTTCAGTGTTGCCTTGAATTTCGTACAATGGCCCAAGCCATTCTGAAAGACAGAAGCAATTTTTCACTTAGGGTACGTGTCAATTTTTTGGCGGACTTTGATGAAGGGTCTGGCTTGAACGAACTCGTCTGCAGATCTGTTTCAAGGGAACATCGAGGAGATTCAACTTTTCAATCCAGTCGAGGCCAAGAAGATTCAAATTCGGCTGTTCTGAAATGTAGCTTGTTCCCGACTTTTCCACACCTTGGAAAGCAATCTTGCAATTGTGTTTGCGCACTAAGTTTAACACATCGCCGGATACATTACGCGCAACTTTCTAAATAAATAACTAACTAAATAAATTTTTTATTCTCGACAACGCGAGGCACACCTTTACAGGCATGCTCATATTTAGCGAACATAGTGTGAGCACATTGTACAAAAGGACATGTTTGGCATAACAGTGTATGTAAGTATATGTGTGTATATACGTATAAATGTCTAGTGGGCCATGAGCTGTGCCATTTGGGGCCACTACAGAAGCGACGACGGGTCCTGCAGAGAATTACGACGAGCCGGCGCAGCGTTTGTAGGCACGCTGAATTCGATTTACTAACCGCGTGCTTGCATGCTAAGTCTCTTTATTTCAGGTGGTGGGTTTACAGTTTTTACCTTAATGCTTTTCTTTCTCATATAAATATCTCCCTGTACTCTATTACATTAACTTGCACACATTGCTTCAGCCAGTTGTATTCGATTTCCATAACATTTCCGTGTTCGTGGCATTCCGTGAACTATACTTCCGGACCTCGTGCACTTAGCTAGGATTTGTTTGTAAACAACTTATTACGTATGCTATTAATTTAAGGTTTATGTCACCGTTTCCTTATGCACTAACCGAGTTTTTCTCTTTTTCTTTCTCTCTCTCAAGTGTTTGGCTGTTGTTTGATATCCCCGGTGTGGCTGCGCTTGATGTGCATGTTGACAAGGTGCCTACCTGTCTATTACCCACTACGTCGTCCATACTCGCTCCAGGAGACAGTTGGTCGTTGCTGGAGGGGACGGGGTGCACGGTTCTTGTGGCCGTGTTAGGATCAAAGGGTGGTTCCATGCAGTCAGTGTGGAGCGGACTACGGTCCAGCCACCGCCTTGTGTGCGCTTGATTCCACAAATACGGCGTGCTTGTGTTTGCCTGTGAAGGAGTGTGGGCCGGCTCCGTTGATGAAACGTGGCTCCCATCCGCATGCCTCCCGGTCTTATTCCTTCGGGTTTACACCGGATATGGGGTATGTGGTTGGAGCTGTGGGGGGTGCAGCGCAAGCCATCCATGGTCCCTCTGTAGGCGCAGGCGTCCTGTGGCTTGCCACAGTGACAGGCAAATCCCAAACCGGATGCTGCCAACCATATATCCAATATATATATATATATATCACGGATATATACATCCATATCTACACACATACATTTCATTACGGTACATGATATTACATACAAAAATACACACCTGTATACATATATATGCATATTTCAGAATCAGGCATAAACTTGCGCCTTTTTATATCCAGTTTACATATGTATCTGGGCATATGAAGACGTTGCAAATTATTCTTGTTTGCATAGCAAATCGCAACAAACTGGACCTACTGGCACAGCTTTCGCACTTGTAAATATTCCTGTTCACTAACATCAATAACAAATGCCATTCAGCCTGCAGTGAAACAGTAGCACATGTGGAATCCCGGGCGTCGGTGTCCTTCTGTCTGATAGAGAGTATGTAGTCGTTGGCGCGTTAGATTACACACGTGGGTGATTACTTAACCCATGTTGTACCACTACTGGGGTCAAGATGATATCTATCTACGCACCAGGCATTTTATAGACTACCTCTAACTGGCAGGAGAAATGTTATCCTCTCATGAGAAATGACATTGCGAAGGTGGTGGAATATGGCTTTAATAAAAGAAGGACAGCAGTACTCCACTACTGTTGTAGACCTCACGTACAACTGGAAAGAATCATTGCTCTTGCCATAGGTTAGTAAACGTATGACAGTCCACTGAGCCATCGATGTAAGTCTTCTAAAGTGTAACCTTGAGCAATAGGTAGGGGTAGGTGGGGTGATATGGACGGTAATGCCCCCTTTAGAGTTACCAGATGCAATGCTGCCGGAGTGGCATGTTTAAAGAAATAGTGATATCTGGTCGTTAAGGTGCGCTGAACATTCTTTTCATGTATATGACTTATGAGGCTGTTTTGCCACTGAACATGTGCTCACCGCCATGACGAGACCACAGGAGGAATACATCTAGTAAATGCAGCTCCATTCGGTCCTATGTTTATCTTTGGAAACAGCGCAACAACGGGTTTGTGCAATCCGCGGGACATTTGTGTCTGCAAAGAAGCATGCGTGAGTTGCGCTGTACCGCCTGCAGGTACAACAACACACCGCACAAGCAGCACAAACCGAGATGAAGCAGCCCTGGAGGCATGTGGAAGATGCAGGTTTCCTCAATAGAGCCGGCCCATGCTGCTGCAAAGGGGAACAGGAGCACTTTGTATTACGAGGAATGAAGCGCACCGAATGCGGAGGCTGCGCGGTGCTTCGCTTCAGGCGTAGGGCACGGAATCAATGTTTTAGGGTGACGCGGACATCGCGCCCGTGAAACCCTTCCCCTCGAACAAGAACCATGGATATGTGTACAAGTACAACATTGGCTAACAGCTAGGCAAGCGAGCGCGGAACGGCAAGGCATGGAAAAGGGGCATGCACAGGGAACAGTAGATGTGCACGCCGACTGGGTGAACTTGTGAAAACCCTTAAACGCGGTAATAAAGGGCACTTATGAAGGGTACATGTAGATGCAAGGTCGGCATGCTGATTAACGCCATAGTTGTAGCAGCGGCTTACGGCTGACATGTCGCGTCATGGCTACTGTAACCATACACACAGTGGGATAGTAGATGTTACGGTTACCCAAACATGTACGTGGAAATGTGACGTACAGTACATAGATATGTACGCTGAAATGAGTCCCTGGAGTAGACCTTATGTCTGTAGGCATATAACAGTGATAATGTGGAACAGTCTATGGGGAAACAAATGCACGCGGCAAGTATGAGTGCGACGTGCACAAGAGGTTACTTAGCTGTGGTATTGCAACGCGTTTCCTTGAGGTTAATCTCTTAATTCTGGTAAATGGGAATGGTACGCTGGCAGGCGTGTACCGCAAGCCTCACTGCGTCAAAGATACTCGTTGACGTTATCCCTCATAGGGGGATAATGAAAGAGCTTTTTAAACCGCACCACGAAAAGTTGTTGCAACGGTGGCATATAGCGTTTAAACCATTCACAAATATTCCCGGCCTCGCGGGTGAGCTGGTTAATGGCTCGTTACCCACGAAGCGAGAACACTGAGAAATGGTTTGCGGATACTTCACAATGCACGTGCAATGGAGAGACGCGGCATTAATGAGGGTGGTTAGTATTGACTTACCTTTTTGGCGTACCGTAACTGACGGTGTGAGGTTGCCGTAAGGTACGGTTAACCGCTTGCAGAATCAGGTAAATAGGGTCCTTGGAGGGGAACCTATACAATGAAACCTTCCGTGTGTCAGTGATGTACCGCAGCCGGCCAATGTTAGGAAGCTATGCATGGTACGTGCAACAAACGACACATGAGAATAAATGCATGACGTACGCAATGGAGGTAAAAGGACCTCGTAAAGCATGTGATGACATGGCACGGCATGGCAAGGCGGAGGCGATACCTTGGAGGAGGCGCATAGGCAGCGTTAGGTGGGTAGCTAACGGGCGGTGCATATCACGGTGGCTTTGAAAGAGAAGGCGTCATAGAAAACCAATGTTACCTGTGGCTACGTATCAATGGTGCATCACATGGCTGCTGCTGTACGTGGGGAGACTCAGTGGCATCGTGAAGTGGGCAAGTGGGAAAGAAGGACCCCGGGTGATGTCATGCGAAAGCGGCAATCCTAAGATTTGGAAGCACAGGTACGCGGAGAATGCAGTGCTGCACTCACCGTCAACCGTTGGCTAGTGCGCGTGCTGTTACTTATGAAACTGGTACATGCGTTACGGCTACCGGGAACACACCCTGCGCCCCTTCAGGGAACACCTTGCAAACCCGTTGACTGGTATTCCCTATTACCATGCATGTTGATTGACTACAAGTAAACAAGCAATCTCACCATAAGGTGGAAAGTCAGCAGTGCAGTGGACTGCATGACCGCATCCTTGTAATTCCAAATGCCGATGCGGACCTGAAACATCCTTCATGAACGGGAGCAGGCGTACTATACAGTGAGATAAGTACGTTGAAATTAGTCGTTGGAAGTAATCTTATGCCTGTCGTCGCATAATGGTGGTAAACGGTAACAGTGCGTGGTGGAACATATCTACGCGACAAGTAGGAATGCGATAATCACAATAAGTTACTTACCTGTGGAATCGAAAGGCGTTTTGTTGACTTTGATTTCCCCACGGTGGTACATGGGAATGGTACTCCGGCGAGCGTGTAGCGCAAGCGTCACTGCATCATACATACACGGTGGGGTTATTTTTCGTAACGGCAAAATGCAATGGTGTGTTAAACCACACGACGAAAAGTTGATGCCCTGGTCACATAGGACGTTTAAACCATTCACAAATATAACCAAGCTCGCGGGTGAGCTGGTTAATGGCTCGTTACCCACGAAGCAAGAACACTGAGAAATGGTTGGTGGAACCTTCAAACAAGTGGCGGTACATTTCCGTGGAACATCCTCACAGGGTACCTACAATGAAAAAACGCAGGAAGTGATTGCGAATTGATGTTCATGACTGGCATCAGTACGTACGTTAGGACATTGGTGAGACGGCGTTGTAGTTCGTGAAGACAGGGATATGGGTACTATAACCTGGTATACAAGAACAACGTGACATCAAGGACACCGGGGGACACGTTGGAAGCATATAAACCGGATACGGCATGAAATCCGGCTTAAGGGGGTGCATAGCGGTGACTTACCTTGATGGTGTAAGGGAACGGACCGAGTAAGGTTCCTGAAACGTACTGCTAACGGCAGGCAGATGCAATTAATTCGGGGCAGTGGATCCGAACTAGTGCAATGTAACCCTATGAAGCCTCCCATGAAGACATTCCCCGCGAAATCGCTGAGCTGTGCGGAAACCGAAGCCACTGAGGGCACCTCCGATGGAATAGAAACAGCACTCCTGCAACGCCTAGCAATTATGCTGTTTCATTCGTGCACCATACTGCTTACCCTAGCAACGACGCAGGTGAACAGAGTGAGCAAGGAGGACCTCTTCGACAAAAAGTCCTTCAGATGCTTGTTCTCATTCTCCACCCTGTTCTTTGTATGGCATCCAAAAAGCAGAGTATCCCTCTGTCGGTGACCCGCCCAAGCGTCCGCGTGCTGGAGCCACGTGGCGCAAAATTACGGTAGCATTCCGGATTACCCAGTCGCAACCCGTTCAATAATCTTTGAAATACCGTGGCATCACGAGTACATATCAGGTTATGCAGCAAGGCGCGTAACTGGATTCGGCGAGCATCAGGTATCCCACGCATGCGACCGCAACGTAGAGCCATGTTAACTTTAACCTGGTACCGGCAAAACACGATCTTCGCGTTCGGATAGAAAGGTCGAAACGCACGCAACTGAGCAGCACCTTTATCCATTACCACCGTACGGAAACGACTGCTGCTAGGCACCATCTCCCGCACCAACTCCACTTCCCGCCAATAGCTGTAAGACGTCTCATCCGGTAATAGGGCGTAGAAAAAAGAAATCCCTAGATCGGTGACGTCCACGAACATACAGTGCCACAATATGTATCCACCCTAATTTAACTGGTGTGTCGCATCGCACAGTAACACCTTTCCATAACGCTTAACCATGCCAAGGACAACAGATGGAGAGAAGAAGATATACCAAAGGTGGCTACCCTCAGACAGCACTCGGCAAACACCAAGACCTTCCAACATCGTTCCCACCTCCGACACTTTATATGACGTCCTATTTTGTTGACGAATGCGCAGATTACTCAGGTCCATGTTGGTTCAAGGTTTGCCGTATTCTTGATAGATGAAGCGCCTCAAATCCGGCATGCTGTGAAAACTGTCCATCAAACGCAGTCTTTCCTTCTCCTGTCGCCGTGACAGCCGACGGTTCCGTGCATACAGCTAGGGGTTACCAAGGTGGAAAGCATTACTATGGCTCAAGAAGTAACTTCCCACGACATATTTACCCTATTTCATAACCCCAGAGAATCGCGCCTTACACTTGTACGATTTGTATCTACATGCATTAGTTTAAGTGTAGCATAAATATTAACGCACTGCCTGCCACGCGATTCAGAACGTTGACATTGGACGCAACGGTACAGGATGTAACCTTAGCCAGCCGCATCCGGAAAATGCCTCCGCCTTCCACTCTTGTACGCCGCAGCAGACACGGAGGAAACTAGGGAAAACAAGTCTCTGTTTCCATCTGAAAACGTCCCACATGCTCCTCAATATCTTCCACACTTTCATACTACCCCATGGCCAAAGACCTGAACAGCTCACTATCATCCACAAGCATAGTGGTAGCAGAAAAAACATGGCCACCGAAATAATAAAACAAACATCATAGATATGCACCCTTACCCGTAACCATTTCTATGATCTCACAATTCACACACAATCCAATTTCCTCCACACTTTCCAGCTATTTCCAGCTATTTGAACACTTATCCTCCTTGGCAACATCGCTAGGTATCATCATTGCTATGTACCATTTGTACCACGAAACGTCCTAAAGCAACACACTTTTAGCATACTGCAATCAAACGGCCCTGCCTAATTGCATTTCTGCAAAAGGCGCAGTTGGACAATTGTGCACTGAATTTTGCACGTAATGATGCGCATGCAATATATCACACGTAACGTTGACTTAACACATAACACTTACATATGTATGCACCTGGCATAAAAATGTAATAGTTCCGGCTAACAGATTTTCGGGTAGCTGGGCTTTCACCAAAGGCGGATATTTGTTACAGGCCAGTACAAAGGAACAGCAGGCATCAAGAGGGTAATCGGGGGTCTTAGGAATGAATTATTGCTGTTCCAATAATAAAATGGAATGTACTGCAGGTGTTTATAAATTGGTACAATAATGTAACGTTCATGGTAAAGTAGTTTACTGTAACCCTGGTAACATGCCCCGAAACTTCCAAGGGGAGTACTTGCAGCGAAATATTGATACTTCAAGTGTTTGTTAAATGGTGAAATATCATAATCTTCTGATAAACGTAAACCTGTTTCA
This sequence comes from Dicrocoelium dendriticum, assembly GCA_944474145.2. Classification (NCBI taxonomy): domain Eukaryota; kingdom Metazoa; phylum Platyhelminthes; class Trematoda; order Plagiorchiida; family Dicrocoeliidae; genus Dicrocoelium; species Dicrocoelium dendriticum. The sequence continues at coordinate 90,167,876 of OX104065.1, read as the reverse complement.
AGTATGCTATGAATGCAACTGTACTGAAACGTTATGGTTGATGTATAATTCAGGCTTACCTCGCATGATTTGACGTAGTTGTTCGTTGGTGATGAATTCTTGTGAAATATCATTTGCTCAAACGGGGAAATAAGGGAATCCGCCACGTGAACTAAATGAAATCATGCAGAAATATGGATCGAAAATGGTCAGATGTTGAAGGTGAACCGGTGAAGGAGGTCAAGAAGCCATATTATTTTGAAATATGCTATTAAATGGAGGAACTTGTACAAGCTGCATGAGCACTATACAGAACTAGGTAAGGATAGGCTTAAAGTAGCTGCTGAAAAAGTGACGAGGGTAAGGGGAACGCACACGATGTATGCAGTTGTGCGTTATGTTAAAGTATCGACGTATTATTGTCGCGGAATTCAGTTCAAATTACTAAGGGGACGGCCATTAAATAGGCATATTAGGCAAAGGCGGTGAAAAAGGAATGATGGATAGAAATAGCCTGATGTATCATGCTAAACGTGAGGATATATATAATGACGTGCAACGACAGGTAAAAAATAAATTCCGGATATCCCAGGTCGTATGGATATGTGTGTGTCGTCCAAATTATATATATATTTATACACATATATATATATAATACCATACTAACACATGTGCATACATTTAGACGTACTTTCTATTACTGGAATGTAGATGGATGTTTGCAACCGTGCTTTATAATGGAAAGTCTGATAACGCATCCATCGATTGGTAAATGCGGGTGTTCCCTATGTAGGGAGGCATCTTACTTCTGTTGAATGGCAGCACTGGTAATCAGCATGAGGTATAATAACAGGCCATTGGCACAATTGCTGCCACATGCAGTTGCCATCTGCAATGTAGCCATGAATACTGACTTCGGATGGGCAACGTGCACTGAAACTTTTCCAAAAGTTGATGAGTAGATAAGTAAGTATTTATAATATGTGAGTAGAAAACTGCTCCCGGTGTCACAATGGAAGAACACCGAATAATCTGATGTGTAATAATTTTTAGGATAATGTACACCCATTGTTTAATGGAGCTTATGGCCCATGTACCACCTGCGTTGGGAGTGTTCGAAATGCTCATAACCCACAAAGCAACAATACTGAAACGTGTTTGGTGATTTTCGGTCACAGCATAGATGGGCTATGCTTAAGAACCGGAAGTGCAAACGTACGGTAGAGAACGTGGTCCACGATTACCCACCCACTAAACTAGCGGCCAAGTGGTGCGTGTCATGCAATCATATGAGTGGGCACTAGTGGCTTGCGAGTAGGCACCACAAGGCTAAAAGACGGGTGGGCACCCTAAAACGAGCCGTCGGGTCGTGCACGATGTAATGGGAATGCGAAGGCAGTTAACAGTGCGGACTAACCAGGGGCATGCGAACGTCGCGACTGGCCGTTGTGGTGCATGCGTACCGGTTATGCTATATGCGGAGTGGGCTATAAATTACGGAATCATGAGCGAGCATCGTTAACCTGAACAGTAATTGATTGGTGCAGTACCACGAATCAGTAAACATGGGTGGCACTGTGGTGCGGTAGACGAACGACAACGTGTAGAATTCGGGCAAGAAGGTGGGCAAATGGCGTGGTAGACAAGGTAACGCAAAATAAAGGTGAATCAGATACCTTCAGGTATACATTTTTCATACGGTCATTTACTGGAGCACTCATGACTAAGGTACAGTGATGCGGCGTATTACAAGTAGCGGGCGACAGGTGGGTAAGCCGGTAGGCAAGAGGCGCAGGAAACATGGTGCTGTATATTTTGATATTCATGCTTAGGTGACGGGTGCTTAGTAAGCCTAGGTAAATGCACAGATGTGGCATCAGGGTTGGCACACATGGAGACCCACTTGGTTGCTTCACCCGCATGCCCAGGGTACGGAGCAGTATTATGGGTCGCATAACAGGGGCGGCATGCTCGCAAAGTAACTGGTATCCATTTTGGCTTCACTAATGTAAATCTATGTATGTCCAATAGAGGCACAGTAATATCGCCGGTGGTTCTACGAGCAACCATGAACGGTGGCTACGTATTCTATGCAAATCCCAAGACACTGACGCCAATATTACCACGAGATTAGTCTTATATACTGGCTCCACATGTCTTCAAGACGTTTTCGTTGTTATCGTATATTTGTCCCGCAGTATCTGTTTCATTATGGCAACTAGTGTAGCGGATATTGTTGGCTCCACAGACGTTCGCGACCGGCTTTTATTGAAGCCGTGTTGGCGGCACAGCGGTGTCATCAGTGCCGCCGCTAACTAAACATACTTTGGGCTGCACACGCCAACATGAATGTTGTTTACTGTGCCCATATAAGTCCAATAGCAGGTGCATCAATATCGCTACCATGGAAGTAGCAGCTGTTGGCTTCACATGCCTTCCGAACGGGCCTACGTGGGCCTTAAACCAGAGGCATCAAACTGGCCAATGGCAAAGCATCCTCTATAAACACGGCGCGGCTCCACCAGGAGTATTGTTTAAGTACATATAGATCCCATAGCGGGAGTCATTATCGCTATGAGCAAAGCCACTTACTTGGGCCAGTGTGGTGCTTCAACAAACATATATGGAATGAATTTTATAAATGTCGCTAATAAAAGGTATACGCGAGACACACGGAATTTCATTTTTGGGGCATGGTATTCAAATTTTGATATCCCTTTAGTTGCATTATCACTGAAAGATGGCATCAAATGCAACGCGGATGTCTGTACCGATTCGAAATAACCACGTCATCATGGGGTGCGTTTTCTCCGCTCTTGACCCAAGGCGCAAAAGCACTGAGGAACAGTTTACTGCAAACTGTGCCACAAACACACAGGAAAATATTATGTATAGATATAACGCATGGTTGAGTTAGAGCTTCAAGAGGTACCGCTGTTGTGCACTTCCAGGCAGTCAGGGTGGAGCTTTAACAACAAATAGGTCCAGGAGATGATTAGCGGGAAATAAAATGCCGTTTGATTTGATGAGAAACACATGCTCACATAGCTTGGCCGTGCCAACTGGCAATATATGATGAGGACACAAATGGACGAGTGCAACATAGAAGAGAGCAAAAGATCACAAGTGCAAACCTTGTGGTCAGGCAATCTCACCTGAGGTTGCTTTCCAAAAGGAGGTGGTGTCCATTTCTGACACACATCTTTGCTGCGATCCCCTACTTTGCGGACAGGCAGAAGGTGTACTTCATAGCAGTGGACGTAGACTGCGTAAAGGTGCGTGCCGGAGGTGCGGAAAGATTACTGCAATGGTGTACCCATGGTGCTGGTGGGCACCCATGTGAGTTAAGTACAGGAGCATCAGCAAAGCAGGGTATATGGTCACATGACAACCAATGTTTGATGGAATTAGGTAATGGAAGTACAGGAGCATAATGCCGTAATTTTGTAGGATGTGCAAAAGGTTCACAAAGATTCCCGACCTGGCGGGTGTGCGTGTAAATCAAGTGTAACCCACAAGCTTGAACACTAAGAACTGGTTAGTATCACTTGAAAAGAAGGTCAGCACGCACTCCGAGACAGGAATGCACCACCAACCAAGGAATCCGGGTGGCGCGTGTCTACTGGCCGTGTAAAAGCCAAGCGAATATATGCCGTTCAATTAACTGAAGTGATGCGGAAGAAGTGTGCAATGGACCATTGTAACTGGATACCATTTGACATCCAAATGGCATCTAGATTTGCATCCCAATCAGTTGGCGGATAGGTGCGGTCCGACTGGTCGCCTCGCTCAAAGCTTTAAAGTCTCGCAGGGCTATTAGGCGTCTGTTTGTCAGCACTGCCTACACCCCCACACTGTATGAATGTAGGCCGTTAGTACGAATTTGGCCACGGGTGAAGGCACTCAGCTCACTGCTTAGGAGCCATAGAAATGGACCCAGTGGTGACGGTTATTCATCATACGAATAACAGCTCACTTAAGCTACCGACAAGCGTGGTCGCTAGCACTGAGAGCGCAGGTCAGGTTCCAAGGACGATACAGGCCCAGCCTAACGAGCGTCCGCTTTCTTGCACAGGTAAGCATGTAAGCGCCTCCGGGTACTTCGACACCTGAATTGTATACTATGTCCATGACGAAGGCAAGGCATTTACCAAGGGTCTAAAAGGGTAGGATTTTGTCCCACCATAAATCTAGTGGGCAGATCCACGAAATGACGCAAGAGAGCACACAAGGCTAGATCGAGAAGCCCAGTAGCGAAACAATTTGAAACGGCATCGCATAGAAGATTCTTCCAGTTTAGCGGGAAACGAATAAAATTCCTCATCACTAAACATTTATTCGTTGAAGGTTTACGGATAAGATCAGTTAGACCACCCTCAACCCTATCGGGACTGCTATCGACAACGAAAAGTTAAGTTGCACGGATGAAATGTAAAAAGTATCTGCGAGTGCGCAATGTAAGGATTGAATTGGTGTACAAAGCAACGATACCTTCGCAACGACCGTAGGTGCGGTAACATCATTTTATCGTCATCATTATTATACACGTTAGCTAGAGGAGAGAACACTTCAGCAACTCTGTCGCAATACTTTAAATAAAGCGGGAATAAAAAGCAACGGGTTCAAGCCGGCTGAGCTACCGGTAATGGAGGGGCATCTTTATGTCTGCTGATCTAAGGGGTCAGGTTTCACCACAATACAGTATGGTCGCAGTACCGCTGCATTCTACACTCTATCCTTCAGGACGAGAGTGATGTCGCGCCGGCGACATAAGTGGCAAGGTAGCCAAAGCGCCTCGAGCTTTTGCTATACGGTACGTGATCTCGTATTTAAGCCCAAGAGCGCTAAAGCAACTTCCCAGGTAGTTGAATTTTTGAACGACATGGCAGATCCATGCAAAGGGTCGGCAAAGGAGGCGGTCCAGGGAAATGTGCAAGAAGCGTTTACACTTCGAGGTTGCAAAGTAAAGCCAGTGCGATCTCACGTTCGAGAAACCCAGCAATTCCGAATGATTAACTTGCCTTTAAAAGAGCTCAGCTCGACGCTCCAAGTTTGTTGACAACTTGTGGATAGACTGTCCACTCCCGTCACGTATAGTTCTACTAACACCAGGTTTCCTTCTACCCGTTTCCCGTATCAACAGGAATAAAGATGGTTACCAAGGGCAGCGGCTGCTTCCGTCCCTGATGCACCGCGCGACCTCCAGGATTCGACGTCTCTCTTCAGGCTAGCACAGGATTTTGCCCGGAGCTCTTCGCGACTTTCATAGTGTTTGCTTCCTGCCGGAATATGCCGGCGGACATCGATAAGTTTCAGGGACCGCGAAGAGACCCTTTGGCCAGGTTGTCGGTTAGACTTACCGCGTGAACAATTTTTTACTGCTAGTAAGGTCTGGGGAATTAGTAACCAGTGACCTTCAATTGTAATCAGTGAGCGCTTACACAACACGCATGACGTCTTACTTTGACGGGCATTCTGCACAGCGGGTTTCACCAGTTGGCTGGTGTCAATGCGCCCACAACATCACCTGGGGCACATTTCGCAGGTCAGCCTAAACCGGTGCACAGTCGGTGTCCACATATGTTCTCCAAATCGAGCGACAGTTCTAGACGCAGCCTCTCCATCGGTGACTTATCGCAATGTGATCGCTTTGCCTCCATAGCTGTTCCGAGCCTGATGGGCGCCAAGTCACCCGTCGGCTGGTGTTGTGTCGGAAATTAGTGCTTGCAAGAAATAGCGGTGCACCTTCAAACCAATGAAGCAGCTGCTCTCCGTTATCATTACGGGGCCTAAACGATGTGGGTCGTCCAGATGCAGTTCATCAGTGGAAAATGTTCCAACTTGAGCGTTCAGAACACCAGACGGTACAATAGTGTCCGGGGTTCTTCTGTGCCAAGGAGCTAGTTCAAGTAGCGCTAGAAGTCGTCTTTTACCGGAGCATCGCTATAGGTTGTGGGTGCACAGGTGGCGATAACAAACAGACACCTGTTAGTCCCGCGCGACTTCGAAGATTCGAACGGGCCATCCAATCGTACTGCACACAACCGGCTGCTGAATGGAAAGCAGTCAGCCGGAGCAGCTTCAGCCTTGAGACTCTGGACAATACCAGCGGCAGCTTGGCCGTGGCTCGAAGCTGTATCGTCACCCGATAGGCTCAATGAGAAAGTCTTGCTGGTGTCACCTGAAGGGGATCGCACAGTAGGCACAAGGCTCGAGTCTCGCAGGCGGGTCTCCGATAGGCAGCAGAAATCGATGGAGAGTATCTTTACCGTTTGGGCAAATGTTGCCTGTGGACCGATCTGTAACAACGTGCGTACATTAAGGCATGCCAATTTATAGTATTATCAAGGGCTCCAAACGGAAGCCGATGAACTGGACTTCAGCGCTTGCTTGGACATGAGCTTGTCGACAGGGCAGAAATGATGCTACACGTACACATGTGAGGTAAAACTAAAAGGTAACAGCCTATCAAAGTAAGATGGGGGTGAGCCAAGAATTGAGGGTTGAAAACCGGGGGATAAAATGAAGTTGCAACGGGACCAGAAGGGAGAAAAGTGCAAGGGGGTAATAAGAAGGTGGGTAGGCCTAATCAGTAGCATCCAAACCCCTACCCACCCTGCTCGATGTGGCAGAAAGAGCACTGTTGCTTATTCCCTACGGTAGCTAGAGCATCAGGAAAACGTTTGAAGGGAAATTCATTGTATGGTTAAAGCAGGATACTGTCAGCTTGCCCATGCCTAGACAGGAGAACCAATAGGTTTCTTAGTCAACGCCTTTGGTTCAAAAACATGACCGCAAGGCAGCGGGTTCGGCGTTTAGCTACAAGGAGTCCGTCCCCCAACCTGGAGGACCAGGAGGCTGAGTTTCTCTAGTCGCTAACCATTGACCAATCTGGTATGAGTGGCACTGAAGGTGCAAAGACACCACCCAACATAGCTCAATGGATCGCTGAAGCTCGCAAACCATCGCACCAGAATGAGGTCTATCCTCATTGCGACGGCGGTTACACCACAGCAGTGAGTAGCCCGGTAAGCACATTTCAGTCTTCGTGACGTCGGTGGACAAACATGTATCAGTGAATGCATAGACATTTGCACAGCAGTCGTCAAAACGGCTTTGACTTTGCAGAGATTGTTTCGCAGGATAGGCGAATTATGGAAGAGCACTTGTATTTGTCACCTCGAGCCCGGGATCGTGCGCAAACAGAACCGGTTGTGGCAGAGAAGGAAGTGCATCACCGGCTCACCACCAAAAAGCCCACTAAGATATCTGTTATCCTGCTTTACGACGGGCTTCAATATCGCACAGCCACCCACAATTTCACCACCAACGTCAACGCGCAATCTAAGCGCAGCATGACACCAATGCCTTTAAGCTTAAAGGCAAAAGGTAGAAGAGTTTGGCACAATTTGAAGCTGGCCGTGCAAACGCAACAGCCTTCTCAGTCGACAAGCTACCAGGTCTGGTGAGTATTCACACAGCGTCACCGGGAGAGCCAAGCAGTAAAGTTTGTTAACGCATATTTTAAACAAAGGAAGCTTACCCAGAATATGCTCCGTTGCAAGGACAGCATATGAATTTGGCAATACTTAAATACTTAAAATAACTCTGCCATTAGTATATCAGTCTCAGCAACGCGGAGTACCTGTCTAACGCTCTGTTGAAGTTGGCGCTTTCGGGTTAGCGTCCGGGTTTTAAACTCCGACCTCATAAACGAATCAACCCTGGATGACACAGCTGCAGTGGAAATGAGGGGATTGGGGATAAGGCACCCGAGGGACATCCTACGTCTGCGTTGGGATTTGCCACTCTTCAACCTTGCTCCCATTGCCTTTGACAAGGAAAAAAGCCCGATTGTCTCCTTGGCTAACAGACGAATCAAAAACGGTATGTGAGGGATCGCTGCCAACAATGTCGTCACTAATTTGCGTACCGACAGTAGACTGTTAGCGGACAGATGCCGGGTCCGGCAAGTTGTATCTTCCACTGCCCCCTGACAGAGACCTAAGCAGTCCAAAAACTTATCAAAGCAATCAAGTTTCCTGTCCCGCGAACACATCAGGCATCAGGCTTTTCAGAGACCTCGAACGGCTAGTTACTAGCTTGTAAGGCCCAGTGCGGCGCTCACAGCAGTCAACAAAGCTGTGCGGTATCCCACTTTTACCAGCCACGAGTGCATACCGCATCAGAGGCAAACCAGTGCAGTCCACATGAAACCAACGGCAACAAGTGCAACGTTGCAGGCCCACGGTCGAGTCTGTAACCGATTTGATACACTCCGCTTGCCATATATAACGAACCAGTCGTCGGAAGGAGGACACGAAGAGTTGGGACTGCACTCACCACCATCTCGATAGAAGAGTTAGAAAAGCAAATAAATGTAATTGATAAGCAACCGGTGTGAACCGGTTTACGGTGACAAGTTGGGCACTCGAAGAAAGGACCGGTCCGGAAGCCTAAGTGTCATACGTATGTATTGAATTGGACTCACCAAATCGTACCGGGCGAAACAAAGTCGACGTCAACTCCAAGCATGTGATGACAGGTTCTTTGCGAAATAGCAAAGGCACAACAACCAATAAACCGTGGGCAAGCACAAAAGGTTCACCGAAATGAGCAACTCGCAAGAAAGCAAAGTAATTGCGCCGTTTTCAGACGATTAATGGCGCTCACGCGGCGAGTAGGTGCATAACGCCCAGTGGTCAAAAGACGGGTAACCATACAAAGCTTCAGGAACCACAAACGGTTAAGGCAGAGGTTCCATGGACAAAAGACGCTTTAGTTCTACCAGCGGCCCCTTTCGTGTGCCAGTAAGCGAGAAGAGCTCATATCAAATCTACGTGATAACTGATTCTTGCCAGTACACTACAAAAAGAAAGCATAGCCATAAGATCACTGCATTTCCAAGTAGTTGCATGTGCTGATTACATGTGATTAGAGGCTAAAATGAGCATGACAAGAAAACGGGGAACACGGCCAACCACATTACTTTCAAGGCTCTTTTGAAGCCTTCCATCGTTTGGGGGAAAACGTAAAAAGCGGGCTTCTAACGAAGCTATTCCACGCGGCCCAGCGACAGGACAGTGGAAGCTTTTGATTGTAGGACTAAAACGCTCGACATGAGGCCAGCAATCCAAAAACTGTTGAAACCGCGTTAACGTTACACCCTGCCAATATGGACGAGGATTACAAGTCAATTTTGAGGGCAAACATAGTCACCAGTTGCCGCTTGTAGAGTAAGGTCGCAGTCGCTAGTTAAAATCTCTTCAGATGTTCCTCCGTGTCAGCAACCTTAAGGGAAAACGAATGCAACAAAAGCTTAAACGTAGCCATACCGTCTGTCATGATAAGCGTTGCTAAAGTGGCGCCACAGTGATTTATTGCACATTGCTATCCACTTGAACAACAACGGAGGAGTTAACTTTACCATTCATCTATATCATCAACTAGACGTATTTGCAATGCACATCTTCTGTTTCTACATTTTCACCATCAAAATTAACCTAACAATCTTACGGCATAGCAAACCATACAACACTCATCAGCTTACGGGCCCAACTGTTTAGATAGGATCACGGTTAGGGTGCTGTGCTGTTGTAATCGCATGAAGCAATGTCCAACAGGCATGAGTACGCAAGGGAAAGGCGTTGCCAAATAATATAAGCACCATAGTTAACCTGATTCATGTCATCTGCGAGAAGCACGTCCCCCGTATTCCGCTACTACAGAAGTACCCGATGCAGGAACGAAAAATTGGAATCGCACCTGCAAACCAACCCTTTCTACACGCACGGCGCCATTCTTACGCAACAATTCTGCAACCACGTTCACCTCGTGCCCTTTTGATGTGCCACTTAAATGATGTCAGATGGAAAATGGCGCTGTCGATTTAATCGTTTGTTATACGTTTCCAAGGCATTGCCCCGGAGTTCTCCGATATTAAGGAATGATTGAATCAAATTAAACACCTGCCGCTGCGCTTCGGGAGTCAGGCGCCGATTACCAACATATAAACTTGGATTCCCCAGGTGGTACGTATGGTTATGCACCAGAGTAGTTGTACCTATCCCATAGTAAATGCCCTTCACGCTAATTGCTATGCTCGCCTTACAACCGAGGCTGATGTAACTATGCAAAGTGAAGTACACTTAAGCAAATGTGCACACTAACCGACCACCACCTTCTCCTTTCCTGTCGCAATGGACACAACAATATTGTACCCAGTTGTACGGTGTCCCTTCGGGTAGCTGTTCACCTGACACAGCGGTTAAAACGTCATGGTTGAAAAATACTTGTCGCCGACATCATTTGAAACCGCTTGAAAGCTTCTACGAATTCTTCAAATGACTTACACTATTGACGCAAAATAGCGCGGAACGCAACAATGTCATTCACATCCACCGTAACCATTGCCGCGAGACCGGAACCACAGCTGCGCACTAAAACAAACACCCATTCATACCTCATATAATACCTACCACCGTCTCGTGTTCCCCGAAATCCATACACATTTAATAAAACACTATAAAGCCTTCACAATGTACTCTATATCGTTCCTTAATAGCAACCAGTACAGCGAACAGCAGCGCCCCCAAATAATGATGAGCAATTTTCGATTATTCTGACGCTTTCGGAGGCGACGGGACTAACATGGGACTTCCCTTCTTCCCTCTAGCACTCAATGAATGAAAAGCACGCGGATTACCAGCAGAAACCGCTCCCAGGTTGACAACTGCTGGCGGCAAATCATGGTTTAAGAGTCCGCCTAAGGAAGGGCTAATTTCTTGATTGGCGGGTGAGGGTTTCGCGTCCATTGTCCTCGGTGAAAGCCAAAAGCGTTTGTGTGGCTGCATAGTATATTCTTAATGCTGGTGTTATTACTGTGTGGGAAATAAAAGATAATGGTATATTGATGTGCTTCCTGAAAACGGTTATGATAAATTAAAGTGCTGACAACATGTGTACTTGAAGGTCCCGGCTTAATCGAAACATGAAAATGCTTAAGACAGATGAAATGTTAACATATGTTTTACGGAGCAAATAAGCGTTTATGAGATTTATTCATGTATCCAAACGTTATGCTAGCATGAAAGTACTGCTAAATCTAACTTACTTCCTTTGTTAAGGGCTGTTCAGATCTCCTGTCCGAATATTGTACAAGTGACATTTTTTGAAACCATGTTGCAAGAGACGGCTATTGTTATCGGAAGTTGTGGTGTTGGTAATGCGGGAACAGCGGGATCAAAACTTGCAATGTAGGGGCAATATTTTGTAAGAGGGCATGATGTCATTGAACTATTGCATAGTCCAATAAGGGGAGCAAATACGGAAGCGTTTGATGGGATGGAGGGATGTTAATGAAGGATGGCAACCTGAATGATTATTGAAAGTTATACTTAACTAATCAAGCAAAAGGAGGGTGCTAATTTGTAATGCCGGGAGCTGTTAGGTGTCATTTATTAGCTATGTATATTTGTAACTTTAAGGACATCTGATAGGGTTTATGCAAGTATGCAAATGCAAAAGGAGTTCAAATACAAAATATAAATCTATAAATACATATATATGTATATGCACATATGTATATATAAGTATATAACTATATGAACAGTTCCTGAAATCTCATAGTGAGATTAATGGTTTATATATGTAAATATATATGTTTATAGACATGCATACGCAGGGCGATATATATATATATATATATATATATATATATAAAATAGGCATATGACTTATGTGCACCTAGGTATTTAATTCCATTATTTATAAATGTATACAGTTAACTGCGCGGGCATGGTTATTCACATGTGTACGTATGTATGTATTTATAAGGATATGAATAAGTGTACTTCCTTTGGAATATATATAGTGGTACATATGTAAATGGGTACTTACACCTAGGGATATGTTACTGGAGACGCTACGCTGAGGAGATGTAGTATGCAAGGGGTTTGGGTCACCGTAGTTGGTGTAATGCCACCGCAACGTAACATGCGGTTATAGTGGAGATATTGTTGACCTGTTATCCGTTGGAATAAATGAGGTGGATAAGTTAATGACGGTTTCAAGTAAGTCTGTTTAGCCTGCTGAGTAACTTACCTCATATGCTGTATGAAGCTGGAGTCATAGGGGCACAGCAAGAAAGGCTGGACATATAAACATCACTGTTTGACTTCATATATAGTGGTAGCGCGTTTGTCATACGTTGCATATAGATGTTGCTAACCTAGGTGCGCTTGTATGCAGCGATACCTCGTCGAAGCTAGCACCAAATTTCGGTGGAGTTTGGCTATGGTTGTCTGTATGTGTTGAATTTTTCCTTCATAATATGTTATGACGCAAGCGTATACAGAGGCTTGGAACCACTGTGGTTTAGCAAACGGCCTTGTGCTTACGTTATCTGGAAAACTTTGAGATGGCGTTCCTATTTGCTTAGCTTTTCCCACTTTTGCGTAAAGCATTGTAAAACGATGATGAGGAAAACGGTACGTAAACTAATCACTGCATTGTCGTTCAATGCCAATCAACGGGGTCACGCGTATGCTGCAGACGAATAAAAAGCGTCACGTAGGCACAGCGGCTCACCGAGTCATGGGGTATAGGTGCTTTCGTTCTGTGTAGGCGTGAACCGATAAGCTTAATGAATACATGTGACATTTTACCCCGTATAGTATGACAGAAGTCCGGGAGGAACTGGTGGCTTTTATACTTTGGGCTCCATAACCTGGAAACTTACCTGTAAGAGCCTATAATAGGTATGAAGTCAATTGATAGCTGCGCTATAGGAAAGGTAGGTGAATACGTATGACACAGGGAAACGGAGGCTGAGTTGCTCGACGTTCACACCAATTCTAACTTCCGCGTCATTGCGAGGAGATTGTCCACGGACGCACTCTACTCTCAATGCATGGACATTAAAAATTGTTGTGACCATAAGAGGGCCGTTTTCGCGTTCCCTCGACGAAGCCCTAAGTAGGGCAAACGTAGCGTTCCCTTGTTTTGTGACATGGAAGCAGAAGATGCAGCTTAACGTGGTGTTGGCGTGCAGCCTTAGGTAATATAAATATATATGCACGCTTGCCGTACGGTAGGTGTATGCTCTGCATACGCGAGGCAGGCTGCATAGGGGACTGGGATCACAAAAAGGGAGGACGTATGCGGGGCGTTCCAGTCCATTGCGAGGAAAGTAGAAGTGAGGCCACGTGAACGTACCTGTGAGTCTGGCCGTATATAGGAATGGCGGATGACGTAAGGCTGAGGTTGCACGCATATCAACGGAGGGCAAATGTGCCATGTTACGCAGGTGCGAATCTATACGGAACATGTGTAAGCTATGAACTGCAAAGTAAAAGGAGCAGCTTCATGTACGTACCGGAAGTTCACGGAGGCAGAGGAAAGAGGCGCATCAGTTACAAGTGAGGATCTCTGTCACAAGCAAACAGAAGGATAACGGTGGCGGTTGGCAAGCGGCGAACAGGCAGTCCGGTTCGTTGCAGTCATTGAGGAAAGGTAGAAGAAAAACCACGCAAACCTACTTGTGAGTTTGGCCGGAAATCGGAATGGCGGAGGACACATGGCTGACGTTGCTCACATACAAATGGGATTCCTTATTACTTAACGGGCCCAAAAACTGCGATCATTTTCGTGCCGCAGGCCTTGGTTCCCTTGCACGTGCACCATGTAAGTATGTGTGGTGCATTTCGCTGCAAACTACTGATCTCCTTATTCCACCGTGTTTGGTAGTGTCCCGGCTAACGAAAGCGATTAGACTGTGCTGGCTACGTACAACGGCAGTCGGGCAGACTGCTCTATACTCGTACTCCATACTCTAACCCTACAGGCCGCGGCATGGTCTACGGTGAGTTGTCGGATAGCTTTTCGACCACAGGTGGCGTACGTCAGGGTTGCCCGATTTCCCCTTCATCATCAGGACGAGTATTGTATCAGTCATTTGAACTGCTGCTTTGCTGGAATACAACCACAACGACCGATGAAATTAGAATAAGAAGAGAAAAGGGGAATTATCTGGAAACCTGAATGCCGTAAAGAAACAGTCATGCTCAAGGAGTCTACACCTTGTGTTAACAAGATACCGTCACGAACTGCTGGCCATGGCGCAAGTATCACCCACTGCTGCCTCACTGTGGCGTTGTATACACGGCGTTTCAGGCGGATGGAAGCTGCCTTCTATCGCCAAACATGCCCAGGTTAAAGAAAGCATCTCCCGTCTTTGCAGTGCGTGCGCTTGCACCACTTTCTATGCGCCTATCGTTGCGGAAGCAGCTTCCCCGATAGGTGAATTGATCAACCACCACGAGCTCCTTGTCAGCAGGAGGCAAGGGGTCATGAAGTTGGTGGTGGTCCGGTAGCAACAGTTTGCAATCTGAAGGTTTGATTTGCATTCAAAATAATAGTACTATGCTGGACAGGCTAAGCGGGGTAGATTGCGTCGTCGCAACATTGTGAAATAGCAAGACGACATCGTCCATATAATCTAGGTCAAGTAACATTTCACCAGGCAGCACTTTGACGACTAAATCGTGAGATTCCCCAAGGAAACACTGCATGATAAATATATAAATAAATAACTGGTATATTCTCGGTAAAACGAGACAAACCTGTAAAATAGAATACATGACTATATGTAACAAAAATTTGGAAATCGGACAACCCTGACAAACGCCAGGTATGGTCTAAAAGCCATCTGTCTGACGCTGGAGGATTGCACACGATATGGCTTGACGATGAACGTTCATAATCGCATTCACCGACAATACCGTGTACATTGTGTACATGACGGAAGCGGGGAAAATGGTATTAGCCCACTTGCCGACTTCACGCAATCAGTCGCGGGTAACCCTATGCCCCAGTCCATCAAACTTTGCGGCCTTGCCTCGGGATGTTCAGGTATGGAAATCCTTTCATTCCAATTGGTTCCCAGCTACTTCAGCCTCAAACAGAGTCACTGGAAGGCAAGTGTCGAAAGTTTGAGCGCACAACGGAAGCTGGTGCGGAAATCCATGACATCTAGGTGGCGTAATCCAATGCCACCGCGCGTGGCGAGTCCGGTGCAATGCAGCGCTATGTATGCTGCTGTGTTTGCAGTTGCAGTGATATGTGGAAGTCCTGGAAGTATCTCCAAACACGACATCGAAATTTTCGTACACAGGCTAGAAATAGATGTCAATTACCGGGTGACTTCAACCTCCTTGAAGTCTGCTGAGCTGATCTATCTTGCAGTTCGGCCTTGGGTACTTCATGTTGGTATCTCCTCGGGCAAACATTGCAACAGCCTTTGCATCAATTCGTGGACCTCCCGACTAGAAATATGCGCAACCAAATTCCGCTTACCGTGGATCTCATTGTTGCAAAGTCACACGATTTTTTTACATGATATTACTTAGGACTGTCCTCAGGAGCCAGTGACCACGTCTGTGTATCCTTTCGATGTGCTCTAACTAAGTGTTATCAAGCTACCGATGAGGCAAGTCCAAATATTTGGCTGGCTGACTTTAACGCAGTGCATCAGTTCCGCGTTGTGCGATCCTCGTTCCGTGACCGACAACGTTGAGACAGCCGGGAGAAAGCTAAGGCCTTCCTCACCGACATCTGTGTGCCCCACGTCCCACTCGTTAAGAGACAAGGGACAGGGGCGCAACCTCCTTGGATAGATCATACAGCTAACTACCTGCTCTGGAAGCGCTCTAAGTGCTAGCGAACTTACCAAGCGACTTCATCGGCCAGCACCTACGAAAGCTATCAAGCGGTTAGAAGTGAATGTAAGCATCATCTTGACTCTCTTCATCCTTAGTATGAGAAAGATTTGCCTAACGCAGCCGTAATAAATTCTAAGGAAGTTGTTTGCTTCCGGAAACAGACAGCGGTAAAACCAGACTATACTTGATTTACTACGAGCGGACGGGACCCATGGGTATACGGACGGTGATAATTCTTGGATACTTACCGAACTGTATACCGGTGTCCTTTCTTATGGGGCCTCTCTACCTCACGTTAACTTGGTCACAAAATTTCCAGGGGATCCTTGCAATACTGAAATCAGCATAACGGAGACTAAAGTCGGCGGGCTTTTGCAAGAAATGCATCCTTCCAAAGCTTCCGGTCCTGTATCAATTCATCCGAAGCTGATGCGTGAATTTGCCGCTGAGCTAAGTGGTCCTTTAACCTGCATGTTTACAAGATCACTCGGCAGCTGTGCGTCGCCTTCGGAATGGAAGAAGGCAATCATCCGTCTGATTTTTAAGAGCAGGGACAGAGCTCTGTCCGCGAACTGCGTCCTGTCAGCTTAACAAGCGTAGTAGTAAAGTTGTTTGAAAAGTTAACCTGAACCTAGCGTGTCCAGGAATGTTCATTGACATCCATTTCAAAGACTGCTGCATCACAGCACACTCCGTTGGCGTCGTATAAGTGCACCCGGTGGACATCCAACTGGAACCTTCTTCTTGGCTGTATCGAAACCATCAGGCTACGGAAACTGCAAATAACGCAACCGGTGGAGGAAAGCTGGCTGTTTGCCTATGCGCAGTACCTTAAAAGGTGGAAGGAGGAGAGAACATAACGTTGGCATGGTAACACCTCTCTAACCAGTAAACGGTGACGAAAACGCGAAGCCCAAGCAATCCGCCCAACGCAAAAGACAACATACCTGGAAACTCAATCATGAAGCTACTTACCAGCTGTTGGATAAAGGTCTCACCTGATGATACGTTGTACCTGTACGCGTTAACCGAAGGAGTCTCATTGAATAAAAATTAACCGTACGATTTCTGCTACTTACCCATTATGTTGCAGGGAAGCCGTGCGGCTGCAGAACCACTGGGATAAAATGAGAAATCTTTTTCTACTGATTATGATGGCGGGAGGAAGCTTGGTAACCACGGTGCACTGGAAGAGCATGCTGTCATTACAACCTGTGGAGTACTTATCTGGATATTTTACAGCATATGTGAACGCTTCGTATTTCCCATTAATCCATACAGAACAAGCAGTTGAACCCTTCCTCCCCATCATAATCACTGCGAGATGGGTGAAACCATCGTTCGCAGTGGTCTCACCTGACCCAATGTGTCCTCCGAACGCAGGCATATTACGCATTGGCCTCCGTCAACCGCCCCTGGTCTGGATGAAGCATCGCGCTTCATAGAAGCACACTTGTATTCGCTGGAGGTTATAATCCTCACCGTTAGGACAAGTGCACCAGGCGGCAATGTATCCGTAATGGACACCACCGGCCGCCTAACTACTAATGGAGGTTTGCGCTTTCCGGAATGTGCATTGGAGCATGATCCCTTTTCCCTTGCTGCGTTCGCCGTCAGGTGGACTCCAGCAGGGCGACAAGGAACCACGGAGGACTTCCCCCGTTTACCGAGCAACGACAAAATGTCCTCATCGTTATCCAGATAAGGAAAAATCGCAATGTCTGGTTTTGCAGAACAATTGCACATCATTTTCGTGCATCAAAACCTCGCACAACTGCAGCAAAGGCATGATCATGCACTGAAGTTTCGTCGCGTACATTGTGCAGATGTGTGTTTTCAGTTCCGAAAGAACTCCTCCGCCGTACGCAACTTCGTCGCCCGATCCAACATCACTGCCCGTGAACTGATTGCCGCTTCCGACGCGCTCAACTCAGTGGCCTCCGTGAACTCAATGGCAGCTACGGGCTCCGGGGAATCAGGTATACACCATCGACAACCCTGAACCAATACAGCCAAATCCGCACGCTGAGCACAAGCGACGTAACACATGTGTGCACACGGCATCCGCCAATGATTCTGCAACTCACAGTCACATCCGTCACCGCGTACCAAGCATGTACGCTTACCGAGACGCCGCCTGCATTCCACCGCCATAGGCGTACCCGCAGGACGCCAACCCATTATTTCCTCCGACGACCAGTGCTTCATGAACTGCTCCAGGGCGTACGGCGTTAAACGCACAAGTAGGCCGGGGAGCCGGCATAGGTTCACCGGAGGAACATACGGGCGCCACTGACATCTCGATAACTTCGTACGCCTCTCTTCCATAACTAGATGCAGCCGATCCACCACCGCGGTAAACAGCAGAAGTACGGAGGACCTATCACTAACTTGTCGCTTAAGCTACCGGTGTTAGTTCTTCACCCTGTTTGTCGTGAAGCAACTAAAGGTACACACCTTTCGCAAGCGATGCGCCGCCCATGAGGACGAAACGGGTAAACAAGTGCGCATCAAGTAAGCATAGCATTCCACATTTCACCACTCTATAGCATGCAGTAGTCTACCGGAATACTCCTCATCACTGGTATATATCCATTTCTACAACCATTGTCGTAGAACTGTCCTATCCTCCGGTGATTCATCGTGCCGGTGTGAGCCACGTCTAGCCATGTCTCGCACCGCGTGAAATCGACACAATACGAGATGCGCCAGAGGGTTCACAGATTGAAACGCACTGACTTGAGCAGCACATTTATCCACGACTATAGTCCGTCACGCGATGTGGCAGGAATTATAACGAGCATCGCTTCCACCACCTCCTTGTAACTCTCGGATGTCTCATTGGGCAGTAAAGCGTAGAGAAAGACATCGAAAAGCCAGTCACGTCCACCAACATGCAGTGCTGCAGGACATACCCCCGCAGTTGATTTGGTGCGTCGCATTCGCCAAGCGCACCTCACAGTATCGCTGCACTAAACCTTCCATGCACGACGGCCCAAAATATACCGACATTATTTGATCATCATTCCTATGCACCCGGCACTTGCCATGTTGTCCCAACAAACGAACCATCTGAAACACCCCCGTCTGTTATACTCCTTTATCGCCGCCTCATGTACCACATGTTCGCCTTGGTCATCTGTCGGACGTAGGTCTTCCACACATGCGTCCGTATTTCACGGCTTCCTTTAAATGTGTCCAGCAAGGAACAGACCTCGGACTCCTGATCAGCAGTTAAACGTCGGTTGCTGGGATACAGCCATGGCTGACCAATTTGAAAACTATGCGTGTGCTGTAAGTTGAATTTGCAGCGCTCCTTCAGTTGCCCTTTCAACCTGAATGAGAAACGCGCAAGGTAGCTGCAAACACGAATTCGGTGAAATCAATGATTTAATTTTCCAACATATATGTAAGTTACCGTTTCCCCACTGCTCCAGCACGTGTCGAATGTACGCACCGAAATTGGACATACCGGTACGGAAAGCCTTCGGCGACCTTCTTACCACTTTGCTTCAAATGCTGCTTCGCAGTTAACGTACGATATTTGAAAAAACTACAGGCAGTCGCAAATTGGAAGTTGCGAACCGCTTCTTCCACTTCCTCCCAGCTTTTATACCGAGCGCACACCATACGGCAAAAAACAGCGGTGTCATCCAACATGGCACTGCGCGGTAACTCGATTTTTTGGTGTGCCATACTGACCTAGCTTTTCAGCTGAAATAACGTGGAAAACGGAGTTTGAATAAACAATCGAAACGAAATTTGACTATTGTCAAATTTTCTCCAAACCAAGATATCTTGGATCGATTACAGTGGTACTGGCCAAAGCGTCTTTGGCGCTTACTGGTAAATTTCCCGGTTGTTCCCAGTTTTACTTCCGTTTTGCACCCGGTTTTGCCTTTTTTGCGGTCGTTTTCCCATTGTATACGTGTTGTATTTCTACTCTGTTTTCCACATGAACATGGCTGTCTCGCTATACACCGAGACGGATGGACCTATGGGGTCTTCGTTTGATGAGTCTACTGAAGCTTGCGGACAGGTTAACTGTTCAGAGCCAGTAACAGATGTATCTGGCGGTATGCAGTGTGACTGCTGCCGCTGGTATCACAAAAGCTGTACCGGCCTACAAGCTGACCAGCACAAAATGCTATCATCGAGCGTTCACTTTCTTTTAGCTGTGCTGACTGCTGCGCTCAAAGATCGACGCGCCCGGCTGTCACCGGTGCTAAACTTTCAGCGCTGGCTTCATGGTTGGCAGATGTTGAGGAGGCGATAGTTAAACTCGCCGCTATTGCGTCGCTCGATACGAACATGGATTTAACTTTATTATCCCTGAATATTTCGATTGATGACACTGCAATAGACGGCAACATTGCTGACGATCCATCCACTGGAGTCTGTCACTCGGTCATGCAGTCGCACATCCTACCGGCCAATCCAGGTAGCATTGCTGGCTGTCCTCATGAGCCGATCAAAGCGAAGAAAAACAGGGTGCGGAAATACCGAAAGCTCTCTGCTAACCCCAGAGAATTAGTTGCCACGGCATCGAAAAAGATGCCGTCCTTAGCAGTCGTACAGTCATCTAAAGATTGTACACAGAACATACCGACGATGCTGACCGTCTCGGCCGCCAGTGAACCAGCCTGTTCCGACGAAGTGCTGGTAACTGCTCAATGCAATACAAGGTCAACGGCCCCAGCTCCAGTAAATCAAAAGAAGAAGCGGACTAGACCTGCTCGTAAAACTTTGAAGGGGCCTGAAGACCCAGGAACTAGTAAGACGCCGGCAATAGAGCAGAAAACCTACGCTACCGTTGCTTCGGCGTCGTTTGTAAAGACAGGGACGGTCCCACCGCCAGTGGTGAAAACAGCTGATATAGGTGTCGACTCCAAGGCACGTGGGGTAAACACTCCCCGTCGTGCCGACTCTTTCACGGATAGTGGCGTTATATTCCGTAACGTTACTGAACCTGCGGCCGCTCTCCCAAGGGAACGCATCTCGGATGACATCAAGTGGCTGAAACTGTGTGTCAGCAAGCTGCTTCTGCCTGACTTCCTTGGTGGCACCGTCAGAAAGCTGACCAGATTAGGGAACGTCCCTATCGCTACGCCAAATCCGCGACCCCCACTACTTCGCGTGGTCCTTTCTACCCCGGAGGAACGCAAATCATTACTGCGGTTTGCGTTCAAACTTAAGGGTAGTGGTGTCAGCGTTCAGCCCGACCTTCCACTGGCAGATAGATTGAAGGTAAAAGCGGCTATCAAAGACCTCAAAACTAGACGGGCGGCTGGTGAGCAAGGCCTCCGTCTGGTGGGTTTTCAGGCGGTCAGCCGGAAGTTACTTTCCGCCCTATCAGAACCCATCCTGATGGCGCACGACCCACGGATGGTCGTGCCGACTTCCTTGAAATCAGTCGACAACTTGGGGTGCCAGTTTTATATTAGTGCACAAACAAATTCCTGACAGTGTTCCAGGACGTGGTGGGTTTTCGCCTGGCAAGCGTTCTCCCTATAAAAAGCCACAAATGTCCGTATAACAACACTGCGACGTGGCGGATGTGACACGCCACTGAATAAAGTCACTGTCCAGAACAACCTACTGGCAAGTCGACCAGTATCATTATTCATTATTGCCCTGACACTTTCAATAATAAGTTACACCATGCCTATATGTATCGCCTTCATTACACATGTAGTGCCCTGACGGTTACACTACGCACGCTAGAATTCAACGTTGCGTCATTCATTGAAGACTCTATCCTTCATGACTATACACACAATTTCCGCAGCCTGTACAATCTTCGGCTTACTGCCGACTACACTCATAGCAACGTGTTTGTTGCGAAGCAATATTGCATGTAAATATTGATCATGCCTTGTTTGGTGTGTCTCGACAAATTCGAGAATAAACTATTTATTTACTTTTTATATACTTAGCAACGTGCGTAGCCTAAGGAACAAGGTGCACGAGTTGGGTCTACTTGTAGACAAATCTCGTCCCGACATGCTTGCTTTCACTGAAACGTGGTTGTCTCCGGATACCAAGGACGGTGAGGTATGTTTACCTGGCTACGCGCTGCTTAGAACTGATCGCTCCTTTGGTCGCCAAGGCGGAGGCGTTGTAACGTGTGAGCTGTAACTTAAATGTGTTGAGAGACCTGCACATTCCAGTCGTCGGATCAGACAGCTGAAGCCCTATCGGCTGCTTTGTGCACTTCCTCTACCCAGTTTACAGTTATAGTGGTATACAGAAGTCCTGGTAGTTCTTCCAGGGGGATACTTGACTTTATTCGCACCCAATCTGCGAATAATTGTTTAGTTCTAGGGGATTTCAACCTACCGGAAGTCTGTTGGGCCGATCTTTCTTGCAATTCGGCATTTGGAACATTCGGTGCAGACTTTCTTGAACTGACTCTCCAAGTGCCTTTGCACCAGTTCGTTGACTTTCCCACTAGGTGTATGGACAACCAAATACCATCTACTTTGGATTTGGTTTTCGCTAAGTCCCTCGACTTTGTGACTGACGTTTCATACGGTGCACCTCTAGGGTCCAGCGATCACTCATGCATATCCTTTCGATGTGCTCTTTCAAGGCACCAAGAGACCGCTGTTGAATTACTTCCGAATATTTGGCGGGCGGACTTTAGTGCAATGCGAACTAAGGCTTCAGTTCTGAAATGTGAGATCTCGATGGCTGACTCTGTCCAGTTAGCCTGGGATAAATTTAAGGCATAGCTTACGGAGGTTTCCAATCCCTATATTCCACTCATTAGGAAAAGAGGGTCAAGAGCACAGCCTTCATGGATAGATACCACAGGCAAGTACCTACTCAAGAAACGGTCTAGATGCTGGCGAACCTACCAAACAGCTCCATCAGCCAGCACCTATGATAGTTATCGAGAGATTAGAAATAAATGTAAGCAACATCTCAGGACTGCTCGTCTCCAGTACGAGCAGCGTTTAGCGGACTCGGTCGCACCTAATCCCAAGAAGATTTTGCTTGCGTTAAAAGACGCAGCGGGGCAAAACTGTCTATATCAACTTCATTACGAGCAGACGGGACACGTGCGCAAACTGACTATGACGAAGCTTGTGTACTTGGTGATCAATATACTGGGGTCTTTGCTCGGGAGACCTATTTACTAAAGTTGAATTGGTTTCAAGCGCTCCATAGGATTCTTGCTTAGTTGAATTTAGCATAACGGAGGCTCATGTCTTCGAGCTACTGCAAGGCAATAATCCCTCTAAAGCTTCCGGTCCTGATTCAATTCATCCGAAGCTGTCGCATGAATTGGCCACTGAGCTGAGAGGTCCGCTCACATGCGTGTTTTCAATATCGCTGGACAGCTGCAGCCTACCTTCGGAATGGAAGGAGGCAATCATCTGTCCGATATTCAAGGGCGGTGACAGAGCTCTACCCGCGAACTACCGGCCTGGCAGTTTGACAAGCGTAGTAGTCAAGTTGTTTGAACAGCTGATAAGGGATTCAGTGGAGAACCACCTGAATGTATTCAGCCCTCTCAGTGTTGCGCAACATGGATTCCGAAAAGATTTTAACGTCAGACTTATCTACTTGTAGCTCGTGAAAGCTGGCCCGAAGCGGTAGACAGTGGCCATGTTGTAGACGTGCCATTCGTAGATTTTTCGAAAGCTTTAAACACTGTTCCTCATTTTCGGCTCTCACTAAAGTTGAGATCTTACGGGATATCTGGTCGCGCCCTTCAATGGGCGTCTGCCTTCCTTGAGGGGAGGGAACAGTGCGTACCGGTGGGGCGTAGTCTTTCGCTCAGGCAAGCTGTCCTTAGTGGCGTCCCGCAGGGCTCGATATTGGGGCCATTGTTGTTCGCGATCTATGTAAACGACTTGCCGGGAGAGCTAGGGGTGTCTTCACTAATGTTTGCTGACGACCTTAAACTCTGGAATATTGTGATTATCCCTGAGGGTCCTGAGGCAATTCAGCATGGCTTGGATAGGCTCTGGGAATGGTCTACCTTATGGTTGATGCCCATAAATAGGGCCAAATCCTCTGTTCTGCGAATCGGAGCTGCAAATCCTCCCACCCGATATGTTGTCGGCGGTGGTGAACTCCCTGTTGTCACTCAGCAGGTTGATTTAGGAGTCGTACACGCATCAGCACTTCATTCTGGAGACAACTGGAAGAATGCTGCTTGTCGAGGGTTTTGTATGATGTGGTTTATCCGCCGCTCTTTCGGAAGCTTAACGGCCAATTTGTTTGTGAAGCTGTTTTCGGCATTCGTCCGATCCCACCTGGAATATTGTATTCAGGCTTGTCCACCATGTCTTAACCCAGACAAAATGGACTTAGGGAGGGTGTTACGAGTGGGCGCTCGGCTAGTGCAGGGTCTACGGGGACAGACGTATCCTGAAGACTTGCTAAGTTTGGGGCTGTACTCAATGTACTACCGAAGGACAAGAGGGGACCTGATTCTCACTTATCGTATTTTGACGGGTAAGATTGGCCCTGAATTGTCAGGGCTATTTAGTCCCGCTACGTTACCTAATCTCCGCGGTCACCCACTGAAACTGCGTAAACCAACTTTTGGTAGGATTAGGACGGAAACTAGTCCGTCGCGCCGAATTATAGGTCGCTGGAATTTGCTTCAAGATCATGTGGTTAGGGAACCTACGGTTAAGGGTTTTACGCGCCAACTCGATGCTCTTGGGTGGCAACTGCAAACGTTTCCTTTTTCCTAGCTGAATCACCTTCACTTTTCAGTTCTTTTTTAATGACACAAATAACTTGGTATTCCACTTGCTTAGCTCTTGCCACTTTCTCTTTTGTCTTCTGAGTTTACTTTTTCTCTTACTTCACGTAACCGACCCAGCAGGGACTGCTAGGGCAGGATACGTGGGCATTAATTGGTTGGACAGGGAGTGATGCGGGCTTTGTTTTAGGTCCATCAGTATTTCAAAGTTCGCCAACTCCTGGTTCAAAGACCCGCCGAAGAAGGAAAACACACAGGATAATCCCATGATTCCAACAGGCAAACCGGATAGTTCCCTAATACATAAGAAAGCTATAATTTAAATATTTTAGAATAGTTTACACAGTCATACTGGGGAATCTCCAGGTCGCTACAAGCCCTCCTCCAGTTAACCTCATTTAAACCCGCGCGAACATAACTACTAATAAATCTTAGCAAATACCATTTCCCGTAGATACGTATGCACAAAGCGACACATATATATCTCTTTCACATCTAATTATGAAAGCATCACCATTTAGCTTGCCGTACCGGAACACAAATCCAGTCTCCTGTGAGTGCTACGCGGTAACTCGGTTTTTTGGCGTGCCATACTGATCGAGATTTTTAGTTGAAATAACGTGGAAAACAGTGTTTGAATAAACACTTGAAACGAAATTTGGCTCTTGTCAAATTTCATCTGATCCAAGATATCTTGGGTCGACTAAAGTGGTACTGGCCAAAGCGTCTTCCTGACGCTTACTGGTAATTTTGCGGTTGTTCCCTTTTTAATCCCGTTTTACACCCTGTTTTGCCTTTTTATTGTGGTAGTTTTACGGTTGTATACGTGTTTTTAAATTCTGCGTTGTTTTCCACTTCAATATGGTCGTCTCGCGAAAAACCGGGACGGATGAAGCCCTCGCGTCTTCGTTTGATGAGTCAAATGCACCTTGCAGCAATTCTGCCTGTTCAAGGCCAGTCACAGATTCATCTGGTGGTATGCAGTGTGATATTTGCTCTCGTTGGTATCACAAAAGTTGTACCGGCCTCCGAGCGAATCAGTACAAGATGCTATCATCCAGTGAAAGCCTTCTGTTTAGATGTGCTGATTGTTGCGCTCAGAAAGCGAAGCTCCCGGCTTTCACCTGTGCTGAATTCAAAGCACTAGCGTCCAGATTCACAGTTGTCGAGAAGGCATTAGCCGAGCTTGCCTCACTTGCCTCGCTCAATTCTAAAGTGGATTTGATTATGAAATCCCTGAATATCGCGAATGTGGACGCTGTAACTGACTGTCCTTCTGCTGATAGTCCAACCGTTGACGAGGAGTTCATCCTACCGGACGCTCCTGTTCACGTGGATATAACAGACACAGATGCCTCGGACGGCATTGTTGACCCGCCCCAAATGGAAGGCGAATCACGGGCTCCTGAGCCATTAAAGAATAAGCGTAAGAGGGTAAGGAAAGCGCGCAAACCCTCCGCCCCCAAACCGGAAGGTGACAAAATGCTCAAGAAGCAAGCGCCTGCTTTGAAAACACCACCTGGTGTTGCACTTCCCTCAGTGAGACAAGAGGTGCCGTCGCCTTCGGTTTCACCAATTCCCGTCAGACAACCATATGGCGTGGATGGTAGAGCATGTGGTGTAAATACACCTCGTCGAGGCGATTCTTACACAGATAGCAGTGTGATTTTCAGAAACGTCACTGAATCCACTGCAGCTCTTCCTGCCGAGCGCATGCTTGAGGATCTTGATTGGCTTAAAGTTTGTGTGACCAGGCTTTTACCACCAGGTTTCCCTGGCGTTACTGTCAGGAAGCTCATCAGATTGGGGAACGTTACGGTTGGTCAACCAAATCCTCGACCCCGTTTGCTTAGGGTGGTCCTCTCCACCCCAGAAGAGCGCAGGGCCTTACTGAGATTTGCCTTCAAACTCAAAGGTACCAACGTTAGTGTGCAACCAGACCTTCCGTTAGCGGATAGGTTAAAGTTAAAGGAAGCCATCAGAGACCTAAAAGCCCGGCGTGCAGCTGGCGAGCAAGGTCTCCGATTGGTGGGTTTTCAGGTGGTCAGCCGGCGGTCCTTTTCCGCCCTGCCAGAACCTATACTAATTGCGCACGACCCAGGGCTGGTCGGGCCGAAACACTCCAAGTAGTACTTAGTAACGTGCGTAGCCTGAGGAACAAAATGTGCGAGGTGGGTCTGCTCGTAGACAAATCTCGTCCAGATATACTTG
Source organism: Dicrocoelium dendriticum (assembly GCA_944474145.2). NCBI lineage: Eukaryota > Metazoa > Platyhelminthes > Trematoda > Plagiorchiida > Dicrocoeliidae > Dicrocoelium > Dicrocoelium dendriticum. The sequence continues at coordinate 90,141,242 of OX104065.1, read as the reverse complement.
CTTTCACTGAAACGTGGCTGTCTGAGGAAATCACAGATGGCGAAGTATATCTGCCTGGCTACGCACTGTTCCGCGCTGATCGCTCCACTGGCCGTCAAGGGGGTGGTGTAGCTCTTTATGTGAGTTATCACATCGACGTATTGAGGACCAGCGTTTTTCAGTCTCTCGACAAATCTGTTGAGGCTCTCGCAGTCTTGATTTGCGCTTCCTCGGTTCAGGTTACGGTTGTGTTAGTGTATAGAAGCCCTATGAGCACCTCCAATGGAATCATTGACTTTATACGCACTCACTCTGCGAACAAGTGTCTGGTGCTGGGAGACTTTAACCTCCCAGATGTTTGTTGGGATGATCTATCTTGCAGTTCGACGCTGGAATCGTTCGGTACAGAACTGCTGGACTTGACGCTGCAGGTACCACTACACCAGTTCGTGGACCTCCCCACTAGGTACATGAGCAATCAGCAGCCGTCCATTTTAGATCTTGTTTTTGCTAAGTCACTTGACTTTGTAAATGACATTAAATATGACTCGCCTCTTGGCGCTAGCGATCACGTTTGCTTGTCTTTCCAGTGTGCTCTTATCAGGTCTTGCCAAGCTACTACCAGTTGGTATCCGAACATTTGGGCCGCGGACTTCCAAGCGATGCGGGATAGAGCTAGGTCATCGCCTTGTGTGATATCTGAGACCGACACTGTTCACATAGCCTGGGAAAAGCTTAAGGCTCACCTCGTCGACATTTCTGCACCTCACGTCCCACTGGTAAAAAGAAGGGAATCGAGAGCGCAGCCTCCGTGGATAGATTCCGCGGGGAAGGGCCTGCTAAAGAAGCGGTCTAGATGCTGGCGAGCTTACCGAACAGCTCCGTCAAACAGCACGTTTGACAAGTATCGGTTGGTTCGAAATGAGTGCAAGCTACATCTTAGGTTGGCCCGGCTTCAGTATGAAAAGGGCTTAGCTAATACTGCTTCGAAAAATCCCAAGAGATTCTTTGCTTACGTTAAACGACGCTGTGGTGCAAACTCGCCCATTCCACCATTGCTTCGAGGAGATGGGACCCATGCCTATAGCGACTATGACAAGGCATGCGTGCTTGGTAAGCAGTACTCAAGCGTCTTTGTCCGCGAGACAAATACGCCATGCAAAGAGTTAGTTCCAAGAGTCCCTGAGGACTGTTGTCTGGATGAAATTCCTGTAACGGAGTCCCAAGTTCTCCGGTTGCTAAAAGAGGTGAACCCAACTAAGGCTTCTGGGCCAGATTCTGTTCATCCAAAATTGTTGCACGAATTGGCAGGGGAACTCAGTGGACCTCTGACTTGTGTGTTTCAGAAGTCACTCAACAGCTGTATCTTGCCTACCGAATGGAAGGAGGCTGTTGTCTGCCCGATTTTCAAGTGCGGTGACAAAGACCTACCGGCTAATTACAGGCCTGTCAGCTTGACTAGCGTGGTCGTTAAGTTACTTGAAAAAATAGTACGAGATACAGTGGAGAACCATTTAAGTAGGTTTAACCTGCTTAGCGTCGAGCAACATGGTTTTCGCAAAGGATTTTCGTGTCAGACGAACTTGCTGGTAGCTCGAGAGTGCTGGGCTGAAGCCGTAGACAGTGGACATGCGGTGGATGTGGTGTTCATTGACTTCGCCAAGGCCTTTGACACTGTCCCCCATTCGCGACTCTCGCTGAAGTTGAGGTCGTATGGAATAGCTGGTCGTGCTCTCCAGTGGGTGTCAGCTTTTCTGGATGGACGGGAACAGTGTATTCGTGTGGGAAGCAGTCTTTCGTTTCGACAGGCTGTGCTTAGCGGCGTTCCGCAAGGCTCTGTCCTAGGTCCGCTGCTGTTCTCAGTCTACGTGAATGACTTGCCGGAGGAGCTTGAGGTACAATCGCTTTTATTTGCAGATGACCTAAAGCTCTGGAATATTGTTGATATCCCTGGAGGTCCTATGGCTCTTCAACGGGCTCTGGATAAACTCTGGGAATGGTCTGTCTTGTGGTTGCTGCCTATAAACCGGGCAAAGTGTTCAGTGCTGCGTATCGGAGCGTCTGATTCCTCCACAAGTTATGTGCTCGATGGGACTGTACTTCCTCACGTGACTCATCAGGTTGATCTAGGTGTCGTCCACTGTTCCACATTACACTCTGGAGACAACTGGAAGAAGGCGGCTAGTAAAGGGTTCCGAATGTTGTGGTTTATCCGTCGTTCTTTTGGGACCCTAACCGCTGATGTGTTTGTGAAGCTCTTCTCAGCGTTTGTGCGACCCCACCTAGAATATTGCGTCCAGGCCTGTCCACCATGCCTTGTCCGGGACAAAATGGCACTAGAAAGGGTGTTGCGTGTCGGTACTAGGTTGGTCAAGGGATTACGAGGGCAAACGTACCCCGAACGCCTACTTAGTTTGGGAATGCAGTCAATGCACTATCGAAGAATTAGAGGGGACCTAATCCTAACCTACCGTATTTTGACTGGGAAGGTTGGCCCTGATTTGTCCATGCTATTTAGTCCTGCTAGATTATCTGGTCTCCGCGGGCATTGTATGAAGCTGGACAAACCGCGGTCCGATCGAGTTAGAGCGGAGACACGCTTATCGCGTCGAGTCATCGAGCGCTGGAACCTGCTTCCAGAAAATGTTGTCAAGGAAGCTACGGTTAAGGGGTTTGAGCGTCAACTAGATGCTCTTGGGTGGCAACACGAAACCTTTCCGTTTTCCTGACAAATTCCCATCTTCATACTTCGATTCTATTTTCTTTGCTTTTCCTCGTCATTGGTATTATTCTCTTCTTTTAACTGATTTCCCCTACTCTCTTACCTTCGATTCTCCTTCCTCTCTTACTTACTTCACGTAACTGACACAGCTGGGACAGCTAATGTTAGGAACGTGGGCATTAAATTGGTGGACCAGGGTGTTTTTCGGGTGTTTTCCTTTTAGACCCATCAAGAAGTCGGAGCACCCCTATCAACTCCTGGATCGACGACCCGCTCAAGAAGGAACACTTACGGGATTCATCCTATCGTTCCAGTCCCACTTGAACTTGAACAAAACCCTTCCAGGCCATTTTCGGTACCAAAATTAGCCACTCCCCCGCCTAAGTGCATTTCTGCAAAAGGCGCCGTTGGACAGTTGTGCACCGAATTTTGCATGTAATGATGCCCATGTAAGATATCACACGTAACTTTGCTTTGACATATATCACTTGTATGTGTATGCACCTGGCATAATAATGATAACGTGTCAGCAGTACGCCGTAACGGCGCTTCGCTGCCGCGCTCGCGCGCGGGCTAAGTATACCGCGAGGACGCCCACCCCTACGCGGATTCGAACCGGTGACCTTATGGTTGCAAACAAAACGTACAGACCACTCGGCTACCGGCCGGTTGGTATGTTTTCAAGTGGTCAGCTGACGATTCTTTTCCGCCCTATAGGCACTGGTATACCAGTGCCACTCTAGGTTGCGCGCCACCAAGAGCTGGGCGTTACAAATAACTTCAGATTGTGCTAAGCAATGTGCGCAGCCTAGGGAATAAGCTGTGCGAGATAGGTCTTATTGTAAATGCGTCTCATCCCGATATACTCGCATTTACTGAAACGTGGCTGTCTCAGGATATCACGGACGATGAAGTACATCTGTCTGGCTAGGCACTATTTAGGTATGATCACTTTGTTGGCCGACTAGGCGGGGGGGGGGGTTGCGCTTTATGTCAGCTGTGAACTTGACGTTTTGCGTACCTACATGTTTCAGAATCAGAATCAATTTATTAGGAGAATAAGATAGGAATCTATGTGATCTCCATCATAAGTAAAGCAAAAATGACCCATGCCGAATATGGGTCTGTGTGAATGCACATCAATAGCCGTTTAGTAATAAGCAAACAAAATACCGATATATAAGCACAAAGAAAGCACTACATGTCCTGGTCTTTTAGGGTTGCTAGTGTAGCCGTGACATAACCACGCGACGAAAGGAGGTCAGACATGGCGTCTGCATCGAAACACAAGTTTGAAGAATGTTTGTCAATGCTTCGTTTGAAACACTGCACTGAATCAGAAGGAACAACGGAACTGGGCAACCAGTTCCAGAAGTGTATCACACGTCGCGCGAAACAATGAATATGAGTGACATTGTCCATACGTGGAACTTCCAGCTTGTAAGAATGCCCTCGGGTGATAGGTGCATCCACAATACAGAACATATGTCTCAGGTGAGGAAAATGTCTCAGGTGAAGGATTCTAAACGTTGTAATGAGGTCAATTCGTAATCTCCTGTATACTAGTGTATGGAGACATAACTTGTGGCACCTCTGGTGGTAAGATAAGCCTCGGAACGTGGGGATCAAGCGGGTGACTAGGTGCTAGGCTTTTTCCAGTTTTCTCATCTCACTTTTTGTACTTGGATAATAGGCCGGTGCCCCGTATTCTAAAAGCGGGCGCACCATGAAGACGCATAGCCTGACAGCAATTTCCTCCGACCAAACGTGGAAAGTCCGCTTTAATGACCAAAGCATGCGAAGGCGGGGACAGTAGACCTTGTGCGTGTTGTATGACGATTTTAAGTCCCATCGGGATAGTACTCCTAGATCTCTAACCGTCGCAGCCGAGCACAGTAGACGTCCACCGACACTGTAAGTTCTGTCCCGACAGCACTTGCCAATGCGGAGCAATTCGGACTTTTCAGCATTCAGTGGAAGGCAGTTTGTTGATGCCCATGAGGAGATTGTATCGAGATCACTTTGCAGTATATCCTCATCGACGGGGGTCGATATTTCCCTCCAAACTTTCAAACCATCTGCGAACAGCGCGCAAGTAGATGTCAAACGTCCTGGTAAGTCGTTGAAATAAAACAGAAAAAGCGTTGGGCCAAGTACTGTGCCCTGTAGCACACCACTAGAGGCAGTACACCATTTCGTTCGGTAGTCATTGACGCACCACTGCCGCTTGTCCAGAAAAGACTGAATCCATTTCAGCAATTTTCCACCCACGCCATAACTGTTGAGTTTAGATAGCAAGACAAAGTGATTCACTCTATCAAATGCTTTGCTAGTCAAGCAGCAAGGCATTAACGCTCCTACCGTCATTAACTGCTTCAATCCAACTGTGTCGGGAAGTCAGAAGATTCGTGGTACAAGACCGTCCTCTTAGGAAACCATGTTGAACTGATGTAAGCACACCGTGTGATTCTGTGAACTCAAGCAGCGCCTTCTTGACCACTTTCTCCAGCAATTTGGCCAGCACTGGTGTCAGGCAAATCGGTCTATAGTTCTCTACTCTGCTTCTGTTTCCTCCTTTCGGGAAGGGCCGTACGATCGCTTGCTTCCATTCACGTGGGACGTTCCCTTGTGTCAAAGAGGCCTCGAACAATTCCGTCACTGCAGGTGCGATAACAGGTGCCAGCCTTTTGAGAAGTAGTGGATGCAAGCCGTCAGGTCCTGGCGGTTTGGAGCAGTCTAGATTAGCAAGCAATCCCCTTACTTGGTCCTCTAAACAGGATACTGTATCCAGTTTGGCGTCGACTTGGGTACACTGAAATGCTGGAGAAGCTGAGTCGAACACTGATTCGAAATGTGAAGCAAGTGCGATAGCTCGGTCCTTGTCGGCGGTCAACTGCACCAAGCGAATTTTCCAAAGCAGGTAACTCGTCAGTTGGCTTAAGCTTGCGCTTGATGTATGCAAAAACCTTTTTGGGTGCCTCCTTCGCATTTGCTGATAAGCGTGTTTCATAAGCCGCACGCTTCTGTAGTTTTACTGAATTGCAACAGTTTCTTTGTGTTTTGTAAGCTGTGTAATCTTCGGCGCTATGAGTTTGTTTGAACCTCTTCCACAATTTTGCACGTCGCCTCGACATGACAACATATTCGCTATCCATCCATGGCGGCTTCTTCCAACATTTTATTGGTGTTAAAGGAGCAAATTGGTCTAGTAACTGAACAAGGTTTTGCTTCAGCACCTCCCAACACACTTCAACACCGTCATTCAAAGGTAATGATCAGTCCATGTGTTACGCAGTACTCATCAGTCGACACTCAGTCGACAGACAAAACTGTCGAAGCTTTGTCGGCTCAACTTACAGTCGCAATTGTGCATAGAATCCATGGGAGTTCATCCAAAGAGGTGCTTGGCTTTATTCGCTCCCAATCTGCAAACAGGTATTTGATACTGGGTGACTTAAATCTATCGGACGTCTGCTAGACAATTCTTTCTTGTAACTCGGCGGGAGGTAGTTCCAGTGCGGATCTTCTTGGGTTTACGCTACAAGTACCGCTGCATCGGTTCATGGACCTTCCCACTAGCCATATGGACGCCCAATTACCGTCTATTTTGGACCTAGATTTTGCAAAATCACTAGCCTTCGTAGGTGACCACTTACGTGCCGGTAATCACGTCTGTCATCTTCATCAGTAAACATTAACTGAGGGCAAAAAACACACCTCAGATAATGTACTGCAATACAAACACACTACACATCACACTACAAAATTATGATGTTAAATCTTATATTATGCCTTTTGCATGAGCTCGGGATTGGAGGGGGGACCAAAAGGGAGGGGGTGGCCAAAGAAACTCACAAAACCAACGCCATTGGGCCGACTCCTAGCCATATCAACAAGTGTGTCCAACCAGTGTTCATCGAACTTATGACCCGAGCCGGCAGTCGGCATGCACCAACCGAAGCCAACTTCGAATTGAAGGTTTTCATTCTTCTCGACCAAGACATCGATGGCCTCCCCTCCTCCTCTTCCAACCGCACCACCGGCGCGCAAACAATACACCTCGCGGGAGTCGGTGTGCTGGCATGCGCAACACGTGGCCCAGCCACCGGAGCCTGGTGCGTGATATAATGGTGCTGAGCGGTTCACTGGCTCTTTCTGCACCAAATACGCGACGCAGAACACGCTTATTGCTCAGGCGGTTCTCCAACCAGACATGAGCTAAGCTGCGAAGGCAACGATGATCGAATATGACGATCCTCTTTATGTCTGTCGACCTGATGGGTCAGGTTTCACAGCCATATAGGAGAGTTGAACGGACGGCTGCGTTGTAAACTCTGTCCTTCAGGGCGAGAGTAATGTCGTGTCTGCGCCACATGTGGCGGAGATTCGCAAGAGCACCTCGAGCTTTTGCTATACGATTTGTAACATCTCCGGTCCCACTGGTGCTAATATAGCTGCCCAGGTACTTTAATTTCTGAACGACTACCTTATCACCAAAAAGCGTAGGGGTGGGCGTCCTCGCGGTATACTCAGCCCGCGCGCGACTGGTGGTGGTCGCGCGGCAGCGAAGCGCCGTTACGGCGTATAAGCTGACACATTTCATTTCATTTTCACCAAAAAGCGTTAGCGCAGGAATGGGCCCCTGCCAATCTTGGAGAAGTACTTTTCATTTCGATTGGGTAAAGCATAACCCAAAACGATAGACGGTGCTAATCGGTCCAGTGCTATTTGGCATGTTTGGGAGCTGTCACAGAAAAGCGCAGTATTGTCCGCACACTCGAAGTCCAGAAGTCGCTCACCAGGAAGTAGATCCACACCTTCTAGGTCGTGTTCAGCGCATGTTGTTTCCCGGACTTAGCCAACTGCGAAGTTAAATAGGAAAGGTGACAGCGGGCAATCTTGTCTCCCACCGATTGTGATACTGAAAGGTGGCGACAGTTTGCCATAAACACCCACTCTGCCCGAACTATGCGCGTACAGCGCTTTGATAATGTTCACGTATTTGTCGGGCACACCTTTTCCCAGCAGACAGACCCAAGGAGCACATCGATTGATTGAGTCGAAGGCACCCTTCATGTCAAGAAACACGACAACGGTGGGTCGCCAATAAACATGGCGGTGATCCAACAATTCACGCAAGGTGAGGATGTGGTCAATGCAGCCCCGATCTCGACGAAATCCGGCTTGCTCTTCACGAATCTGGCTTTCACGAGTGCCAGCCAGTCTGTGGAGAATGACAGACGCAAGCGATTTAGAGGCAGTTTAGACCAGACTGATCCCTCTCTGATTGCCGCATTCCGAACGGGATCCTCCCTTGAAAATTGGGACAGTGACGGAGCGGCTCTAGTCTGTTGGGACAGTCTTCTGCCCGCAGTTTCACTAGCAACTTGTAAATCATCTACTAGAGCAAGTCCCCCGAATTTGAAGAGGGCTGGGGGAATTCTATCTGCCCCTGCGGCCTTATGCAATTTCAACAGCCTGATCTCACGTTCGACTTCTGCGCGTGCAAGTGGGTCCAAGGAGACGCCCAGGGAGGACACTCGATGCCCGAAAAAGAAAGCGATAACTCAGGTTGGTTAAATTGCCTTGCAGTGTTCGGCCCAACGCTCCAAACGTTTTGACATGCTGTGGATCGGCTGCCCACTCTCGTCGCGTATGGTCTCGCTAACACCAGGTTTCCTGCTGCCTGTTTCCCGTATCAGACGGAATAACTTACGACGATTACCAACGGTAGCGGCGGTTTCCATCTCCCAGGCACAATCAGACCACCAGACTTCGCGATCTTTCTTCAGGCTAGCACGTAGTTTTGCCCTGAGATTTTTTGCTAGCTTCATTGTATTCGCTTTCAGCTGGAATACATAAGTTTCGGAAACTGTGTAGAGACCCTATGTCCAGTTTGGCAATTTGATTTGCCACATGGAGATATGCCTGCTGATAGCAACGCTTGACGAATATGCGACCAATGATCTTCAACGGTGTTTAGTGGGCGCTTACTCAGGTCGGATGTCAACGCACTTTGATACATTCAGAACACCTGACTTCGCCAGCTGGCTGGTGTCAATCCGTTCACCTCGACGTTGCGAACGTCCACCGAAACACACCAGGAAGTCGGCACAAACAAGTGAGTGGTCAGAGTCCACGCTCGTGCTCCAAATCGAGCGACAATTTTGGACACAGACTCTCCAGCGGTAACATCGCGATATGATCGATTTGCGTCCATGGCTTGCCCGAGGCTGGTGGCCGCCAAGTCACGCTTCTGCGGATGTTGTGTCGAAAGTTTGTGCTCGCAAGAAAGAGACGAGCATCTTCACACAGCTGTAGCAATCGCTCGCCGTTATCATTACGGGAGCCTACACCATGTTGACCGTCTAGATGAAATTCATCAGAGGACAATTTTCCGACTTGGGCGTTTGGATCGCTAGCCAACACCACAGTATCCGTGCTTCTTCCGTAACGAAGGAGCTCGTGAAGTTACTGATAATAATTATCTTTTACTGAATCTGTGCTACAATTTGTAGGGGCGTAGTCCGCAATGATAAACAGGCACCGTTTGTTCCCACGCGACTTCGTAGCATGGAACGAACCCGCTAATCTAACGGCGCACATCGTACCGTTTGCTGGGATCCAATCGATCAGGGCAGCTTCAGCGCGGGCACTCAAAACAATGCCGACGCCAGCTTGACCGGCATTTGAGGCTGCATCATCGCCAGACAGGCAATGAGAATGTGGCGCCAGTGTCGCATGTGCGGGATCTCAGGGTAAGCACGGAGCTCGAACCTTGCAGGCGGGTTTCTGATAAACAGCAAATATCGATCGATAGGGTCTCTAGTGTGCGGACAAACGCTGCCTGTTGGCCAATCTGTAGCAAAGTGCGCACGTTGAGGCATGCCAGTCTTAGAGAGACACGGGGACTCCAAAGGGAAACGGATGAACTGACGTTGTCCGCTTGGTTGAACATGGACTTGTCGACTGGATTGGAGCGACGCCCATCGAACGTGTGTGGGTTGAAATCAGAAGACAAGCGACTTGAAGCAAGCTGGGGGAGGACCCAGAATTAGGAGGTTGAAAATGGAGGATAAGAGTAAAGTTGTTGCGGTACGATAAGTGTGCAAAAGCGGAATAAGAAGAGTGGAAGGCCTGAGCAGTAGCATCCAAACCCCTATCCACCCTGCTCGATGCAGCAGATAGGGCGCCGTTTATTATCCTCTGCGACGGCCAGAGCATCAAGAAATTGTTAGAAGTAAGGTTCATTGTATTGCGTGGGCAGAATACTGTCACGTTGCTCAGGTCTATATAGGAGAACCATAAGGGTTCTCAACCAAAGCATTTGGTTCAGAAACCTTACCGCAAGGCAGCGGGGTTTTGGCATTGGACTACAGAGAGCCCGTTTTATGGATTAAGGAGCCACCCTCACTTCAACACCCAACCTGGAGGGCCAGGAGACTGAGTTTGTCTGGCCTCTAACCATTGACCAATCTGGTGTGAATGGCTCTGAAGATGCAAAAAAGCACCACCCAGCATATCTCAATAGATCAATGTGGCACACAAACCATCGCACCACGTTAACCTCCAGGCTCGTCGCGATGGTCATTCAGCTATGCTCTGACCAGACATCATCAGAGCATCGCTGAGACATATCTAAACATATGGCGTGCTAACTCTCAGGCAATGCATATCAAGGCTTCTGGGTTGCGTTGCGAAATCTCGGTGGCCGATACAGTTCAGGCGGCCTGGGATAAATTTAAGTCTTATCTCGGGTGTCTACTCCCTACATCCAGCTTGCGAGGAGAAAAGAGACACGAGCACGGCCTCCGTGGATAGATACCACTGGCAAGTACCTGCTTTAGAAGCGTTCTAGGTGCTGGAGGACCTACCGTGCTGCTCCATAAACTGGCACCTATGATACGTACCGCGAGGCTAGAAATTGATGTAAACAACACTTGAGGAAAGCTCGGCTGTTACACGAAAAGGGATTGGCTGTTGGAGCTTCGGAAAATCCGAAGTTCTTCGCTTATGTTAAGAGGCGCTGCGGTTCACATTCGGTAATTTCAACTTTGATGCGGGCCGATGGAACTCGTGCGTATACGGACTCGGACAAGGCTCGTGTACTTGGTGAACAGTATACAGGGGCTTTTGTACGTGAGGCCGCGTTGACTACTGTTGAACTTGTCCCCAGAGTCCCTGAGGGTCCTTATTTAACTGAATATACTGTTGTGGCAACGCAACTCTTTAGGCTGCTGCAAGAACTGAACCCTTCTAAAGCAGCTGGGCCTGATTCAATTCACCCGAAGCTTCTGCATGAGTTGGCGGTGAAACTAAGTAGACCACTGATGATGGTGTTTCAGAAGTCACGTGACAGCTGTACCTTACCTTCTGAATGAAAGTAGGCTGTCGTCTGACCTATCTTCAAGAATGGCGACAGTAGTCTGTCATCCAATTATAGGCCAATCAGTCTGACTAGCGTCGTGGTCAAATTGCTTGAAAAGCCGCTGAGAGATTCGTTGGAAGGTCACCTGAATATGGTTACTGTACTCAATGGTGCACAACACGGATACTGGAAGGGGTTTTCGTGTCTGACGAATTTGTTGGTTGCTCGTAAAGCTTGGGCCGAAGCAGTGTACAATGGCTACGTAGTGGATGTGCTTTTCGTCAATTTCTCGAAAACATTTGATAAGGTACCCCACTTGAGGCCATCACAAAAGCTGAGCTCCTACGGCCTATCTGGCTGTGACCTTCACTGGGTATCTACATGCTTGCAACGAAGAGAGCAGTGTGTACGTGTGGGTCGCAGCTTATTCGTTAGGCAAGCGGTCCTTAGCGGTGTCCCACAGGACTCGGTCCTTGGACCGATGCTATTCTCCGTCTAAGTAAACGATCTCCCTGGATAGCTTGGGGTATCATCCCTATTGTTTGCTGATGACCTTAAGCTATGGAATGTTGTAAATGTCCCTGGGGGTTTTGAGGCCATTCAGCATGCCCTGGACAGACTCTGGGACTGGTCTACTTTGTAGCTGCTGCCCGTCCTTCGTAGAGGAGCAACTTTCCCACTTTCGAGATATGTGCTCGGTGGGGGCGAACTCCCCCTTGTCTCCAACCAGGTAGACCTAGGCGCCGTCCATTCATCGTCTTTGCATTCTGGTGACAAGTGGAAGAAGTCTGCAAGTAGGGGTTTCAGAAGCTTGTGGTTAATACGCCGTCCTTTCGTGGTCTCAACTGCCGACATACTTGTGAAGCTGTTCTCAGCTTTCGTTCAGCTGCATCTGGGATAGTGCGTCCAGGCTTGCCTGCCCTGCCTTGTTCGCGACAAATGGAGCTCGAGAGGGTTTTGAGAATAGGTGTAGCAGTCTAGAGATTCCCCGGTTTGCCTGTGTAAAATTCTAACTAAAATTATTTCATTGTACACCTAGGCAACCGGTTTAGTTTGTTGTACTGATTGCTGAGTTCGAATGCTTGACTTGCTCATCGCTATTTTTGCTTGGCGCTCGTTACCGTTGCAATGCGCGACTGCCCTGTGTGCTGTGCATCCTCCGTTCCCCTAGCTAGATCGTCAACGGTATTGTTTTTATAGATAGGAAACAGGGAATCTTTTGCTGCACCAATAAAAGTTTCTCTGCAACCCGATCTGCCTTTTCGAATCGCTCTCCGGTACATGCTGCTTGCTAAATTGGTGACCCCGAAGTGATGGAACAATCTCAGCGCCGGATATTTCGAAATTTTTCCGGTGAGCTCTTTCCATTTATTTTTCATATTTTCCGGTTTATTTTTGCATACGGTAGCTTATATTTTGCGAAATTTTTTAAATCATGGAATCTGTGGTCTCTCCTTAGCGTTGTATCTCTCTGTGCCACCTTTTTGGGACATGGATCCTCTTTTGTGGTTCGCTCATCTTGAGCCTGAGTTTTATAACCACAGAATCACTCCCGGCTACGCGAAGTGTAGCAAGCTAATGTCCTATCTCCCCAAGGAGATATCAATGCAGGTTCGAGACATCATTTCTCAGACCGAAAACCGCTGAGGCTCTCAAGGAAGCCACGATTAAGCGTGTTATGCCCTCTGAGAAGGTTCGCCTTCAGCAGCCTTTCAGGGTTCTTCAGTTGAGCGATAAACTGCCCTCAACGTTGCTACGATAGATGCAGCAACTCTTTGGTTCCTCAACCATGGACGCGACTTTACTTCACCAACTATGGCTACAGCGGCAACAGAAAACACGCAAGCGATTCTTGCTATCGTGAGCTCCGTTTCACTCACACAACTAGCAGATTTAGCGGATCGAGTTATTGAGCGATCACTGCCATAAGCCGACGCCAGCAAGATCAATGCTGTCGCGTCCCAGGGCACTTCTGTCACTGGCTTACAGTCAACTATAGAAACCCTGCAAACACAAGTTGCGACACTTAGTCGCCAGGTTCAACAGCTTACTATGAACCTTCGTCGTCATACTCGATCAAAATCGCCCTTCAAACGTTCCAAATCCAGTAACAGGCAGGCTTGCTATTGGTACCATCAGCGCTTTGGTACAGCAGCTCGTAAATGTATCGAGCCTTGAAACTTTGCCGAGAAGCAGGGAAACTTCTCGGCCGGTCCGTAACGGCGACGGATGTGACCGGCCAACACCAAAGTCGCCTCATCCGCGTTAGGGATTTAATTTCCGGCACCGAGTTCCTAGTCGACACTGGAACCGAAATTAGCGTTATACCCCGTAGCCTATCATCATCATTACACGTTAGCTGGAGGTGGAAAACACCTCAGGTATTGTGCCGCAATACAAAAGACAAGAAAAGGAAAACAAACGGTGGCACGCCCGCTGAGTCCCCAGTAACGGATGGACATCATTCCGGAGAGATAACAGCTGGCTGCCATAAAAGAGAGTCATATACCTAGCAAGTGAGATCGTGATTGGAGGTGGATGCTAAGCAGGAGGGGGATGGACAAAGGAACTCAACACAAACGCCATTGGGGCCGGCTCCAAGCCATACCAGCGAGTGTGTCCAAGCAAACGTGTTCACCGTCCTTAGGACCCCAGCTCGGCAGTCGGGATGCACCAATTGACGCCAACTTCGAAGTGAGGATTTTCATTTCTCTCGACCAAGTCATCACTTGGCCTCCTCTCCTCCTATTTCAACCGCGCCCACAACGCGCAAACAATGCACGTCGCGGGAGTCGGTGTGCTGGCATGCGCAACACGTGGCCCAGCCATCGGAGCCTGGTGCGTGATATAATGGTGCTGAGCGGTTCACTCGCTCTTCCTGCACCAAATACACGACGTCGAACACGCTCATTGCTCACACGGTGCTCCCACCAGACATGAGCTAAGCTGCGAAGGCAACGATGATCGAATATGACGATCCTCTTTATGTCTGTCGACCTGATGGGTCAGGTTTCACAGCCATATAGGAGAGTTGAACGGACGGCTGCGTTGTAAACTCTGTCCTTCAGGGCGAGAGTAATGTCGTGTCTACGCCACAGGTGGCGGAGATTGGCAAAAGCACCTCGAGCTTTTGCTATACGGTTCGTAAACTCATCTTCAATCCCACTGGTGCTAGTATAGCTGCCCAGGTACTTAAATTCCTGAACGACTTCTAGCAGATCACCACCAAGCGTTAGCGCAGGAATGGGTCCCTGCCAATCTTGGAGAAGTACTTTGCATTTCGATGGAGCAAAGCATAGCCCAAAACGATTGGCAGCCGGCGCTAATCTGTCCAGTGTCGCTTGGCACGTTTGTGAGCTGTCACAGATCAGGGCAATATCATCAGCATACTCTAAATCAAGAAGTCGTTCTCCTGGGAGTAGCTCCACACCTTCTAAGCCGTGTCCTGTAAACGCGATTTCCATGACTTCGTCAACAGCGAAGTTGAAGAGGAAGGGTGACAGCGGGCATCCTTGTCTCACACCGCTGGTGATACTGAAGGGTGGCGACAGTTTGCCACAAACCCTCACCCTGCCCGAACTATGCGCGTACAGCGCTTTGATAATGTTTACATATTTCTCGGGCACACCTTTCCTGAGTAGACAACTCCAAAGGGCACATCGATCAACTGAATCGAAGGCACCTTTTATGTCGAGGAACACGACTACGGTGAGCCGCCAATATGTGTGACGGTGCTCCAACAACTGACGCAAGGTGAAGATGTGGTCAATGCAGCCCCGACCTCGACGAAATCCGGCTTGCTCTTCAAGAATGTGGCTTTCACGAGTGCCAGTCAGTCTGTGGAGAATGAGAGAGGCAAGCAATTTAGAGGCAATCGAAATCAGACTGATCCCTCTATGATTGCCGCATTCCGAACGGGATCCTCCCTTGAAAATTGGGACAGCGACGGAGCGATTCCAGTCTGTCGGGACTGTCTCCTGCTCCCAAAGTTTTACTAGCAACTCGTGTAAATCATCTACTAGAGCAGGTCCCCCGAATTTGAGGAGGGCTGGGGGAATTCTATCTGCCCCTGCGGCCTTATGCAATTTCAACAGCCTGATCTCACGTTCGACTTCTGCGCGTGACGACGGGTCTAAGGAGACGGCCCAGGGAGAAGGGCGTTCAATGCCAGAAGAAGAAAGCGATAACTCAGGTTGGTTAAATTGCCTTGCAGTGTTCGGCCCAACGCTCCAAACGTTTTGACATGCTGTGGATCGGCTGCCCACTCTCGTTGCGTATGGTCTCGCTAACACCAGGTTTCCTGCTGCCTGTTTCCCGTATCAGACGGAATAACTTACGACGATTACCAACGGTAGCGGCGGTTTCCATCTCAGGGGTACGATGGGACCACCAGGTTTCGCGGTCCTTTTTCAGGCTAGCACGTAGTTTTACCCTGAGATTTTTGTGAGCCTCATTGTATTCGCTTCCAGCCGGAATACGTCGGCGAGCATCCATAAGTTCCAGAGACTGTGTAGAGACCCAATGTCCAGTTTGACAATTTGATTTGCCACATGGAGATATGCCTGCTGATAGCAACGCTTGACGAATATGCGACCAATGATCTTCAACGGTGTTTAGTGGGCGCTTACTCAGGTCGGATGTCAACGCACTTTGATACATTCAGAACACCTGACTTCGCCAGCTGGCTGGTGTCAATCCGTTCACCTCGACGTTGCGAACGTCCACCGAAACACACCAGGAAGTCGGCACAAACAAGTGAGTGGTCAGAGTCCACGCTCGTGCTCCAAATCGAGCGACAATTTTGGACACAGACTCTCCAGCGGTAACATCGCGATATGATCGATTTGCGTCCATGGCTTGCCCGAGGCTGGTGGCCGCCAAGTCACGCTTCTGCGGATGTTGTGTCGAAAGTTTGTGCTCGCAAGAAAGAGACGAGCATCTTCACACAGCTGTAGCAATCGCTCGCCGTTATCATTACGGGAGCCTACACCATGTTGACCGTCTAGATGAAATTCATCAGAGGACAATTTTCCGAGTTGGGCGTTTGGATCGCTAGCCAACACCACAGTATCCGTGCTTCTTCCGTAACGAAGGAGCTCGTGAAGTTACTGATAATAATTATCTTTTACTGAATCTGTGCTACAATTTGTAGGGGCGTAGTCCGCAATGATAAACAGGCACCGTTTGTTCCCACGCGACTTCGTAGCATGGAACAAACCCGCTAATCTAACGGCGCACATCGTACCGTTTGCTGGGATCCAATCGATCAGGGCAGCTTCAGCGCGGGCACTCAAAACAATGCCGACGCCAGCTTGACCGGCATTTGAGGCTGCATCATCGCCAGACAGGCAATGAGAATGTGGCGCCAGTGTCGCATGTGCGGGATCTCAGGGTAAGCACGGAGCTCGAACCTTGCAGGCGGGTTTCTGATAAACAGCAAATATCGATCGATAGGGTCTCTAGTGTGCGGACAAACGCTGCCTGTTGGCCAATCTGTAGCAAAGTGCGCACGTTGAGGCATGCCAGTCTTAGAGAGACACGGGGACTCCAAAGGGAAACGGATGAACTGACGTTGTCCGCTTGGTTGAACATGGACTTGTCGACTGGATTGGAGCGAGGCCCTGGGATTGTGTGTGATTTGAAATTAGAGGACAAGCGACTATTGTAGTAAGCTGGGGGAGGGTCAAGAATTGGGGGCTTGAAAATGGGGGGATATAAGTGAAGTTGGAGCTGGACGATAAGGGTGCAGAAGCGCATAGGGATAAGAAGAGTGGAAGGCCTGAGCAGTAGTATCCAAACCCCTATCCACCCTGCTCGATGCAGCAGATAGGGCGCCGTTTATTATCCTCTGCGACGGCCAGAGCATCAAGAAATTGTTAGAAGTAAGGTTCATTGTATTGCGTGGGCAAATACTGTCAGTTTACCTAGGCCTAGACATTAGAACGATTAGGGTTCTCAACCAAAGCCTTTGGTTCAAAAACCTTATCGCAAGGCAGCGGGTTTTGACACTGGACTACAGAGTCCGTTTTATGAAATGAGAAGCCTCCCCCATTCCAACACCTAACCTGGAGGACCAGGAGGCTAAGTTTGTCTGGCCTCTAACCATTGACCAATCTGGTATGAGTGGCTCTGAAGGTGCAAAAATGCATCACCCAGCATGGCTCAATGGATCTTTGAGGCACGCAAACCATCGCACCACGGTAAGGTCCAGCCTCATTGCGAGGTCGTCTCACCCTCGCCGACCAAGCTGCGTGCCGCCAATGACACACCAATCGCAACTTTCGGCGAAACGCTGCTAACTCTCGATTTAGGCCTCCGGTGAACGTTTCGCTATCCTTTCATAGTAGAAGCCGTGCCTTTTGCCATCATATTCATAGACTTCCTTCAACGCTTTGAGCTTATTGTCGAGGCTAAAAGTAAGAAGCTTATTGACTCTAGGACACATCTCAGTGTTATCGGGACTAGCGCCAACGTGGCTGCTATCATTCCCATTCGTGTCCTACCTCAAGCTTCATAGCCTCTTATAGACATTTTCAGCAAGCATCCTAAACCCGTTCGCGTTCCGAACGACTTGCCTCCTGTGACGTCAAACGTCATGCATCACATTTGCACTAAGGATCCACCTGTTTCGGCCCGCCCTCGCAGACTAGCCCCGGAAAAGCTCAAAGCTGCTAAGGTGGAATTCGAGCAAATGCTCGAACTGGGAATAATCCGCCCGTCCAAAAGTCCATGGGCATCACCATTACACATGCTGCCGAAGAAACCCGGTGACTGGCTTCCCTGTGGTGACTACAGGGCACTTAACAAAGTTACCGTCCCGGATAAATACCCTATTCCGCAGATGCGCGACTTAATCTCAGCTCTAGCTAGTAAGTCTATCTTGAGCAAACTCGACCTTGTTCGCGCCTACCATCAGATACCTGTGGCGCCAGACGACATTGCTAAGACAACAGTCATCACGCCATTCGGCCTATTCGAGTACCTCAGAATGCTTTTCGGCCTCAGCAACGCTGTTTAAACTTTTCAGCGTTTCATTCATGAGATAACGCGAGGACTCGAAGGCATTTATCTCTATCTGGATGACATTCTCATCGCCAGCTCTTCTGACGATGAACATCATCACTTCGACGCTCTCTTTCAGCGCTTGACGCAACATGAGGTTACCGTCAACCCCGATAAATGCGAGCTTGACTAGAGCTCCATCGACTTTCTTGGCCACCGAATATCCGCCTCTGGTATTGAGGCTCTGCCAAACAAAATCCAGGCACTGAAGGACTATCCTGCTCCTAGTTCCTTCAAACATTTACGCCGATTCGTTGGCCTGGTTAACTATTATCGACGCTTTATTCCTAACTGCGCGAGCATTGTTCAACCAGTGACTGACTTGCTCCGCGGTAAACAACACTCTTTTCATTTTGCAGACGACGCTAGACTGTTTTTTAGAAGTTAGGTGACGCTATCTCCAACATAGCGCTTCTCGCCCACCCAGACACATCTGCACCACTCCCCCTGACAACTGACGCATCCGACACTGCCATCGGTGCAGTTTTTCAACAACTCGTCGACCATCGATGCACCCCTCTAGGTTTCTTCTCGAAACGTTTACAACCTGCCGAATCGCCTTACAGCACCTTCGGTAGGGAACTATTTGCTATCTACCTAGGTATCGGACATTTCCGTCACTATCTCGAAGGTCGACATTTTACAGTCTTCATTGACCACAAGCCATTGATCTACGCAATCAATGGCGCAACAGACAAGTATTCTCCCTAGGTAACTAGACACCTAGACTACGTTTCTCAGTTTACGACAGACGTACATGTCTCAGGTGCTCTCAATCCCGTCGCGGATACGCTTTTACGCATTCATCAGATCAGCTTATCGCCTGGTACCAACATTGACCTAGCCGCCATGGCTGCTGCCTAACAAGCTGATCCCGACATAGCAAAGCTACGACGCAACACCTCATTGAAACTACGCGAAGTTCCACTAGCTTCATCTGAGGGGACCATTCTTTGTGACGCCTCACAAACTTCTCCCCGACCCGTAGTTCCTACTTCGATGCGTCGACTAGTTTTCAACGCTTTACACAACCTGTCTCATCCTGGCATACGTGCTTCGCAGAAGTTCGTAACCGAACGCTTCTTATGGCCCAACGTCAATCGCGATGTCCGCCTTTGGGCACGCGCATGCTTAGAGTGTCAGTGCGCCAAGGTATACAGACACACCAGAAGTCCAGTTGGCGTCTTTCCCGCTCCTGACTCTCGATTTGCACACGTCCATGTCGATCTAATCGGTCCTTTGCCTCCATGCAAAGACTACGTGTACCACCTCACCTGTGTCGACCGATTCACCCGTTGGCCAGAAGCGATTCCGATAGCCAACTGCTCATCTGAGACAGTTGCACAAGCCTTCCTAGAACGCTGGGTAGCTCAATTTGGTTGCCCAAGCGTAGTCATCAGTGACAGAGGATCACACTTTGATGGATCCTTCAGCAAACTGCTCAACGTTCTTGGTTGCCAACACAACCGAACCACCGCATACCACCCCGCAGCTAATGTGATGGTAGAAAGGTTCCACCTGCAACTCAAAGCATCACTCTGTGCCCAATCTAGCATATCCTGGCACGAAGCACTTCCACTCGTTCTCTTAGGCCTAAGAAACATGATTAAAGCGGATTTGCACGCCACTCCTTTTTCGTTAGTCTTTGGCTGCACACAACGCTTGGTTGGTGAAGTTGTGTCACCAAAAGCACCTATAACCTTCCACTATGGCGACTACGCAGCTCGTCTATCTCATTACATGCGACAGCTCCAGCCTGTGCAATCCAGAGCATAGAGCTTGCGCATCAACGTAGACGAAGGCTTAACTACTTGCACGCACGTATTCGTTCGCACTGACAACGTACGCCGGCCAGTTTAACCTCCTTATTCTGGCCCTTACCGTGTCGTACGCAGAAGCGACAAGACGTTTACCATTGACTACAATGGTAAGCCTGAAACGATCAATGTCGATCGACTCAAGCCAGCATTCCTGGACAAGTCTGGCTCTTCGGTGCAACATGCGCCAACACAGCTAGCACCGCAACGTCAGACCAGTCAGTTCGCTCCAGCGGAACCTACAACCTCAACCGACAGCACTCCTACTCGCCCTGCTATCAATCGATGCGGTAGGAAGCTTAAACCTCCAGTTCGTCTTTTGGACTTTGGTAGCACTTACTATTTTGCATAGAACGTGTCTCTGAAATATTTTTGCTCTTACTAAACGTTTTCCAAAATCCACAAAAAAAAGACCAAAACGTTTTGAAACTGCTGAAAAAGAGCAAAACCTTTCATCATCATCATCATCATCATCATTATACACGTCAGCTAGAGGTGGGAAAACACCTCAGCTGCTGGGCCGCAATACATAAATGAAAAAGGGAAATAAATACAAAAGTTGCATGGCAACTGAGCTACCAGCAACGGATTGGCATCGTCCCGGTAATCTACCAGCCGGCTACTATGCAAAAAGAAAAAATTATTGTGTTTTACGCCAAGAAAGATTGTAGGTGGAGGGGAGGTTAAAAGGGATGGGGAGGAACAAAGAAACTCACAGCACGAACGCCACTGAGGTCGGCTCCTTGCCATGTCAGCAAGTGCATCCAGCCAAACGTGTTCATCGTCTTTTGGACCCCAACCAGGAAGCCGTGACGCTCCAACCGAGGCCAACACAGAAGTGAAGGCCTTCATTCCTCTTGACCAAGTCATCGCTTGGCCACCCGTCCTCTTCCTCCATCCACATCCCCGGTGAGCAAACAACGCACGTGGCATGCGCAACACGTGGCCCAGCCATCGGAGCCTGGTGCGTGAAATGACGGTGCTGAGCGGTTCAGTTCCTTTTCCTGTGCCGTAAACAAGGCGTCGAACACGCTCGTTACTCACGCGGTGTTCCCACCAGATGTGAATCAAACTGCGAAGGCACTGATGCTCGAACGTAACTAGCCTCTTTATGTCCGCTGATCTTAGGGGCCAGGTTTCGCAACCGTACAGTAAGGTTAAACGTA
The DNA here is from genome assembly GCA_944474145.2 of Dicrocoelium dendriticum. Classification (NCBI taxonomy): domain Eukaryota; kingdom Metazoa; phylum Platyhelminthes; class Trematoda; order Plagiorchiida; family Dicrocoeliidae; genus Dicrocoelium; species Dicrocoelium dendriticum. The sequence continues at coordinate 90,120,128 of OX104065.1, read as the reverse complement.
CCGCTGCATTGTACACTCTACCCTTCAGGGCGAGAGTAATGTCGCGCCGCCGCCATAGGTGGCGAAGGTTAGCAAAAGCGCCTCGAGCTTTTGCTATACGGTTCATGGTCTCGTCCTCGATCCCAAGGGCGCTGATACAACTTCCCAGGTAGTTGAATTTCCGAACGACTTCCAGCTGATCCCCACCAAGGGTCAGCGCTGGAGGCGATCCCTGCCAATCTTGGAGGAACGCTTTGCATTTCGATGGTGCAAAGCAAAGCCTGAAGCGGCTGACAACCAGTGCTAATCTGTCCAGCGCGGCTTGGCACGTCTGGGAGCTGTCGCAGATGAGGGCAATATCGTCCGCATACTCCAAGTCAAGAAGTCGTTCTCCTGGGAGTAGCTCCACACCTTCCAAGTCATGTCTTGTAAATGCAATCTCCATGACTTCGTCAATAGCGAAGTTAAAGGGAAAGGTGACAGCGGGCATCCTTGTCTCACACCGCTGGAGATATTAAAGGGTGGCGACAGCTTGCTGTAAACCCTCACTCTGCCCATGCTACGTGCGTATATTGCTGGGATAATATTTACATATTTCTCGGGCACCTTTCCTGAGTAGACAATTCCAAAGGGCACATCGATCAACCGAATCGAAGGCACCTTTGCTGTCGAGGAACACGACTGCGGTGAGCCGCCAATATGTGTGACGGTGCTCCAACAACTGACGCAAGGTGAAGATGTGGTCGATGCAGCCACGACCCCGACGAAACCTGGCTTGCTCTTCACGAATGTGGCTTTCACGAGCGCCAGTGAAGGATTATGGAGGCGATGGAGATCAGACTGATTCCTCTGTGGTTGTTGCATTCCGAACGCGAGCCTCCTTTGAAGATGGTAACAATAACGGAGAGGCTCCAGTCGGTTGGGACAGTCTCCTGCTCTCAGTTTCACTAGTAATCCATGTAAAGCATCAACAAGTGCCGAGCCTCCGAATTTGAAGAGGGCTGGAGGAAGATCATCTGGTCCTGCGGCATTGTTCAACTTTAACAGTCCGATCTCACGTTCGACTTCTGAGCGAGAGGGTGGATCCAAAGGGACAGCCCACGGAGCAGGGCGATCACTGGTCGACGAAGAATGGAACAATTCTAGCCGATTAAATTGCCTTTGAAAATGCTCAGCCCAACGCTCCAAGCGTTTTGGCAAATTGTGGATAGGCTGTCCACTCTCGTCACGTATAGTTTCACTAACACCAGGTCTCCTGTTACACGTTTCCCGTATCAGACGGAATAACTTAAGATGGTTACCAAGGGCAGCGGTCACTTCCATCTCTGACGCACGGTGAGACCACCAAGATACGCGGTCTCTCTTCAGGCTAGCACGAAGTCTTGCCCGGAGCTCTTTGCGAGTTTCATTGTGTTCGCTTTCAGTCTGGATAGGCCGGCGAGCATCGATAAGTTCTAGAGACTGCGAAGAGACCCAATAACCATGTTGGCTATTAGACATACTACATGAGAATTTGCCTGCTGCTAGTAAGGTCTAGTGAACATGTGACCAGTGACCATCAATTGTCTCCAGTGAGCGCTTACTCAACTCGCATGTCAGCGTACTTCGATACGCATTCAGAACAGCTGGCTTTGTCAGTTGGCTGGTGTCAATGCGCTCACAGCGTCGTCGTGGGCGTCCGCCAAAACGCACCCGCATGTCAGCACATACAAGTGCATGATCGGTGTCCACACATGTGCTCCAAATCGAGCGACAATTCTGGACGCAGCCTCTCCATCGGTAACTTATCGCAATGTGATCGATCTGCGCCCAAGGCTGGTGAGCGCCAAGTCACCCTCCGGCTGGTGCTGTATCGGAAGTTAGTGCTCGCAAGAAATAAGCGAGCATCTTCACACAAATGAAGTAACCGCCCACCGTTATCATCACAAGAGCCTACACCGTGCTGACCGCCCAGCTGCGTTTCATCAGTGGACAACTTTCCAACTTGTGCGTTCAGATCCCCAGCCAGCACAACAGTGTCCGTGCTTCTTCTGTGGCGAAGGAGCTGGGTCAGTTAACGGTAAAAGTCGTTCTTTACCGAATCATCGCTACAGTTTGTGGACGCGTAGGCAGCGATGATGAATAGACACTTATTAGTCCCGCGCGACTTCGAAGCTTTGAACGAGCCAGCCAATCGGACCGCACACATCCGGCTACTGACTGGAATCCAATCAACCAGAGCAGCTTCAGCCCGGAGGCTGAGGCCAATGCCAACACCAGCTTGGCCGGTGCTCGAAGCTGCATCGTCACAGGATAGGCGCAATGAGAAAATACTGCTTGCGTCACCTGAAGGGGATCGCAGAGTGAGCACATAGCTAGAGTCTTGCAGGCGGGTCCCCGATAAGCAGCAGATGTCGATCGAGAGGGTCTCCAATGTTCAGGCAAGTGTTGCCTGTTGACCGATCTGTAGTAGTGTGCGTATATTAAGGCATGCCAATCTGAAGGAGGATCGATGGCTCCAAATGCAAGCCGATGAACTGGAATGGACCGCTTGGTTGGACATGGGCTTGTCGACAGGAGAGGAGTGACGCTCCGCGTTCACATGTGAGTTGAAATTAGAAGATAAATGCCTAGCAAAGCATGTTGGGGAGGGCCAAGAATCGGGGGTTGAAAACTGGGGGGATAAAAGTGAAGTTGGAACGGGACGGTAAGGATGAAAAAGCGTAAGTGGGTGAATGAGAAGACGGGAAGGCTTGAGCAGTAGCATCCAAACCCCTATCCACCATGCTCGATGCAGCGGATAGGGCACCGTTGATTATCCTCTGCGGTGGCCAGAGCATCAAGAAATTGTTGAGGAAAGATTCATTGTATTGCGTGGGCATGATGCTGTCAGGTTGCCCAGGCCTAAACAGGAGAACGATTAGGGTTCTTTTGAAACCCAAAAACAGCTTTGCACCATTTTCGCTTTGAACTTTTGTGTATTTCTTATGCATTTACGCTGCTTTTTCATTTTGCTTTCCATATACCGTCGGTTGGTTGCATCTCGGTTTCAAGTTCCGCTGGATCCCTGCACGTCAACTGGAAGTGGAATGAACTTCCTGCTAAACCACATACGTGAACTTTACTAACTGTCCCCCCACAAACAGTTTTTTTAGCGTTTTGACACCGTAGGGAGGACACGGGTAGGACCCCGCTAGGGTCCGATTGCATGGTTTTCCCCCAGCAGCCACATCAGGTTTCACAACCTGGTCTCGCAGAAGCCTGGCCCGCGACTGATAGTCCTCACGTAGATTGAAGGACTGCTTACACAGTCCCTTCTGGGAGAGGGCTATGTAGCAGTCTGGAGATTCCCCGGTTTACCTGTGTAAAATTCTAACTAAAATTATTTCATTGTACACATAGGCAACCGGTGTGGTTTGTTGAACTTATTACTGAGTTCGAATGCTTGACTTGCTCATCGCCATTTTTGCTTGGTCCTCGTTACGGTTGCAACGCGCGACTGCCCTGTGTGCTATGCATCCTCCGTTCCCCTAGCTAGATCGTCAACGTTATTGTTTTTATAGATAGGAAACGGGGAATCTTTTGCTGCACCAATAAAAATTACCCTGCAACCCGATCTGCCTTTTCGAATCGCTCTCCGGGCTCCTGATACAGGCTACTCGCTAAATAGGTAGCAAATTGGTCGAGGAGTTACGGGGGCAATCGTCCCCGAGCGTCTATTTAGCTTGGGTATGTATTCAATACTCTACCGACGGCTTCGAGGAGACCCAGTCATTACATACCGCATTTTAACAGGGAAGGTTAGACCGGACATGAGCTAGCTATTTAGCCCGGCTAGTTTGCCTTGTCTTCGCGGTCATCCCATGTAGCTACACAAGCCGCGTCCGACTGGATCAGGGCGGAAACTCGGTTATCGCGTAGAGTTATCGAGTACCGGAATTCGCTTTCAGGAAATGTAGTCAGTGAACCTACGGTTAAGGGTTTTGAGCGTCAGTTAGACGCTCTTGGGTGGCAACATGAAACGTTTCCCTTCTCTTCATCATATCCATTTTCCAACTTTGAGTTCATCTTCTGTCATTCTCCTCACTCTTTGGTGTTATCCTTCATTTGAATGGCTTCCATTCCTTTTTGTCTTCCATTTTCGTTTTACGTCTTCCTTACTTCACGTGACCTACATAACGGGGACTGCTAGTGCAGGGAGCGTGGGCGGTAATTGCTTGACCAAGGTGTGGTCCGGGTGTCTCGTTTTAGATCCATCAAGACCTCGTAACACCTTGTCATTTCCTGGCACAGGGATCCGCTCAAGAAGGAACACTCAAGGGATTTTTTTATCGTTCCAGCCCCATCTGAATCTTCCAATAGCCACCTTGTATTTGCTGAAAGACTTTGGAAGACCGACGATCCAAAAAAGAACTTCATATGCTATCATGGCCATCAAACTATGATTATGATTGGAGCTAGCCTGCTGGATTTTATTAGTAGGCATAGGAGAGACAATGATTGTCCGATATTGGAAGACTTTACCGACGAGGATTTACTCCATTGTGCTCTCTCCCCCAACTCCTGTTGCAGTCTTCCTTCCTGCTTCAGCATGTTACAATGTCCATCAGAACATGCCCGGGTCAATCGCCACACATCCTTGACCTTGGGCTCACACCGGCAGGGTTAGATGTTTCCGACCTGACTGTTCTCCAACCAGTCGGGACAAGTGACCACTGCGTGCTTTTTTTGTTGGATGCGGTGTTTCACCACTCACGATCAGAGAATATGCCGTCTGAACTTCTTGCGTGCTGATTCACTCCGTTTGAAAACTGCTTCCGGCGCTATGGACTGGAGTATCTCTCCACACTTAGACGTTGATGATGCTTGGACCTTTTTGTACTACAAATTCACGTCACTCATAACTCGGGTCATTCCATTCTGCAAACAGAAGGGTTTCTCCAAAGGCTCTCCGTGGATTGATCGTGAGTTAAAATCCCTTATGAGCCCACGGCGCAAACTGTGGGACAAGTTCAGTATTACGCAATCACCTTTGGAATACCTTGATTACAAAGCGGTCAAGAATATCTGCACCATAAAGCAGCGTGAGAGGCGACAACAGTTCGAGTGTCCCTTAGCTGAGGAATCTTCAACCACTCCCAAGCCAGTTCAAGTTCAACTGGGACTCCAACGATAGGGTTATCCCGTGGATGTTCCTTCTTCAGCGAGTCGTTGATCCAGGACCTGGCAGACTGTAATACAGATGGACCTAAAACAAAGACCGCATCACACCCTGTCCAACCAATTAATACTCACGTATCCTGACCTAGCAGTTTCATAGCACGTCGGTCATGCGCTATATATCAGATTCGCGGCTAAGTGACTAACCTAGTGCGCACGGGAAAACACACGAAAATAAGCTAGAAAAGATTTATTGGATAGTAGCTTAAGTGGCTAAAGCTAAAAATAGGGCACCAGAGGAGAGCTTGCTAGGGAGGATGAACGTGTCGAGTGCGAGGACAAGCGCCAGGCAGCAACTCGCGTCCGATTGGCCGCAAAAGCGGAAGCTCGCGTTGCGTGTGTAATTCAAACCACCGAGAGAAAACTTCGAATAAGCAAACTGCCTAATTCCCTAATACATAAGAGCACTATAATTTTAGCATATTTTAGCATAATTTACAGTCGTACAGGGGAATCTACAGTCACTACACAGCCTTGTAATAGTCGAAAGAATACTAAGATGGTTTCAGCCCCTTAGTAAAGACAAAAAGTTGGAGAGTCAACTCACAGTCTAATCACAGTTGAGTTCGAATCGTAGGTTGCGCCATACCTGTGGCACACATCGAGCACGATGGAACTAGACGTTCGATAGTAATTCCGAGTCTAATATCCGACTGATTGAAATCCGTCTCAGCGCTCCAGAACCTAACTTACACTTAACATCTTGGGCAGTTTAATATGTTTTCCCTGGACTACCGTCGACGTCGTGGTGATCTGTTTTACAGCAGATGGATGCTACGAGGTGAGATGGGGAATGAACTGCAGGAGTTCTTTCAGCTCTGCGCTGATAGCTCTTGGAAACTGTTTGAGTCGAGGTGGGTCCGGATGCATTCCGATCTCACCCTATCCACTCGTGTGGTCAAGGACTGGAGCAGTTTGCCTGAGCTGGTCGTCAGCGCATAAAGTGAGGAAAGTTTCAAACTGTTGTTGGACTCTTATCTGCTGAATAAGCAAGGATATTGCTGTTTTCGCTGCGACCATAATCTTCCCCTGTGGAACACTGCCTCGCAACCTTTAGAGGCAGTCCTTGCTCTGAACGGGATGTAATGGAGCTGACACAGGATTTCCTATCTGCTCTCTACCACCCCAGTGAACTGAACTCCGGTTTGTTCGTCGTCCGCGAATGCAACGGTCCGATAATCCTTCTATCGCTTATCCTTAGTCGGTCGCTCCGGCTGGCGGGCTTATCGAATAGCTTCGTGGACCAGCACATTTGACAGGTTTCGGGTGGTTCGGAATGAGTGCAAGCTACACCTTAGATTGGCCTGGCTTAACTATGAGAAGGGCTTAGCTGGTACTGCCTCCACAAATCCCAAGAAGTTCTTCGCCTACGTTAAACGACGTGGTGCAAACTCGCCCATTGCAGCGTTGCTTCGAGGGGATGTGACCCATGCCTATAGCGACTATGACAAGGCATGCGTGCTTGCTGAGTAGTACTCAGGCGTCTTTGTCCGCGAAACAAATACGCCATGCAGAGAACTAGCTTCATGAGTCTCTGAGAACTCTTGTCTGGATGAAATTAGTGCAACTTCTTCTCATGTTCTCCGGTTGCTGAGAGAGGTAAACCCAACCAAGCTTCCGAGCCTGATTCTCTTCATCCAAAACAGCTGCACGAATTGGCAGCGTAACTCAGTGCTACTCTTACTTGTGTGTTTCAGAAATCACTCAGCACCTGAATCTTGAATCCCGAATAGAAGGGTGCTGTTCTGCCCGATATTCAAGTGCGGTGACAAAGACCTGCGGGCTATTTACAGACTTGTCAGCTTGACTAGCGTGGTGGCTGAATTACTTAAAGATTAGTAAGAGAACCGCTTAAATGATTATAACTTGCTTGGTGTCGCACAACGTGGTTTTCACAGATTTTCCTGTTTAACAAACTTCCTGGTAGCTCGTGAGAGCTGGGCTGAAGCTGTGGACAGTAGACCTGCAGTGGACGTGCTGTTCATTGACTTTGTCAAGACTTTTGACACTGTCCTCCATTCGCGACTCACTAAAGTTGAGGTCGTATGGGATGTCGTCGCGTTCTCCAGCGGGTGTCAGCTTTTCTGAATGAACGGGAACAGTGTATTCGTGTGGGAAACGGTCTTTCGTTTCGACAAGCTGTTCTTAGCGGCGTTCCGCAAGGCTCTGTCCTGAGACCGCGGCTGTTAACATTATATGTAAATGACTTGCCTGGGGAATTTGAGGTGCCATCGCTCTTATTTGCTGAAACTCTGGAATATAGTTAGTGTACATGGAAGTACTGTGGCTCTTCAACGGGCTCTGGACAGACTTTAGGAATGGTCTGCTTTGTGGTTGCTACCCATATCCGCGTAGGGGCGGGCGTTCTCGCGGTATACTCACGCGCGACCGGTGGTGGTCACGTGGCAGCGTAGCGCCGTTACGGCGTACACCGGGCGATTTATTTACTTTACATTGCCACCCATAACTCGGGTAAACTGTTCAGTGCTGCCTGTCGGAGCGCCTGATTCCTCCACAAGTTATGTGATCGATGGGAATGAACTCCCTCACGTGATTCATCAGGCTGATTTAGGTGTCGTTCACTGTTACACTCTACAATCTGGAGACAACTGAAAGAAAGCGGCCATTAATGGCTTTCGGATCTTGTGCTTTATCCGTCTTTCAGGACCCTAACAGCTATGTTTGTGTAGCTCTTCTCAGCTCTTGTGCGACCTCAAAATATTGCGTCCAGCCCTGTCCACCATGTCTTATCCGGGACAAAATAGCATTACCACACACCACCATATTTTAACTTGAAAAGTTGGCCTGGATTTTCCTGGCTAGTTAGTCCTGCTAGATTATCTGGTCTCCGCAGGCATCGCATGAAGCTGGATAAACCGCGGTCCGGCCGAATTAGAGCGGAGATTCGGTTAGCGCCTCGTCATCGAGCGCTGGAACTCGCTTCCAGAAATGTTGTCAAGGGATCTATGGGTAAGGGATTTGAGCGTCAACGGAATGCTCTTAGGTGACAACACGAAACCTTTCCATTTTCCTAACTCCCATCTTCATATTTCAGTTCTATTTTCGGTACTTTCCCTTCCCATTGGCATTACCCTTTTCTTTCAAATGTTTTTCTTTACTCTACTTTCTCCCTGTCTCTTACTTACTTCACGTAACTGGCATAGCAGAGACTGCTAATGTAGGGAACGTGGGCATTAACTGGTGGATCAGGGTGTAATTCGGGTGCTTTCGTTCTAGATCCATCATGAAGTCGGAGCACGCCCTATCAACTCCTGGATCAACGACCCGCTTAAGAAGGAACATTTATGGTATTTTCTTATCGTTCCAGTTCAACTTGAACTTGAACACACAATTCACATGCTCAACCAAACAATGCCCATGTGCCTTGCACTAACAGCCACCGCTGTGCCGCTCACGTGAATAAAAGAAAACGAAAGGAAATAAGGGCAAAGACAAGCTTATGTAAATACAAAAGTAATATTGAGATGGAAGTGAAAATGAATTAAGGGGGAGTAGGCCGAAATAGACGAGTAAAAGTTTAAAGCACGAAGGGGAGTATTTTAAACTGCAAACCGATGGCGTCAAGTCGATGTTCAAACTCTTTCACCGTCGGTGCCATTGTAACTCCTGAGTGCAGCGCGTTCCAATAACTGACCGTACGCGATAACCGAAAAGCTGCCTCAACCCAGTCAGATCGGGGTTTGTGCAGTAACGTGAAAAGTGGCCACGATATGAGCATGGCTTGACTGAACAATCCCTTACTAGGCCAAAGAAACTATTCTTATGCCTTAACAAATCCTCAAAGGCCGGTTGCGGAACACCTGCGCTGTCCATCTACGAGCCAGGTATTGTATTCTATGATGATGACGCCACAGCTTATGACCGCTCTACAGTTCTCCTCAATATACACGATGGGAAACACACTGGCAAACAGCCACGTATTTGCACATCCAGTATCTCTGGAACCTATCGATATAAATGCAGGTGCTACCTGGTGGGCTGATTCACACCGCTTGCGTAGCGCTGAAAGTAAATTGGACTGGAATCTCCCGGTTCATTTAGATCTGGACGATGCTGGAGCTTTTTTGTATTCCAATCTGATGTCAGTTATTGACCAGGTCGTTCCGGTTTCTAGAGTTAAAATTTTTTCCATATGCCTCCCTTGAATTGATCATGATTTAAGATCCCTCATGAAAAGACGACTCAAGTTATGGGATAGCTTCAAGTCTTCCCAGTTGTCGTCAGACTATTTCAACTACAAAACGGCCAGGAATATGCACCACAATGAAATGTGAGAAAAGACATCTTTGAACTTCGCTTAACCGAGGGGTCCATAACCATCCCCAAAGTTCTTTCTCCGTATCTGAAAAGAAGGATCAAAGTCGGCAATGAGATACACGCCTTGTATTCCTGCGAAGACGAGGCTATCCTTCACAAAGATTATGAAAGAGCCAGTATCCTCGCCTCGCAATACTCTTCCGTTTTTTCCATCGAGGTCCCGTTTACTCTCAGCTTTCCACCTTCCTCTCATTCTATATTAGAGCATTTAGAACTGTACTAAATTGCTTGCACAAGTGCTTTTGGAATAAGACTCCAACACTTCACCAGGGCCTGATGGACACTTTTGGGAAATACATCTCTGCGCCTGTTTAACAAGTCTTTCAGCGTTCTTTGACGCTGACCGTTTACAGCTTGCTTGGAAAATGGGTGTTGTCAAACCTATCTACGAATGAGGGAATCCTCAGGACCCGGGAACTACCGACCAATCTAGTTAACCTCAGTAGTTTGTAAAACCATAGAAGGAGTCACCAAACGAGCCTTGCATGTGTTTCTTGCGAAGCTGAATTTATTGTCCTCCGCTCAGCATGGCTTCAGGAAATCACGCTCCTGTACCTGCAATCTCCTTTTGGCCAGGGAAAATCGAGCACGCTCAGATGCTGGAAACCGTCTAGACATCATCTTCGTTGACTTAAGTAAGGCCTTCGACAAAGTTCGTGACGAAAGACTTCTTTATAAACTCCGTCGCATTGGTGTTTCCGAGGGGATACTTTTTGGATCCATGACTTCTTGCTCAGACGTAACATGCAAGTGCAGGTAAGCCAGTTCTTTTCCGCGCCTGTTTCCATAACCAGTGGGGTTCCCCAGGGCTGTTTTTGGCCCTGAGCTTTTTGACATCTGCATTAGTGACCTATCGGAGCTTCAAACAGATTGTTTACTCTTCACTTATGACCTCGAATTATGGCTAGAGGTCCTCAGCACTGAAGACGCTGACCGGTTACAGGCAAACATAGATCTGCTACACTGCTGGTCAGTGAAGTGATCGTTACCCATAAATCGCGAAAAGTGTTCTGTACTCCCTATCTTCACCTCTGCTCCACTTGACGCCTATCACCTTTGCGGTTTCCTGCTTAAGAACACCGCCTGTGAGATGGACTTCGGCGTACCAATATCTCCGGATATAAGCACAGCCCAAGACACCTTGAAGAAGGTCGCGGTTGCCGATAGGATGTTCTATGCCATAAGGAGATCGTTTTCTAAAATGACGCCAGCAATTTTCAGACCGCTGTTTGCATCCCATGTGCGCCCAATCCTTGAACCAGTGGCTTACCCTCTTACAAAGGCTGAGTACGTCCTGATTGAGAAACTTCAACGGCGTGCATCGAAGTCCATCCCCGTGCTCCGGAATCCTCCTTACTCACATCGGCTCTACTAGATGAACCTTTTCCCATGGATTACCACCATCATCGTGGTGACCAGATTTACGTCAGACCTATCTTAGGAGAACTGATGGGCAGTCAGCTACAGGAGTTCTCTCAGCTCTACGCCGATTGTTCTACTCGTACTCACCAGTAGAAACGATTTAAACCGCGGAGGCTCCGCGAACGCCTTGATGTCACCTTGTCCACCCATGTGGTGAACGTCTGGAACAGCTTACCTGAGCTGGTCGTTAGTGTTCAATCCGACGGATCTTTCAAAAGATTACTGGACTTATATTTGATTGGTGAGCAAGGATTTTGCGATCGTTGTGGCCCTTCGGAAACACCGACCGATTACAGGAAACGCGAAATCTACTGCACGCCTGGTCTATCAAGTGAGGTTTACCGGTCAACAATGATAAGCGCTCTGTCTTTCTGTTATAATCTTCTCACTAGACGCAACTCCAAAAATAACAATTCACTGCTCCGCAAAACTTCTAGCCCAACCGAAGGAAAAAGCAGAACGCCAATGACCCTGACAAATAACGTATTAATCGCAGCCAACGAACACTGTACTCTCAACTCTGAGGCAAAAGTCCAATTAGCCGGGTGTTTGAAAACGCACTGGTCCGCTCGATCGATTGCCTGATCGACCGCACGGGGTAGGCGATTCTCTTTAGCCCAGCTTTCAGTCACCATTATACACTTTCCCTTTTTTCTTTTATGTTTTTATCTGATTCCCGGATACCTTCCCTCCTGAAGCTGTTGCCGTTGTGTATGAAACTAGCCGGGGATTAAGCTGGAGCCTCCTGGAAGGGATTCTTCGCCTACCGGTGCATCGCCTTGGCTGTAGTGTTCTGGATTCAAATTCCGTACTCTGCGGTCTGGTATTATTTGTCTGATGACAAGGTTGTTCTACTGGCTCTGTAGGCAAGTTGAAGCTGTCTGTCAACAGGTCAAATGGAAGCTTGGCGGATTCTATTGCTTGTGGCTGGCACATTGTTGTTCGCAGTTGGATTGCATGACGTACCCATACCTGCGTTCCAACCAGCACGTCGTAAATGACGCTTCCGCGCTTGCACTGGATCGTTCCTGGCGTCCATTTTGCGTGTCCACCCCGATAATCACGCACAAGTACTGGCTGACCCGGTGTAAACGAACGTTGCTTGGCACCAAACCGCCGATTAAAATCACGTTCCATCTTTAGGTTCCTTTCACCAGCTATGGACTCTGAGGATGGCCGAACTGCATCATATGGCATGCGAAGTTTTCTGTGCATCATTGCCTCTGCTGGTGATATTCCACCCGGCGTTTGTGGATTTTGTGTAGATCGGTACAGAAATAGGAAGCGGTCAATCACCTCCTCTATGTCTCCCTCCCTCCTTGATTTGAGGAGAGCGCGTTTGAATGTATCCACAAACCTCTCTGCTTGGCCATTTGATTGTGGGTGGAATGGTGGAGACCGCACGTGTTTGATGGCGCAACGTTGGCAGAATTCCATGAATGTGGCCGAAGTAAACTGTGCTCCATTGTCCGTCACCAATGTTTCAGGGCAGCCGAACCTGCTGAAGATTTGTCGCAACCTAGAGACGGTTGCGCTGGTTTTCGTGCTTCTCATGAGGAACACTTCGGGCCACTTGCTATAAGCGTCGACCAATATGAGAAAGTTCTGGCCATTGATTGGGCCTGCAAAGTCTACATGAACACGACTCCAAGGTTTAGTTGGTTTAGGCCATGAGCGAAAGCAGAACTCTGTTCATGGCCAATAGTTACTAAGCCGTGGTGCCGCATTCATGTCGACTTTGCAGGGCCGATCAACGGGAGAAGTTTCCTCATTATAGTCGACTCATACAGCAAGTGGCCAGAAGTATTTCTCATGGATAACACCACCACCAATGCCACCATATCGAAACTGCGCCAAGCCTTTAGCACTTTCCCATCGGTGCTACGGAACTACTGGGCACTTGTCACATTGGATGGTTCTTGCTCAAGACTGCCCCTCAGGGAAAGGACCTGGGGTCAATAGTATCCTCTGCTTTCAAAACTAATTGCCATACGTTAAAGAAAACTGCAGCGGCGAACAGGATGTGAAATGTCATAAAGAAATCATTCTCTAGAATGACACCGCAAATACTCTTCATCTCCCATATCCGTCCCATCCTTGAATTCTGACTTCCAGCCATAGCCCCACTATGGAAGCATGAAAGTGACCAGATGGCAAACTTCGGTGGCAAGGCTCGGAATTTGTCCTTGGGCTACGCGAACTCTCCTATCCCACCCGACTCAAAAGGATGAACCCTTTCCCCTTCGATTATCGCCGGCGTCGAGGAGAATTGGGAAGCGAGTTGAGACAGTTTTTTACAACTACGACTTGGCAATTCGACTCGAAGTCACAGCTGGAAGCTTTGTAAACCGAGGAAGTTCAACATCCGTTCAGACGTTGCTCTCTCTACTCGTTCGCTGGACACGACCTAGATGGTGTGGAGCTACTTCCTGATGAGCGACTTCTTGACTTGGAGTATGCGGACGATATTGCCCTAATCTGTGACAGCCTCCAAACATGCCAAAGAGCACTGGACCGATTAGCACTGGCTGTCAATCGTTTTGGGCTATGCTTTGCTCCATCGAAATGCAAAGTACTTCTCCAAGATTGGCAGGGACCCAACCCTGCGCTAACGCTTGGTGGTGATCTGCTAGAAGTCGTTCAGGAATTTAAGTACCTGGGCAGCTATACTAGCACCAGTGGGATTGAAGATGAGGTTACGAACCGCATAGCAAAAGCTCGAGGTGCTTTTGCCAATCTCCGCCACCTGTGGCGTAGACACGACATTACTCTCGCCCTGAAGGACAGAGTTTACAACGCAGCCGTCCGTTCTACTCTCTTATATGGTTGTGAAACCTGACCCATCAGGTCGACTGACATGAAGAGACTCGTCACATTCGATCATCGCTGCCTTCGCAGCTTAGCTCATGTCTGGTGGGAGCACCGTGTGAGCAATGAGCGTGTTCGACGTCGCGTATTTGGTGCAGGAAGAGCGAGTGAACCGCTCAGCACCATTATATCACGCACCAGGCTCCGATGGCTGGGCCACGTGTTGCGCATGCCAGCACACCGACTCCCGCGACGTGCGTTGTGGGCGCGGTTGGAAGATGAGGAGGGGAGGCCAAGTGATGACTTGGTCGAGAGAAATGAAAACCCTCACTTCGAAGTTGGCGTCGGTTGGTGCATCCCGACTGCCTGGCTGGGGTCCTAAGGACGGTGAACACGTTTGCTTGGACACACTTGCTGATATGGCTAGGAGCCGGCACCAATGGCGTTTGTGTTGTGATTTCCTTTGCCCATCCCCCCTCCTGTTTAGTATCCCCCTCCAATCACGATCTCACCTGTTAAGCATAATATGATTCTCTTTTTACGGCAGCCAGCTGTTAGCTCTCCGGAACGATGTCCATCCGTTACTGGGGACTCAGCGGGCGTGCCACCGTTTGTTTTCCTTTTCTTGTCTTTTGTATTGCGGCACAATACCTGAGGTGTTTTCCACCTCCAGCTAACGTGTAATGATGATGATGATGGTAGTTAATGATTAGAATTGACTGCCGGATCCGATTGTTACTGCGCAGTCAGAACCGAGCTTCAAATGTTTGTTAGACATCTACCTACTGACTACTCCAGAGTCCTGCAGGGTTGATACTTCCGCATCCTGAGCGATGCCGCAACAATCACACCTACAATCATTGGTAGACCGGGAAGAGGAGCTGACACGGGACCTTCCTTATGCTCTCTACCACTCAATGAACATCCTACCCATCTTCAAATAATTTTCAATCCGGCCCACTCCCTACCCTCTTGTAGCAGGTCCGAGCGTGTTTGTAGTGATACATAAAGTAAGGAGGTCGTTTCCAGCCCGCAGCCTAAAGGAAACAAGCTTGTCTTGTACTCTGACGACGTGGGTTCAATCCTGCGTAAGGGCAGGACGACCCTCGCAGTATCCCACTTGCGACTGATGGTGGTTGCGCGGCAGCGAAGCGTCGGTACTGCGTACCGGCGTACTGCTGATGCCTGAGATCATTGTACTTCGGTTAAACGGTCATTGATGCTTCCTTTTTGCCTTCATGTTTCGTTTAGTGTGGTCTCTTGCTAGGTGGTTGTGATATGAACACCCGTCCATCTAGGAGGATTTTGTTTTGCAATGCAGATTCCCGGATGTATTACGACCTACATACACATCGGAAACAGAAGCCCTTGGAATCCTCGAACGGATGCATACTACATATTTTGCGATCCTGTCATTTCCCGACAGCAGTCCCTGAAGCTGGATCGTTGCCCTTGGGACGATCATTCACTTTCGGGTGACCACACTGCTTGTCGCGAGATCTCTCGAACCGAGCACACCGCATTCATCAGTTGTTCTTCACATCAGCAGGTTGAGGCCGACAGATGCCTCCATAGGCGCTGAGGATAGCGCCTGTCAACAGGGGAGTAATGTAGTAGTTCTGGGCGTGAACTTTTACTGATCCCTAATGTGATCGTTGTACCTCGGTTAAACGGTCATTATTGCTTCCTTTTCTCTTTGCCTCCACTTTTTTATTTAGTGTGCTTGTGATATAAGCATCCAGCCGCCTACGAGGTATTAGTTTGCATTGGAGCTCTCCAGGTCTATTACGACCTACGTGGATATCGGACACGGAAGCCCTCGGAATCCTCGACCGGACGCATACTACCCCTCGTCCTAGTTTAAGTAGTGCTGCGCGTTTTCTACATTTTAAAGACCGCATTCATATAGTTTTCAGCACAGGTGAAATTTGCTGGCGTATTTCGACGTTCCAAGGTTTTCCGTCGCCGTCATAACCAACCGAGCGTGTGTTTCATGGCCGGCAATCTTCAAGCTGAGACTGAATTCCTTACGGGTGTTGTGGAGGGTAAGTATCTTTATATTCTAGGTTTACCTACGCCAGGGTTTTACGGTCGACCATGGACATACCCCCAGCGCAAAGAACTTTTTCGGAGGTAACCCATCATTTGATATTTCTTTTTTTAGAATGAACCACATGGGGATGAACGCTTACCTGTACGCTCCAAAGGATGATGTAAAGCATCGACAGTCCTGGCGTGATTTATATACCCCGGCTGAAGAAGAACAACTTCAGAGTTTAATAAACGAATCTACTGAGGCTGGCGTCCTGTTTATTTTCTCGTTGTCGCCAGGCCTAGATGTAACCTTCTCAAGTGCAAAGGAAGTTGAGATCCTTAAGAAAAAAGTTGACCAAGTAGGTTCCCAAGAACTTTTGTCGTGTGTATGTAGCTGATAACGTTCACTGTCTGTTTTTAGCATCTTCGGTAGGGCTTTTGTAAATAGGACTGTTTCCTTAAATGGTCAAGCTGTTTTGCAGGTGCCCCACAAGGAAAAAATGTGTGGTACTTGCAGCTTTTACAGTGATTCCTTCGCAGCTGTCTGCTCGTTGTGATCGGATTTAGCATCTTGAACTTGAATTTGATATTAAACGTTTTCTTGCTGCTGACCCGAGTTCCCTCGCACCTGCAGTATTTAAGGATGGCAGTCAGGTCATCTGCAAAGCACACATCCCTGCCCGAACAACTTTGAAAGGAAAAGACCATTCCAACTAATTGAAGTAAATCATAGTGGCAAAATACAAGAATAGCAGTCGCACCACAAGGGTATTTAACTAACGCCTATGGTGGCAAAATTACTAAGCTTACTTCTCATTCGTCGCCTCACTGCGGAACCGGAATCCCAGAATAGGGAAGAGCAAGCAGGTTTCTGCCCAGGATGGGCTGTATAGAACATGAATTTACTCTGCTGCAGGTGCTAAAACACCGCTAAACGTGCCGCAGACCGCCAATAGTAGCTGTGTTCTTCGACTTCAAGAGTGCGTTCGACTCAGTCGATTGGTCTAATATGTTCGAATTGCTTGCACTGGAAGATGTTCCTACAAAATATGTGAGCATTTTACATGCCCTGTGCTCGAATACCACAGGCGGCCTCATGGTCTACGGTGACTAGTCACTTGTCTTCCGACCATAAGTGGCGTTCGTCAGGGTTGCTCAATTTGGAACAATTAGATCCCTTTAGTAATTTGACTAAAGCCATAATAAGACGAAAACTAGCAGATGTTAACATTTCCTAATCCCTCTTCAGTGCCAACCCTGATAACACCATCGAACAGTCGACTGTCCGATTTCCGTCCGCTTCCGGATTGAAATCAGTATGTGGAAAATACAAGACACTTGACACTTTTAACAACTGTACCGAACTCGGTCACTCGGTGGACATTCGAGCTATCAAGGAAAACAATACAATTAGACTATGTACGACGACAGGTAGGGTTAGATCAGAAAAGTTAGAACAGGGCGCAGGACAGGCGTGACACCCTAACTGTCGTCTTATATGCTTTCATGTTATTGTGTTGGCACTGAAGAAACAATACGAAGTGTTAACATCTGCTAGTTTTCATCTACTTATGGCTTTATTCGAGTTGCTCAACTTCCCTATTTTGATTAACCCCGTCGTGGACTCCACCATCGAATTTTCCCTTGCGGAATCTCACGATGCTGGCGATCAATTGCTGTCTTGCGGAAAATTTATTAGTCTTGATTATGCGGACGATATTGTCTTGCTGCTTAACGATGTTGTGAGTGGCTCAGTCAGCCTTGAAACAACCTCTATAATGTTCCCATCATTTGGTATACACTTCGCATCTTCACATTGCAGGACAACCAGCCACTTGATGGCCCCTTGATAGCGATGTACTCGAGGTAGTTGATCAGTTCACTTGCCAACTGCATCAGCAGTGACGGGGGCATTACCACTGGTGTCATTTCACGTTTTACAAAACCTAGAACAGCCTTCTTCAGTCCGCGACATCTGTGGCGTCGGTGTGGTGTTTACCTCGGTCTGAAGGATTGTGCACAAGACCACAGTGAGAGCCGTCCTACTTGGCGCCGACTTGGCGCCTTCGGTCTGATGATCCGAGACCTCTTGAGGTCTTTGATCATCGCTACCACTGCAGCATTACTGGTGTCGAATAGCAGCGGCATATTCGCAACTATGGTGCGGGTAGGCGAGCGTTAGGCTGTGATAATCAGGCTAGTTTCCTATAACAGATGACATGGAATGAGTTGCGTTGGCTTGGTCACGTACTACGTATGCCTGGTCACCGCTTACTGAAGATAGCCTTGTTTTTTTGTTGGGTGTTGGATGGCTCAAGATTTGAGGTGGGAAAAACTTCACTTGGCACCGGAAAATAAAGTCACTGATTACTAACTTGGCGGCGATTGGTGCGTCTCGCCTTCCCTGCTGGAATCCACACGATCCGTCTTAGGCTTGGATAGAGAGGTTGCAGAATATGGCTCGCAGTTAGCATTATTAGCACTTCTGTTCTCACCTTCTACTTGGTCTGCCTGTTTAAAATGTGTTTGGTGCTGTTATTCGCGTGATGATAGCTAATTATGATGCGGGGTAGCAAAAGCCGCGAAGAAGCGGTCTCAACTGACGTCGCCTTATCTTTACATAAAAGCTGACTGTTTATTACGGTATGTCGTTGACTTCGTCATTGCGCTCTGACGAAGTCACCTAGTTTGGTGATGAAACCTTTGCACCCCACTTACGAAGCTCGGCAAACAAGTGAACTCAGGGTTTAACCTTTTACGCCAAGGTCCCCTCTTCTATCCCGCCCATTCGTCCTTCCTTAGGTCGCTGTGGTTGTAAGGCAGCGAAAGGCATCAACAGTACGCCGGTACGCAGTACTGACGCTTCGCTGCCGTGCAATCACCATCATTCGCACGTGGGCTAAGGCTACTGCGAAAGCCGCCCTGCTCCTACGTAGGCTCGAACCCGCGCCGTCAGTTTACAAGATAAGCTTGTTACCTTTAGGCTGCAAGCCTGCAGCGGAACATCAGTTCAATTGGCTGACGTACCGCTTTTGTTGTTGTTGTTGATGATGATGATGATGCGCATATTTCCGTGTTACCTCAAGGTCGAGACTTAGAAGTGTGCCTGCTTTTTTCCCGACACCTGGACACTTGCCTACTTTTAGCGCTCCCTGCACCTGTATTATGTATTGGAATCGGTTCAGGTAATCAATCAAATCACACGCTTCGCAACGGCTCCAGAAGTCCAAGGTAAAAAGCCAGACTTACAAGCAGGAAGTATAATTCCGGGACAAACGGACGATTAACAGTCGCCCAACTAGCAGAAGTGTTGACTGGAAGGTCAAAAGTGCAACGACTGAAAATATGGAGAGAACGACTGATGATGTATCTCAAAGGGAACAATCAGCGGACACAGCGTAACAGAACAAGTTTCCCAGAGTAAAGATCAACGATATCAGCAAAAATGAACTATGCATTGTTTCTAGTTTAGATAAGTCTGGGAAAATGAGTCAATCAAGGGAGGTTAACCTCCCAGATTCGTGAGGAGCAAGCCGGGTTTCATCGTGACCGGGAATTCCTCGATCACATTCACACTACGTCAATTGCTGGAGCACTGTCACATATATTGGCGGCCCGCCGTTGCCGTGTTCCTCGAGACCAAAGGTGCCTTCCATTCGGAGGATTGACGTATCTTTTCGGACTATCTGCCAAGCATAGGTGTGCCCAAGAGGTATGTAAGTATATGTGAGGGCTTTACGCGCGTAGCTCGGGCAGAGTGAGGGCTTACGGCAAGCTGTCGCTCCCCTTCAATATCTCCGGCGGTGTAAGGCAAGGATGCCTGCTGTCACCTTTCCTCTTCAACTTCGCTATTGACGAATGTGGCATCTGCGCTGTTTCAGTCCAACGCTAGCCAGTCATCGATTAAATTGTCCCTATTGGTTGGATCCACCACACTCAGTCTGTGGGTCCGTTAATACCAGCTAACCATTGATTAGACTGTCTGAATTTATGCGAATCGTCGTCTTTGTGACGACACAATACATTCTTTGTATTGCTGCAACTGACTTGTTCTACTTTCGTGTGCTACAGGCCGAATACTATGTACCACTAAGTGTCTTGGTTCAGTACGTGCAGAGTTGTAACACTGGCGACAGAGATCAACTTTGGATACCTTTGCTGTGAGCCAGCTCACTCCACCTTAACCCTTTTTGGAAGGATGCATCTTGTAAGCCAACTTTAGCGCATTGTATTCGCTGGAAGAGAACCTTCTGCGATTACCTTGAACTATTCTCAGTAACAAATCCTCACCGAAGCTCAGTCTGTCAAATTCCTGAGGCAACATTTTAGTGCAGAAGGTCAAAGGCATTTTGATGCACTGCGTTTGTCCCAAAACACATCTTTGTCCGACAGTCTTAATGCACTCGATTTCCCTTGAGGGCCGCGGCAGCATGTCTTCACGGCACGCCTGAGTTTTTCCGTTACGATTGCGCGAGGAAGATGTTAATGAACTCATCAGCCATATACAACAATCCCTTCCAGACTGCCGTTATACTGAAATTACCCCCACGAAGTTTGGAGAGAACATAGCTATCCAGTGTCTATTGGTTGGTATTTGGGACGATAAAGCCAAGGAATGGCTACTTTTGGAAGACGAGGAGGAAGCATGTGCGCTGGTCAGACAACGCGAAAACTTGGTGCAACAGTTGGTTGACTATGAGAACGCTTCTCTTCCCGACGCAGTTCCCGCTGTTAAATCGCATCCTCAGCTAACCGTTAAACGTTCTTTTACTTGCTACCGATGCAGTGAAAGACATGAAAACGCTACTGACTGTAAACACAAGCAATCTATCTGTCACAAATGCGGCAAAGTTGGACATCTTGCACGCGTATCCTATTCGACGGTTTACCAGCGATCGGTACCCCGCCCTGCACAAAATACTGTTCGTTCTGTGGAAAATTCTGACGAGTCCATATCGTATTTAATATCACTCACTGCCACATCTTATCATGGGCATACCCCCATATATTTTAGAGGTAATCATAGAGGGCCGGCCAGTGCGCTTGGAAATCGACACCAGGGCATCAGTCACCTTGATCACCTGAGCTGATTCTGACACTGACTCAGTTTACGTTACGTTCTTACACGGGAGAAGCGCTCGATGTATTGGGTGTGTGTGATGTGTAGGTAAATCATGGAAGCGATACCTTGACTCTTCCCTTAATCGTGCTTAACACCGACGGCCCGAACCTGCTTGGGAGGAATTGGTTGAAACACATGCCGGAAATACTACGAAATGTCAAAAAGGTGGACCGCATTCCCGATTTGCCCACACTTTTGAAAGCTTTTGCTACTGTTTTTGATGCAAATCTGCCTGGGAAATTACGTGATTTCCACGTTCGTTTCAACGTCAAGCGACGTACTCAAGCGAAATTTTTCAAAGCACGAAGCTTGCCTTTTGCGATCCGTCCGAAGGTAGAGTCGGAGCTGGAGCGCCTTCAAAAAGACGGAATAATCTCCCTTGTACGCCACTCATCCTGGGCTGCACCGATCGTTCCGGAACCAAAGCCAGATGGTCGATTTGCATTTGTAGTGACTACAAACTGATGGCTAATCAAGCGACGACTACGGAACACTATCCTATTCCACGAATAAATGGCCTCTATGCAACCTTATCGGGTGAACAAAAGTTCTCCAAACTTGATCTGAGTCACGCTTATTCGCAAGTGGAGCTCCACGAATCTGCTAAGGAAATTACGATTATCAATACATATTTGGGGTTGTTTCAC
Organism: Dicrocoelium dendriticum; assembly: GCA_944474145.2. Lineage (NCBI taxonomy): Eukaryota > Metazoa > Platyhelminthes > Trematoda > Plagiorchiida > Dicrocoeliidae > Dicrocoelium > Dicrocoelium dendriticum. The sequence continues at coordinate 90,098,579 of OX104065.1, read as the reverse complement.
TATAACCGGTTACCGTTCGGAATACACTCTGCAGCGGCGATGTTTCAGAGGATTGTAGACAATTTAGTGAAAGGTATACCTGGAGTGTGTGCTTAGTTGGACGATATCTTGCTTACTAGCAGTACGGATTACGATCATTTGACAGCACTCACTATTGTTTTGGAGCGCCTCCAAGAGAGCAGACTTAAGCTCAACGAATCCAATTGTGCCTTTTTCCCCGATATCGTTGAGTACCTGGAGTTTGCTTTGGACAGACATGGATTACATCCATTACGGGAGAAAATTCAACCCATTCTCGATTCGCCGACAACGCGTAACATTCCCGAGTTGCAACCATTTCTCGGGATGGTATCTCATTACAGTCGATTTTTGCCTATCCTAGCAATTACTCTCGCACCATTGTATGCATTACTACATAAGAATACCCGATGGCTGTGGTCACCAAAACAACAAAATGCTTATGCTGCTTTCAAGCTGGCTATAAGTAAGGCCAATTTGCTGCTACACTTTGACCCAAAGAGGCCGATTACTGTCCGGTGCGACGCATTACCCACAGGGCTCGGAGCCGTGCTATCTCACAAATTGCATGACATAACCGAACGACCAACAGCTTTTGCATCCAGGAACTTGGCACCAGCGGAGAGGAATTACGCCCAGCTAGACAAGGAAGCCTTACCAGTTATCTTTGGGGTCAAGTAAGTTCACCAATCTCTTTGGGGAATCAACTTTGAACTTTTTACAGACCAAAAACCGTTATTAACTTTGATCGGTGTGGAAAAGAGCATCAACCAGATGGCGTCCCCTCGTATGCAACCTTCGGCCTACAACTACAAAATTTGATATGTTCCTGGGAAAGCGAATGGAGTCACCGACGCTCTGAGCCGCATACCGTTAAGTCAGTTACCCAATTGTGTACTGAAACCCGCTGAACCGGTTAATTTGCTTTATCATTTAGAGGGAAGTCCGGTGCTAAGCGAGGACATCCGTCATGAAACCGAACGAGACACACTACTTACCAGGATCAAGCATTTAGTCATCCAGGGATGGCCTGATAAATGCGAGCCGCAACTACTACCATACTTTACTCGATACGCTGAGCTTAGTCTTGAAGGATGTTTACCCTGGGGATCCAGAGCGGTCATACCTTCTCCTGATTGCGTCTACAAGAGCTGCACGAAACTCACACAGAAACAAGGAAGATGAAAGGACTTGCGCGATCTTATGTGCGGTGGCCTAATGTTGACAGAGACATTGAAGAGTTAATCCGACACTGCACACAAAGAAGTGCCCCTCATGTACCATTCAACACATGGAAATGGTCCAGTAAACCATGGGAGCGTGTACATGCTGACTTCTTCGGCTCACTCGAGGGGAAGCTGTTTCTTCTCTTGATCGACGCTAACTCGAAATGGATCGAAGTTTTCCCCCTAACACGAGCCACGTCAGAGGCTACGGTTTCATGCATGCGAACGTGCTTTATAACTTTCGGTATACCACACACGTTGGTGACAGACAATGGGTCCGTGTTTACTAGTTAGGAATTTCAGGAGCTTCTGAAAAATAACGGCATACGTCATGTGAAGTCGACCACTTACCACCCAGCTTCTAATGGATTTGCTGAAAGGGCAATCCAAACGGTCAAGAACGGGCTACGAAAACAAGTGCCGGCTCCATTGTGAACAAGGTTGAACAAATTCCTTTTTGGTTATCGCTCCACACCGAACGAAACGACTGGTAAGAGCCCCGATGAACTAATGCTCGGGCGTAGGTTAAGGACACGGTTAGAATTGCTGTTTCCCGATCAGGTGCTAGGTGTCGAGGCCAAACAAGATAAGCCTAAGGCCGAGTATGATCGGAGGGGGGTCGATCGACAACTATGTGAGAAGGAACCGGTTTATATCAAGTTGCCTAACGAAACGAACTGGCAACTTGGAGATCTCTGCGAAGTTGCAAGACAAAATACGGATGTGGCTCAACCAGATGGCAGGGTAAGCATTCGGCACAAGGACCATATCCGTCCCTGCTCTGTCGTGGTTCGGCCAGCCGACGCATCAACAAGCCCAATCACTGATTTGGAAGAGGTGCAGGAAACCAATCAATCGGAGACTCCGCAATGTTGCCGCTCAGGCAAGTACGCCGACCAGTTGATCGATACCAGGCCATCTAGGATAGTTCCAACTAAAAAAAGAGAAATGTGGCATCTGCGCAGTATGTCAGTCCAACGCTAGCCAGTCATCGATTAAATTGTCCCTATTGGTTTGATCCACCAGACTCAGTCTGTGGGTCCGTTAATGCCAGCTAACCATTGATTAGACTGTCTGAACTTATGCGAAGCGTTGTCTTTGTGGCGATACAATACATTCTGTGTATTGCTGACTTGTACTACTTTCGTGTGATACAGGCCGAATACTTCGTTCTACTTAGTGTCATGGTTCAGTACGGGCTGAGTTGCAACAACGAAGTCATGGTGATCGCGTTCACAGGACACGACTTAGAAGGTGTGGAGTTGCTCCCAGGTGAACGACTTTTTGACTTGGAGTATGCTTACGATGTTGCCCTCATTTGTGACCGCTCCCAAACCTGCAAGCGGCACTGGACAGATTTGTACTGGCTGTCACATGTTTCGTGCTATGCGTTGTACCCCTAAAGTGCAAAGCTTTCCTCACAGATTGGCACGGACCGCCTCTTGCGCTGATCCTTGGTGGGATCAGCCAGAAGTCGTTCAAAAGTTTATCCACCTAAGTAGTTGTATCAGCGCCTTTGGAATTGAAGACGAGGTCACAAACTGTATAGAAAACGCGCCTCGTGTTTTTTTAACCTTTGCCACCTATGACGCCGGCGCGACATCACTCTCCTCCTGAAGAGTATAGTGTACAATGCAGCCGTACGTTGGACGCTACTGTGCGGTTGTGAAACCTGGTCCATTAGATCAGCCGGCACAAAGAGGTTAGTTACCTTTGACACTGATGCCTTCGCAATTTAGCTCATATCTGTTGAGAACACCGTGTGAACAATGAGCGTGTTCTACGTCTTGTTTCTGGCGCAAGAACAGAAAGCGAACCGCTCAGCACCGTTATTTCACGCACCAGGCTCTGATGACTGGGCCACGTGTTACGCATGCCAGCTCACCGACTACCTCGACGGGCGTTGTTTGTGCACCGGGAGTGCGAATGGTAGGAGAGGAGGGGTGGCCAAGTGATGATTTGGTCAAGATGGATGAATGCCCTTCGAAGTTGGCATCGGTTGGAGCCTCTCGACCTCCAGGTTAGGGATCGAAGGACGATGTACACGTTTGGCTGGATACGCTTGTTGACATGGCTAGGAGCTGACCTCAATGGCCTTTATGTTGTGCGTTTCTTTGTCCCTCTCTCTCCCGCTTAGTCTCTCCCTCCAACCATGATCTCAATTATAAAGTATAATATAACTTCTTTTTTGCGACACAATAGCCGGCTGTTAGCTTTCCGGAACCATGTCTGTCCGTTACTGGGGACCCAGCCGGCTTGCCACTGTTTCTCGTTTTTGTTCTTTTGTATTGCGGCACAATAGCTGAGGTATTTTTAACGTTCATAGTGATGTTGATGAGGTTAACCACAACAATACTTGTTTTCAAGACTGGCTATTTGTAACTCTGCTTTCTTGGGTTCAACTTTAGCGACTTTACGTCGGGCTCGATCTATCCATCGACGAGAGTGAAAGTTGATATTTAACTTTTTCTTCCGATGGAGTGGAATTTACAGTACTCTTGGATGGAGTAACAAAAGTGTTAGTGTAGTATGTCTAACGGAATTGGTCGGTGACTGACATCGTACACTGAGTTCGCTAGCCTTATGCATAACTGGTTGCGGTGCTGAGTCCACGTTTCGTCATTTACCAATACATGGTAAAGTGCTCATCCTCGGCGAGTGGTAACAACGGCTTTAACCCATTCATTGTGCCCGCGTCTGTAATCCCGATCGTTTACAGGTGTTCCATAAAGCCACGATGCTCTTTAGTTGTGGAAGATATAGGTGCTTCGCTCCTCGGGATGAGGGCATCGTGCACTGTACGCAATCTGCGGCCTGACGGAGCTTCGGCTGGAGAACGACCATCGGGCGTTCTCAAGTTGGGAGTAGTTCAATACCCAAACAAGAAAGCTTGTGGTATCTCATCGGTAGTCCCCTCCCTACGCGACTTCAGGATCGCTCGCTTGAAGGTATGGACGAAGCGCTCAGCCTGACCATTCGATTGAGGATGATAAGGCTGGGCCTGTATGTGTTGGATGTTCAGACGTGAACAGAAATCCGCAAATTGGGTTTAAGTGACTTGGGATCCATTGTCTGTACCAATCACGTCTGGCAGACCGTGATGGATGAAGATGTTTCGAAGGGCGGACATCGTGCTAGTTGTGATCGCTATACTGAGTGCTTCCATTTCTGGCCACTTGGAGTAGGCGTCAACGACGACGACGTACAACGCCGTAGATTGGGCCAGCGAAGTCCAGCTGAATCCGGAACAATGGATCTCGAGGCGGTTGCCACGGAATCGGTTCTTGCGTGGTGGATACTTTGGCGGCTTGCTGATACTTAGAGCACACACGAACCAATTGTTGTGTGTCTTCATCCATACCGGGCTTATATACGTAATCACGTGCAATGCTCTTCATTCTGCTGATGCATTGATGACCAAAGTGAAACTGACGGAGAACAGCTGGTACCACCACTCCGTCGGCGAACATAAGGCAAGAATCAACAGTGGACAATGATTCGCGACGACAGAAAAGCTGATGCAGTTCACCCGCAAGTTTCTCCGTAGGCCAGTACGTTCGGGTAAAGAAATGGCATGTTGAAGAACCGGATCGCACGCGGTTGCGTGTCGAACATCGGTAGGGGTAACTGGAATTGCGCGGACGGCATCTGAAAGTTGTCGACGGATCTCTTCCTCGACGCATGTAGTCACAATCAATACCTCATCTTCGGGTGCCCGATGGTTGCTGATAAGGCCAGATAGAGCATCGGATTGTCCGAAATCCTCGGTACGACGGTACTGGATGGTGAAATCATACCCTATGAGGATGGTTGTCCAACCTTGAAGACGATTTGCAGAGTATGTATGAATAACCTTCTTGGCTCCAATGATCGAAATCAACGGCTTGTAGTCTGTGAGCAGCGTGAAGTGTCGGCCAAGCAGGAACTTGTGGAATTTCTTGCCAGCAAAGATTCTAGCCAAAGCCTCATTTTCAATTTGGCTGGCATTTTTCGCAGCTATTGTGAATGCACGCGAGGCGTGAAACTTGGCCTTTTCAGAACCATCTGGGAAAACATAAGCAATGGCGACGCATAAGCCGTAATTGAAAACATCTGCTGCGACCACAATTGGCATCTTTGGATAGATAAATAAATAGTTTATTCTCGATAGCATCGAGGCGCGCCTTATCAGGCATGATCAAATTTTACAGACAATGCTTCGCAGTAGGCATAATGTTACATGCATAAATGGGGAAAGTACATGTGGGGAATACATCGTAATGCTTCAGCAGGTAAGCTGAGCAACGACTTGTGCTTGACATATGCAGCTTCACATTCTGCGGACCTGGCCCATTTTGCGTACTTTTGCAGGAGACGGTTCAGTGGAGCCCGGAGATTGTGCATGGCCGGCAGGAATGCACTGTAGTATGCGATCAACCCAAGGAAAGATCGTAGTGTGGTGAGTTCCTTCGGAGCAGGCATTTGCTGAATCGCTCGTATGTTTTCAGCACCTGGGTGACGACTGTCAGTGTCGAAGTTGAAGCCGAGGTACTTTATCGACGGGAGGAAGAAATGGCATTTCTCGGCTTAGAGGCGGAGTCCAAATTTCTGGATGCGATCTCGGAGCTCTTCCGTTGACCTGTGCATGATGACAATGTCGTTCAGATATGCCATTGTACCTGGTGCGCCAGTAATCATGGTATCAGTCACTTGTTGGAAGATTGCTGGGGCGGTTTTGACACCAAATGGAAGCCAGGTGTATTGAAAGAGCCGTCAGTGGGTATTGATCGTAAGGCGTCCATAGAATTCATGTGCCACTTCGACTAAATAAATAAATCGCCAACTGTGCGCCGTAACGGCGCTTCGCTGCTACTCGACCACCACCAGTCGCGCACGGGCTGTGTATACCGCGAGTACGCCCACCCTACGCGGATTCGAACCGGTGACCTTGTGGTTGCAAACCACTCAGCCACCGGCCGACCCACTTCGATTTGCAGGTACGCTTCCGCCATGTCTTACCTAGCAAAGCAAGTGTCACTATTAAGTATGGTGAATAAATCCTTTGGGACCGGAAGCGGGTGGCAATTAGGTTTTTGGGCGGACTTGAGTCCTGTTGAAAAATCAGCACATACCCGGACAGATCCATTAAGCTTCTTGACCACAACAACAGGAGCGGCCCAGGCGGAATATGGGACAGGCTACAAGACTCCAATTTCCTCCAAACGTTTGTTTGACAATCGACAGAGCAGCGTAAAGTACTGGTCCTTTCGGGCGGAAGATAGCTTGGTTATTGGCTCTTAGTTAAAGCATGACCTTAGTGCGGGTGCAGAGATCAAGTCCCTCCTTGCAAACGTCGTAGAACTGATGTTTGGTTTTTTGTGTTAGGTCCGATGTTGGACCGCACTAGGATGCAGATAGAACGAATTTGCAAATCTATGAGACCAAGAGGTTCAAGCGTTTAGTCCAAGAAAGTCGAGATCGGAAACGTAACAGACTGCCTCGATGGTGTTTCCACGGAAGGACACTGAGCAGTGTAGCCGTCCACTCAAACGCACTGAGACACCGCAAGCGCTGGTGGCTGATCGGCTGGATGATTCGATCGTAGGACTACCAAGAAAGCCCCAGAGCCTCCTCGAGATAAGGTGATGTCAGAGGCTGTGTCAAGTTGCAGGCGAACTGGATGTCCATTGATATGAACCAAGACATACCTCCGGTTGTCGGCGGCATTGAGTTGGAGTGTGGCGAATAAACGAGATGATCTTCCGATCGTTTTGGGAATTTGCCCACTGTGAGACTTAGGAACTTGGGCTTGCCTGGTCTTGTTAAGTAGCAACAACTGACAAATCTTTATGTCCGATTGCTTGACAGCCTCGGAGACGGTGTTATCTAGACGTGCAGAACTTGTGGCAGTGCCACGAACCACAGTAGCGATAGACGTAGGAGGTTTCTTCGGACTGGAGTGCCTAGCAGTGGCTGACGGCGATGGTTTTTTCTACTTGGACTGAGTAACAGCAACCATGGGCATAGAACGAGGTCTGTCAGTTTACTGAATCCTTTCAGAATCGTGCTTCAGATTGAGTTGCCACTCGCATTCGTGCATCAGTTGTGCCAGTCTGATGTCGGGTTCCGAATCGATCTTAGACAGTAATCTGGTTCGCAGATCTGCATCGCGTGGTGACTAGAGACCACAGACGAAAATTAGGCATCGAACCTGATCTTCAGTAAGAGATCCGAGCATGAAACGGCTACATTCACCATTGTAGGTGCCAGCGTAAATGACAAACTCATCGGCGTCCCGCTTGACTACTTGGAGGCACTAGAAGCGAGTGTTGAACAAGAACGAGGTATCCCCGAAAATCGGCACCAGTGTCTGTACCATATCTTTGAAACTGCGTTTTCGCGATTCGGCAGGTAGGATGAAGTTCGTGTTCCGGACATGTTCTCCTGGGCCCAATTTCCTGGGAGCTGGACGGACTTTGGTCCCGTCATCCCGGTTGGCCAGTTCAACCGAGAAGATATCCTCACCGCTTGTACCATGACTCGAACGTCACGCCAGTTTGCTGATCATACTGGCAATTAGCTGTGTTCTTAGCGATCTCATCCACTGTGTGCAATTCTGCTGAATGCTGAAGGAGGATTTGGAGACCAGCGTCTCCATTAGCTTGGTCTAGGCTTGTATCATCTGCTTCAAGTCTGCATCGGCAGCCATGGTTGAGGAGAGTAAACCAACACCTCTGTCGCCAAATATGTATGAGAATCGGTTCAGATAATCAATCAAATCACACGCTTTGCAACGGCTCCAGAAGTCCAAGGTAAAAAGCCAGACTTACAAGCAGGAAGTATAATTCCGGGACAAACCGACGATTAACAGCCGCCCAACTGGCAGAAGTGTTGACTGGAAGGTCAAAAGTGCAACAGCTGAAAATATGGAGAGAACGACTGATGATGTAAGTATCTCAAAGGGAACAATCAGCGGAAACGGCGTAACAGAACAAGTTTCCCGGAGTAGAGATCAACGACTTCAGCAAAAATGAACTATAAATTGTTTCTAGTTTACATAAGTCTGAAAAGATGAGCCAATCTAGGCAGGTTAACCACCACAACAATCAGTTCCTTGATGAAAATCTGTTTACTACGTAAATTTTGGTCCTTTGATCATGACAGTACATGCGCACGGTTTCTGTTCATAGTTGTTGCTAGTCCCGTCACCTCTTGTTTATCGGCTGATGATGCGTCGTTACAACTGCAGCAAAACTAGCGGAATTCCTGCGTGCTCAGCATCTAGTAGTCCGACTATCTCTTGTGACATTCCTCTGTGTGATCAATGACAACGCGTTATGGAGATTAGTTCGTTTCTTTCACGACCCAGGTATATGGTTGTGAGGACATTGCTGAACCAACGTCTCTATTTGGTGGTCGATACTCGGCCAATAAACGTAGCTTCGGACGGTGGCTTTCATTCATCCTGCACCAGGGTGCCTCGCGTGAAATTGACGTAAGACGATCGGTCAAAGCGAAGAGGGGATGACAATACGATCTGCGAACATTAAATAGGAATCAACTATGAACAAATTTGCTCCATAAGGATAAAGCTGTCGTAGGTCTCCAGTTGGTGCTCTCGTGGGCCATCGGTTGCGAACACAATTAATTGCTTCCTGGAGGACAGGATCGATGCTCCTTTCTCTTTTGATGTCACGGAGAGTGACCGGAACCGCACGAACAGCGTCAGCCAGGTGCGAACGAACATCCGATTCCATGGAGATTGCTGCGATAATGGTATCTTCCTGCTCCTGTCGATTTGCACTGATGAACCGAGGCAAGGCGTCTGCCTGACCGAATTCATACATTTGCCGGTAACAGATTACAAAGTCATAGTTCGATAGAAAGGTTGCCTAACGCTGCAGTTTGCTGACAGAATATGTCGGGATACCCTTATTAGAGCCGAAAATAGCGAGTAACGGCTTATGATTGGTCAGTAAGCTGAAGTCGCGGCCATAGACCATCTTATGGAACTTTCTCACGGCAAAGCCTCCTATTCGATTTAAGCATAATTCTTCTCGGCTGGCGTAAGGGTTCGCGTTGCATGCATGATCTTTTTCGATCCATCTGGAAATACATGGGAAATGACGGCACTGACGCCGTAGCTAGAGGCGTCTGCAGCAACTACGCTCGGTAGCTCGGGATCAAAATGTGTTAGGAAGAGGTCGGAATCTAACATTGCTTTTATGTGGTTGCATGCGCGTTCACATTCTGGAGACCATGACCAAATGCTGTCCTTTTTAAGAAGTTTATTCAATGGTGCTCTGGCATTGAGGAGGGCGGGTAAGAACGTGCCGTAGTGAGTCACTAGCCCAAGAAACGATCGTAGGGATGACACATCCTTTGGAGCGGACATCTCCCGGATTACACACACATTTTCAGGGTCAGGACGGCGGCCATTTTTGTCGATGATGAAACTAAGGTGGAGGGTTTCGGTGTGGCTCTCTCCCATCCCTGCACTCCGACAGGGATGGGAGAGAGCCACACTGAAACCCTCCATTTCGGTGACGGTCCCAGTGACTATTGGCAGAGGCTGACTTCAAAGTCAACCGAGGCCAAGCTTGAGATTGCGAGTTGCAATCCAAGACACACGGCGGGTGCTCCAAAATCCGATAATATGAAACCAGGGTATTTGATTTCTGAGAAGAAGAACTGGCATTTGTCTGGTTGCAGCCGGAACCCGTATTCCTCAACTCGACGTTAAACCTCAGATATCCTTCTTTGCTGCGACCCACTATAATGATGTCATCCAGATAGGCTGCAGCGCCGGTTACACCAGAGATCATGGAATCCATCATTTGTTAAAAAATAGCAGGATCAGACTTAACGCCGAAAGGCAGGCGGTTGTATTGAAACAAACCGCGATGCGTGTTTATAGTTAACAGCTCTCGAGACTCCGGGGATACTTCGACTTTCAGATACGCGTCAGCTAAATCTAGCTTGGCGAAACAAGTTCCTCCGTTAAGCAAGATGAGGATATCTTCAGGAATCGGTAGTGGATGATACTGGTCTTTCAACGAAGCATTTGCTCCGGTGGAAAAATCAGCCCATATGCTAATTGAACCATTTGCCTTTTTTAAAATCACAATTGGCGCTATCCATGGAGAATAAGACACTGGGGATAGAACACCCAGTCCTTCGAGGCGGCGTAGTTCTTGATCTACCAACGGGAGTGTAACATAGGGTACTGGTCGCTTTGATCGAAACGACGGAACACAACCAGACTTTAGCCGGAGAGTTGCTTGAGTCTGTGTACAACAACCAAGACCCTCGCGAAAGACCGTGGGGAAGTCATGGACAATGGACTTTACCGATGGGGCTTGAAATTGGCGGCAGATAGCATGTAGTGGGAGAGCGGAAGAACCCAGCCTGTCAATCCAATCCAGACCAAGGAGATTGAGATTAGAGTCTGAAATACAACAAACATCGTTGATTGTAGTGTCACCGCAGGTGATGGGGCAAGAAAGCTGATCGGTAAGGTATACCGAACCACATACACTGGTTGCTTCCTGAGAGGTAGTTTGAAAGGGTGGGCTACCTATGGAACTCCACAGCTCCTTATAAATTATCGTGTTGTTGGATGCAGTGTCTAGTTGAAGGTTGGTCGTTGATTTTTACCGAAACAAATTTCCGGCGAGAAGCGACATTCAATTTGAATGTAGCTAGAAGGCTACGAAAATGAACGGCTCTAGTAGGACGTCTTGATCGCTGCTTCGGTCTCATGGGCTGCTTGAAACTGGCCCGGGTCTGACAAAATCCGTCTTTGTGGCCAACTTTGGCACACCACTGACATCGGTGGCACCTGAACGAGTAACAACAAATGAAGTGCCATTCGCCGCAGTGTCAACACGGAGATGGAGGTGTCTTCTTAATGGCGGTATGGGGTGGGTGACTGGTGCTGACAGGAATTTTGGAAGCCAGTACACAGTGAATGGAATTGTGAGGGCGGTCAGGATTCTGGATCATGATCGTATCGTGTTTCAGATTTATGAGGTACTGACATTCAGTAGTGGCAGTTTGTAACGTCATCTGCGGATGCTGCTCAACTCTACTCAATAGTCGCATGCGTATATCGGCATCTTTTGGCGATTGAAGGCCGCGTATGAACACGAAACACTTAAACTGGTCGTCTTTGAGAGAGTGTAGCTTGAAGCGTTCGCATTCCCGTTTGAGCATACTGGCATAAGTGACGAAATTTCTGCATCGTGTTTCACAAGTTCGAGACACTGGTAACGAATATTGAGAAGTGATGATTGCTCACCGAATATTTGTGTAAGTGTCTTCACCGTTTCATCGGTTGATCGATCGCGTAGGTTCTGTGGCAGGATGTAATTAGAATATTTTCGTGTTCAGCGGAACCGGGTTTTCAGAGCAGAAGTGGAACTTTCCATGCGTCGTCACAAGAGCAAATTCAACGCGGAATAAGTCTTCGTGTTGTTTGAACCAAGCATCAAATGGCCGCAGGATCAATCAAAATCTCGGTGATACTGTTAGCAGCCTGTTCACTATACTCACCAATTAAGGATTGGCTAGACTGTCCTAGCGAGGACTCGGCAAGGCGTTCACTAGTCGACTCCACCAGCCTCATCTGCTGCTGCAGGATCAGCTTGATAATACCACTCGATGCTCATTGATAAAGCAGCTTGTTGCGATCCTACGACCACTAACACAATTCGGAACGAACACGCACGGAAAAACTGAACACTCACAACGAAATCACGGAACTGAATCACAAATGCAGCGCAACTCCGGCACCAGTCAATAGCCCCAACCTCGGAAACAAAAGACAAGACCTCAAGCACGAGATCTATTCACACGCCAACACGAGACAGACCAGAAAGTAATGGAAACTCGTGATTGGTTTAGGTCATTCAGCGACCTTGTCAAATCAGCCAATCACAATGCCCGCTTAAAGTGGAAACAGATAGCGCGCACCGTTTGAAAATCAAATAGTGGTGGCTAACAAAAAGTCCATGCTTTTGCCTGATTCCAATGTAGTTCTTGGAAAGTATAGCCACTTCCCAACAAGAAGTTAATCCTGGTTTTCGCTATATGTGAATTAATAACGTTTGCTTCTGACAACTTGTGTGCATATCCCAAAGTTTGGGCTTACAGCGAGCTGCTAAGCAGGACAGTGTCCCGCCAGAATACTCTGAGACAGTTCTCCGGAATTAGGAATTCTCTAAACCAGGCAGAACCACACAACAAGCTGGTCATTGTGTGGTGTGTGCGCTGTAGAGTGAAGGCTTCGCGCGTACATGTGTCCTACACGCTGGGTGTTCCGCGAATAGTGGAGACACATCTGAACTATCGAACCTTGAAAGACCTCGGTGACTTGAGATGTCTCGTTGTAACAGGCTAAGTAAATCCGCGATTCCAAAGCATAGGATTGTGGATAGTGTTCGACGCTTTCTGAAAGTGTGACCGCACATATATTTGGAAATCACATACGCAGAAAGTCCAACACCATATTAGTACACTTTCTGTTTTTAGTTTCGTGCCATATCTTTGCGTCACAGCTGGCAACGTCCATAACCTGTTCCGTAAACTCCTTGAAAGCGAACAAGTCTGATTTGATGGGGAGCTCAAACTGCGCATTTTGGATTCTAGGAAAATCTAAATGCCCCGGTTGCGGATTGAGTTCACAAACTGTCTCGCGATATCTCCAAGCATTTTACCATAAGCACCGTGTGTAACTGCACATGACTGAAAGATTTATGAGACCGTTTCTTTCTGACCGCAAGTTCTTCAGTAGTAAGGAAGTGATATTGAGGGAGGTAGTATGCCCCTAGCTCTGCATGTCTTCATTGAGAGGACCCTCGTTCACAGCTGAATCTCCTATTAATAGCCGAGAGAAGATTTTGGCCCATTGTCTGAGCCATCGGTGAGCTGAGGCTGCAGTTGTAACGTCCCGGAGCAGGAAATCATCAACAGAAACGCCGTTCTTCAAGTCCTTCGTACAAAGCCTTGCCGAGGATGAGCTGTCCACTCACAGCGATGAGAGCTTTGACAATACGATTGGTAAAGGTCTCAAAGGAATAGCGGTTCATTCAACTGTTTACAGGATGGGGCTACCACAGACGGCGCTCCAGGCTAGATTTCCGAAGAAGGGAGATCATGGAAATGGTACCCCAAGGCCGAAATCTCCGATAGCAGGCTGATAGTAGACAACCGGTGTGTCTTTGGACAGTGGCAGCCATTTGCATACATAGAAGTGGGCTAATTTGATCATATCCTTTAAGGAATAATAACGTGCTACCGCCAGAGGAATGGTGTGGCCTGCTTTTGGCCGAAATGACAAGGCATCTGCCTTGCAACCTGGAGGTCGCAGGTTCAAGCCTATGTAGAGGACCGGGCGACCCTCACAGTGTCCTTAGCTCATGCGTGACATGTGGTGGTTGCGTGGCAGCGAAGCCTCTACGGCATACTTTTGATGCCTTTAATGGGAGGCTGTTAATGTGACGGGATAGTAAGAAGCTGCGAAGTATCTCTAATCGCTTATATGGCTTCAGGCGAGCTCTGATGATCTCTCGAAACTGAGAGCATGCTTGTTCTAGACATTTAAGGCGATAATTTACCTTTCCAATTAAACGAAAAACCGAGATACCTGAACAATTTATCTGGCCGAAGCGGTGGTTTGGCGATTGAGGAAAACGATGTGTTTAAAGCGGTTGTTTTTCTTGCGCGGTCTACGACATTATTGTGGGTAATCCACCTCAGTTGATAAATTGATAGAATATGAAGCCTTCTGGGACGGTCTGCCAAGACCGCACGGTCCCGGGCAAAGCTGATCACTTAGTCAACATAAACCACCTAGTCTATGGGACCAGCGGTGCAAGACCACTGAGATGATGAAGGCTTATGGATAGCCTCGTCCAAAATCGTGATGAAGAGTAATGAGAAAGCTGGTCCCCTTGCCGGAAACCCCTCCGTGCATTAATGCTGATCCCATTGAAAGTAGAAACATCGGATGCATAATAGTAGGAAAGCTAATTCATTAAGTGTATAAGCGCCAAAAGAAGAGGTGACTTTAGATTTTAAAAAAATCATAGGAAACGGAGTCAGAAGCTTTGGAGATATCAAGGGGAATGAAGTACAAAGATGCAAAATTCACAAGGGAAAAACAAAGCATGGCGTGCACAGCAGTTAGAGTTACAAAACAGCCATCCTTACGAAGAAATCTGAATTAGAGACAGTCCACTGAGAAAATAGAACCCGTCTGTCGAATAGGATGCGGTGGAGTAGGCGTGTGAGACAGAGGTCACAGGAATTGGTCGAGCTCGTTTGGGGCCTGAAGAATTGGAAATCTTGGATACCAAAGTAATCCGGGCAACGCTCAGATGAAGCGGATAGAGGGTAGATGCAAGAAGACAGCTTACAAAGAGAAGTGACGAAAACGTTTCATCCGGCTGCGTTTTTCGGAGTAATGCGCTCGACACCGGACGCAGCTTTTTCCATAAGCCAAAAAACGAGAAGCAGTAGGTTCCGGTGGTACCTACTCATGATTAGGATACTGCGGCGGACGTGGATCACTGGTGTCTTGTATGACACAGGAGGTTAAGAACGAACATCCGATTTTTGAATTAGTAAATTCCGGAATCTGCTCGTCCTTCAGCATATGTGCCGCTTGACATCTTCTATCCAGAACGGTGACGATAGTAGTATAAAAACTATTCCCAAACTGAAATCAACGAGTTTGGTGGTTATTGAGTGCGGCATTAGGAGCAGAATGACGTTTTGAAGGCCTCCAAGTATGCTGAAAAAAGGAATGCAAGTCGAAACTAGTAGGTCACTGAACCCACCTTCCGGGGAACGCCAACATCTAGCGGAGTAGTTGTTGAACGCAATAGCTTATACGAACCAGTAAGTAAACCCGGAAAGCTATGGAATCCTCCGTTGCAGCTGTAACTGAGTAGCATCAACAGTTTGCAGCATGCTGTCTAGAAATACCGTCAACGGCGTTATCTGAGTAAAACTTTGAAGCCCGAGTAAATATTTAGTAATCAGACGCTGAACCTGAGTCCCAGAACGTTGGTGAAAGCTCAGACTGCTCGTGAGAGTTAGCAGTAGAAGGTGGAGAGTTGGTCCCTCATCTATCTAAGCAGTGCTGGGGAGCGTGTAGCGTGGCAGTTTCGGATGTCGGAGTTTTCCGCGGACTCCACACGTGCTCGATGGAAGTAAAATTAGACATACTAGGTATCAATTATCGCAAGATATTGCGCACCGGCGCCTACGATGCAAGCTGTTTGGTAATACAATAGTACCTTCCCAAATGTTTTAGGCGTTTTCGCAAACTATCAATGGATCGGCAGGCAACGCTTGAGCTCACTCAGAAGATTCTAATAAGCGTAATCAGTGTGTACTAATGTCCATGCAGTGGTCAACAATGCGCCGTCTTCTAACGTAGACCAAAAAAGTGAATAAAGTGGTAATTTAGCTAAACAATCTACGTTGGGCTAGACGGGATGAGTGAGCCGACGATGTTGACTATCCTTACGCTTGGAAGGAAAAGTTCTGACACGCCTGACACTCAAACTCTAGGTCACTGTGTCCGAGCGCTGTGGATAGAAGAGCAGAAGGATTGCGAGGACAGACTGTCCAATACTTTATCAGACTCGAACATTTCCGAAACGACATAATGTGCAGAAACGCAGGAGAGATGTGGTAAAAGTGAAGGCCATAGGTCGTGATAGCGAGGTCGCGACGATAGTCACTGTCAAAGAAAATGACTTGGTGGTAGTGATATCCGGAAACTCAGCGGTGTTGAAGGAAGCAGTGGTGGCTGCAGACGACGGTGATGGACTTGGTGGTATATTCCATATATGAAGTTGGGATGATAGCGTAGACTGGTTTGGTTGTGCGGTTCCATAAGCTGGGATGAGAATTGGCAGAACCCGTTACGTTAAAATTTTCTAACGACACCAGGAGATCTACTGTCTTGGCGATGTAGGACGGCGTACTTCGGAAACAGATGGAGTCATGCACCGCATACCATTCATAGGCTCCTATCCACAACCTGTGTAAGGAGTCATTGAGATCGGATGCAGTCTCACAAACTCAGTCTCTTGGTCATCCGGGTTGCCGGTTGAAAATGCATTGGCGTCCAGTTCTGTAAAACCTGATCATCGCCACCTCCCCGCTGCCTTGTGGGCAGGTTTTTGAGCCAAAGACTTTGGCTGAGAACCCTATTTTTCTTCCTGTCTAGGTCTGGACGCCCTGGTACTATCTCAGACCACATACTGTTGTGTCGGAGCCCCGCGACTGCTTCCACCCACTAACGGTAGTGAGAACACGAACGACCGGGTAAAAAACAGTGTTCACGCCGCACGCCAATCCGGCCACCACGTTCGTGTGTGCGACTCAATCACATGATTCAAATTGGGTCATGTCACAAGCTATGCAGAAAGGCTGACTAACTATCAACCAAAGCTAGTCATTCCAGGGGCGAAGGATCGATATGGTGTCTCACGAACGAGCGAAATGTGCAGAGTAAGGGAAAATCCATTAAGCGTAAGTTTCAGTGTCAACCCGAGCTAGTCACAAAGGTGAGGTAACAGAAAACATACGTGGGGAACCGTAAAAGAGGGGTGAGTGGAATAAAACTCACAAAACAACGGGGCGTCGTGGAGTATTCTTACCTCCGCTATAACACACACAACCATGTTAATCTTCTTAAACTAGTTATATCATGCATGGACCGTCGCGCAGATCATCTAGGGTCGCCTTATCTGCTGCATACAGCAAGGCGGATAAACGTAAAAATGCCACTGCTGTCGCCTCCCTTCTTTCTTTTCCACCTTTTTCTCTTGCTCCCATCTCGACCCCAATTACTAACTTTCCTTCTATAATTCCCAGCATAATTGTCAGCAACCGAAGTTCCACTGGAGTAGAACCATCGGTAGTCAGCTCGCAACACCCACCGGACACCTATCAGCAGCAATCCCTTATTAGGCCGCGCTGCCCGTTTCCCTGGTTGCGTTCAACATTCGCACTCTAAGACAACTCGGTCAACAGGCTGTACTCGCACGCACGTTAGACACACTGGGTATTGACTTGTGTTGTGTCTGAACCTAGGATCAATGACCCTAATGGGATTCTTGACTTAACTGCAGCCGGCTTGTCCTCTCGCTATTGGTTGCAAGCATCCGGCGACGCTGATGCAGCACTCATGGGTCAAGCTGGTGTAGGTATCATTCTCAGGTCCGAGGTTAAGCCATCGTTAGTTGATTGGATTCCGGTGAACATCCGTTTGTGTACTGCCCGTTTGATGACATCAACTAAGCCTGGTTCACGAAGAGATACAAAACACTGTTTGTTTGTGATTTCCGCTTATGCTCCCACCGACTGCAGTTCGGATGCTGCCAAAGTCACATTCTACCACGAACTGAACGCGCTACTACGCAGTGCTATTTGTTCATATATCATAGTGCTTGCAGTGGATATGAATGCACAATTAGGTCACCTGGGCTCTTCAGGAGCTCATCTAGGTGGTAATTTTGGGCTTAACTCTGAACGGACCGACAACGGCGAGCGTCTGCGACTGTGTGCCGAGCTCCAGCTGTTTCTTAGTAGCACCGCTTTAGCCATAGCTCTGCGCCGAAGTGCCACTTTACGTCCTCTTGTAGCTGGCCGTCGATGGACCAAATAGATCACATTGCCGTAAGTTACAGGTGATGTGGTTCCATCCTGCATTGCTGCTCGTTCTGGCGTACTTGCGTCGACTCTGATCACATGTTAGTGCGCTGTTATTTTTCTATGCAATTTGCCTGGAGGCGTACCAAGCGTCTCCCCCGATTGGCAACTGAGAAATTGTCTTAGCCCTCGGTCAGGTAAGCCTACCAGGATGCACTGCATATCGAGCTTTCACTCTATTATCCTAGTGACACTGTTCTTCAGTGGAATAGGATCTCGACATCCATGCACGATGCAGGAGTATCTGCTTGTGATACTATCAATCGTAACCGCACGCGTCACTGTATATCTGAGAGGTCGGTACACCTGTTGCAATCCAAAAGAAACCTCCTGCGTGGTTCTGAGCACGCTGTGACCAGAGGGACTATTGGATGCGAATCAAAGCGTAGCCTGCGTGCTAAAAAGGAAGCCTGGTAAAGCAGTCGGGCTCAAGTAATGGTGGAGGCAGGAGCAATAGGCAGTAATCGCAGACTCTTCCAGCTGATCTGCACCACTGATCCCAGGAAACCAGACGTCAGTTAGACAATCAGACAGCCCGGGTGCCATTGTTCACAATAAGGAGCACCGTATGGCTCGTTGGGTGGAGCACTTTCGAGAGCAGTTCAGTTGTCCCTCTTCTTCCAGACCGTTTCGTAATCAGGTGATACAGAATGAGCTATGGTTAGTTTAATGGATCCATCGAAGGCCGAGGTCCGAAACACCATCACAGCCTTCAATCCTTTTTGTTCCGCTGTCCCGAATTACCTCCCACCTGCACTACTTAAGGATGGAGGTGAGGTCTGCAAGGCACTGACCTCCCTGTTCGGACATGTCTAGAAGGAAGAAGCCGTCCCGGCTAACCGGAGTGGCAATAGACAAGCAGGACAGTCGCACTGACTGCAAACCACAGGGGTGTTAGCCTAACGCCAGATGTGTCAATGTTACTGGTCTCGATTGTCGTTCGTCGCCTCACTGTGGAACATGGATTCCGAATTAAGGAAGAACAGTCAGGCTTCTGCCCAGGACGTGGCTGTATAGACTATATATTCACTCTGCGGCAGATGCTAGAGCAGCGCCACGCATACCGCAGACCGACAATAGCTGTGTTTCTCGACTTCAAGAGTGCGTTTGATTCGGTAGATCGATGCATTCTGTTCGAAATACTTGCGCGGAAAGGTGTTTTTATGAAATAAGTGAACATCTTATTTGTTCTATATTCCAACACTACAGGCCGCGTTAGGGTCTACGGTGACCTGTCGGATAGCTTTAAGACAACAAGTGGCGTTCGTCAGAGTTATCCGATTCCCTCGTTTTTGTTCAATTTCGTCGTGGGTTCTATCATGGAGTGTTCCCTTGCGGAATCTCACGATGTAGGCGTTGAACTGCTTCCTGGTGAAAGATGAGTTGATCTTGATTATGTGGACCATATCATCTTGCTTTTCGACTGTGTTGCGGTGGCACAATCAACCCTGAATAGCCTGTCTAGAGTGGTCCCATTATTTGATATGCACTTCGCACCTTCAAAGTGCAAAGTGTTGCTGCAGGACTACCAGCCACTTGACCCCTTGAGGCTTGCTAACGAGGAACTCAAGGTGGTTGATCATTTCACTTATCTTGGCAGCTGCATCAGCAATGATGGGCGCATAGAACCTGACGTCAGCTCACGCATTTCAAAAGCCAGAGCTACCTTCTTGAACCTGCGACATCTTTGGCGACAGAAGGGAATTTTCCTCCGTCTGGAAGGCCTTGTTTACAAGGCTACAGTAAGAGCCGTCTTGTTTTACGGGAGTGAGGCTTTGCCCCTTCAGTACGAGGATCTGAGGATCAAGTCTTCGAACATCGTTGTCTGCGAAGCATTGCTGGTGTCGGGTGGCACTAGCGTGTCTGCAACAATAATGTTCGTAGGCGAGCACTAGGCAATGATAACCGAGCTAATTCCGTAGAGCAACAGATAGCGCTGAATAAGTTGCGTTGTCTTGGTTACCTACTACTTATGTCCGGTCACCGCTTACCGAGGAGTGCCTTATTTTTGACTTCCAGGTGTATGGTGATGCATGGCTCAAGGTGGACAAAAGTTAACTTGGTGGCGTGAAGTCACTGACGACCAAACTCGGTGCCGTCGGTTCGTCTCACCTTCTAGGCTAGAGTCCACGTGACTCACCTTGTGATTGGCTCGAGACTTTACAGGATATGGCTCGCAGTCGCCATGTTTGTTGCCGTCTCGTAGTCGGACTGCTTGTTTAACTTCTGTTTGTTACGGGGTACTGGTTGATTATGACGCAGAGCAGTGGAAACCACAACGAAGCTGTCTAGCTGATGCCGCCTTATCTTTTCAGAATAGCCAGTTGTTTGTAACGGTTTGTTGTGAACACAACGTGTAGGCGCCTTGACACTGAATGTTTGCTTAGGGCATTAATGTTTTCAGGTAAGTCCCCCTTCTCTCCCTCTTATTATTCTTCGTTCTGTAGGTCGTTATGATTGTATGGCAGCGAAACATCAGTTCAAATGACCGGTGTACTGCTGTTGTTAGTGTTGATGTGGCCTCGGAAATAGGCGAGGATACCGCTGGAGCGGGCCTAAGAGAAACAGGCTTCACCTACCTAGTGAGGTCCTGTGATGAGCTGCGAGAGAGTCGGTGCCATCGCAAATGTTACAACCTTTTACATATAGCCAGGATCGTACATATTGGGAATTGTTGTTGAGGCTACTGCGGTAACTCCCTGTGTACTGATACTATGGGATTCAATTCTGTCACCATATGTACTACACGCCTATCATCTTCCGCAGGCTAGTGCACACCAGGTGTTGCGGCCTTGGAGACTATGGAGGTCACGTAATCCTCCGGATGAGTACACCGATGGTGTTCAGCCAACTCCCGTTCAGTTCGAAACTGACAATCACAAACAGTGCAGGTATTATTTGGAGCGTTCCTTATCCGTGAGTCCTCAGGATGTTGAAGGTAATATCCAACATATCGTTTATAGCCTGTTGCAATAGTGCATCCGGCGTGGCAGGTATTGCAGATGCAGTCTGTCTGTGAGGGTTCAACTATGGCGACAGGATAACGCCGCGAAACTGGACATGTTGATATCCAGTATAAATCAACGGTAAGATCGGTGGAAAAGCAACAGAAATCAGTTCAAGCTGGGTGGCGAGCTCAAACTGAGGCAGAAGAGATAAAGGGACAAATGTCAGCTAGTAAAGGAAACCTACAAGTGACTGATGGGACATCATTAGTCCAAATAGCCACAGTGGAAATCGAAAATTAAGGGATGAAACAATGTACTATACCTCGCAACGTAATCAATTCCGATTAGCTACGAAAGTCAGCTGCTGATGCAGCTGGTCCACTACCTTGAGTTCATCTCTATCAGAGGTCAAGGGACCATCAGGTGACAATGATCCTGCCAAAACCCTTTACACTTGGAAGGCGTGAAAAGCATTCCAGATAACTGAATTATTTTGGAGAGATTACCCAGGGTTGATTTGACCACCCCAACATCGTCACACATCAAGACATTCTCGTCTGCCTAATCACCACCAAGCTGCACCTCAACGCCTGTATCGTGAGACTCCATCATCAGAACCAGTTCTATACTATGAGGAAAAAATTTGTCCAGCAAATCAAAAAACGGTATCACCAGCGAAATTGGTTCTTTTTTACTGTTTTTGTCTTAAACTGAATAGTGGATGAAAAGAAATCAATAGAGCAGCGTTGACGCTATGGGTGTCTATCAGGAACCACACTTCCATCACGCGGTTTCCAGTGTGGGAGATAGACAAATACAACGGACACTAGACACGAGGGAACATACTTCATGTTCCTTTTCCCAATCATCGCTTGTCCGCCACGACGCTATCTTTATTTATCTCCAAATGGTGCAAGCAACACTACAAGATATGCAATGGACTGATATGCGCCGTACGTGACCGAGTCAGCTCAAGCGATGTTAGAGAATAGTATTCTGGAGGCATGGATGTTTGCTTTGGGTACTCGGCTTCTAACTTCTCTATTGCTCACATGGGACAGTCGCCACACACGAGCACTTGTTCGCAAGCAGCGGTTGTCGATGGGTGACAGTCGTGTTCAAGTCTTTCGAGCCCACAAGTCAAGTCTCGCAGCCGTACGGCGAGGTCACATGAGCGATGACACTGCTGTACCTTCTACCCTGCAGCTTGAGGTTGACCTCGCGACCTTGCCACAAACGTCTCGGATTATTAAATGCAAGACTAACTTAATCAATTCCTTGTGAAATCTTTCCTCCAACACTGCCCCCAGCTGTAATGCAACTCCAGATGTAAGTAAGGATAGTAACTTGGTGAGCACAGGTGCCTGCACTTACCAATATGCAACAAAATTGTGCACTTGTATGGAGCAAAATATAACCATATTATTAGGCACCTCTGTCACTGTGGTTCAAAATTTTTTGGACAATCTATGGATCGTCTCCGAGCGAGGCGATCATCGGCATAATCTAGGCTCATTACTCTATACTCAGAAATAAACTTAATACCGCAGTTCTGGGTTGCTTCCAGTGCTTGCTGAAGAACACATTCGATGGCAATGTTGCACAGAAACATTGAGATAAGGCAGCCTTGCCATACTCCGTTGATAGCGGCAAACAGAGCAGAGAACCTGTCATAAGCCCCAACCTAGCCGCTAGGCAGTTCATTAAGTATACGATAAACATGTAGACTGCACCATTCCCTAGTAGCCAGTTCCATAGAGTTGATCTATCAGTTGAGTCAGATGCAGTTCGAATATCCAAAGGCAGCACGATTGTTGGTCTTCAGTAGACGTGACAATGTCCGATTATTTAACTGTTCGGAAAGCTGGGCGGGGCATCCTCGGTTTGCTCGAAAATCAGCCTGTTTTTCACTAGTCAAGCTTTCAAGTAGCCAAAGGTCTATAAAGTAGGATAAACACAAAAACCTTGGACACACCAGAGATAAGTGAGATTACTCGGTAGTTGTTGCATTCATTGTGATAGCCATTCTTGTACATCGGACAAGGTTTTGTCCTTCCCATGAGCTTGGAACCTTCTCGTCAGTCTATGCCTTCGCAAATTGTGATTTCATTGATAACTACATCATTTCCATCTCTTAATAAGGCCGCAGTAAGGCTGTTAGGGCAAGGAGCTTTGTGGCGTTTTATGGTCTGAATTCATTTCCTAATCTCTTCTGTGAGTGGATTTGTGAAAACAGGCCAAGCGCCATGTGATAGCACTGGTGGTGTAACAGAGGGTCGTGTTTGGTGATTAAATTGAGGAGCAAAGTGCTGCGATCCGGACCTCTTTGTTGGTTAGTGATCTTCGGACCACCTAACCCGCAGATTGTCTGCTTGATGGTATGTGATTTGCATCCGATAGTCTTAATAAGTTAAAACAAATTGTTACTCTTCCCATCAGATTCAGCCGCTTCCATTTTCGTGACCCATTTATGCTAGGTGGGTTCACAGTTACATCGAATACTTTCTTTCATTTGCTGGGAAATTGACCTATTGAGTTCATTCTGTTTCGCAGCGTCGAGTACCGCCCGTCGGCAGACAAACAGTTCCGATGATGCTACCGAGATCCAATTTTCAGCTGTACATTAAGCCAGGTCGCGTCTGAATACGCACACGGAAAGCATGGTTTGTCTCAAGCCGAACCAACGATTTTCAACGTCCCGAAGAGAGGGTAAACGGGCTTTTCGCGAAGCTTACGTTGATCAGACCACATAGTTGGACTGCACCTCGAAACACCGAGGAATATAACATTTATCATTTATGCACGGTAGAGTCTTCCAATTGACCAGCGAGTAATCAAGTTTGTTTAATTTTTGACGAGCCACCAAAACGCATGTAAGCCGTTGCACGTACCAGTGCATGATAAGATTCGACGCAATCCCCGAATGCTACCAACACCGGTGACGATTTGGTCGGTCTGCGACCAATACTAAAAGGCCTATGGGGGACGTAGTGTAGCCTAGGGTGACGAAACTTCATGCTAAAAATATGGAGTTTGTGGTCGTCACATCAACTGAGCGGTCTTCGCTGTTCGAGCGAACGTCGTTGTACCCATGCGGTGCTCCAATTTGGCGTCTGCTTGGGAGCAGTCTATCAACCCGTAAATTTAACCCCTGCCATAAAGGTGATGCCCATTTTAAGGGTCCTTGGGTGCGGAGCACGGGATTTCTAATACAATTGATCCCTAACTATATGCGGGCTACGGTCAGTGGGATCATAGGCGGGATCACAAAACAGCACGTGTCTTCAGGGCCTGTCAGCCTTACAAAACCCATGAAGCTTTATAAAGAAGACTTAACTGTTGGTTGGAAATAGTTCAAGAAAGGTTGCTTCGGCTCTAGCACCAGGAATGATCCCAACACCAGTTTGCACAGATTCAATCGGACTCAGCGTCATTAAGAAGGACGAAAATAGAAACGAGTGTATGGTCGGACAGAGTACAATAGTTGATGGACCGTTGGAACTCTGAAGTTGTGATTCAGACAAGTGGCATACATCATTTTTAAGAGTTTCCTGTGTGTTTGCAAGTCCAGGACCTTGTCCAATCTGCTCTATAGTGCACATATTGAAACTTGTCAACTTGTAGTGTGTTCTGAGTTACAGAAGCGAAGATGGGAACTTTCGGAATTAGATACTTCCTGTTGGACACTGTGTCAGACGATGATAAGACGGCAGTTTCATCGGAGGTGACAATTTTTTTCACTGTTGAGGGATCAGACAATAATGCGGTGAATGACACAGAAGAGTGGACAACTGGGTTGCGTGTGACAGAAATGTACTCGTATTGTTGGTAAGGAAGGCACTGGTAAAGCGAATGAGTTCAGTTCAGTTCCATGTTTCTACCGTAGGCGAGATACTTCCTGATTGTCTCGGTCGAAGTAGGAGGACCGCCACCCCGAGCCTTCGGCCCAGACGCCCATCCTACAAGGCAGCAGAGCGGGATAACAGACTCGCACTTGTTGGGAGCCGGTGACTGAAGTATCAGCTCCATCTGATTATTCTGTTTCTCCCTCTCCCTGTATTATTGATATTGTTATTACTGTTAACGTTTTGGGCGACGTGCTTCAAGGTAAGTAGAATTACTGCACATGGGTTCACGGATCTCACCTTGGAAACTGAACAACTGCAGTTATTATGTTGCTTTCGTGTTGATTCTGTCACTCGCAACAAAGCTGGACTCTAACGTGTCGCACTGGTTTGCGTACCTCAATGATCCATTGAGGTGTGCTGCGTGCTGCTTGTTGCGCCTTCAGAACCACTCATAACAAGTAGGTCAGCGGTTAGAGATCAAACTAACTCAATCTCCTGGTCCCCTAGGTTGAGAGTTCAAGTGATGTTTTCTATTCCCCTAAGCAGACTCTTTGTAGCCAGAATCTCGTTGCCTATCAGTCGTATTTTTAAACCGAAGGCTTTGCTTGAGAATACTAATCGTTCTCTTGTCCAGGCTTGAGCAACTTGGCAGTATCCTGTCCACACAATACAATGAATTTCTCTTCGTTATTTCCGGATGTTCTGGCCATCGCCGAGAGAAATCAACGTCATCCTATTCACCGCATCGCACCGAGTAGGTTGGAATGAGGAAGCCACTACTCAGGACTTTCCGTCTTACACTTTTTCATCTTCGAAGTCGCCTTCCAGCTTCACTTTTACTCTCCTGTTTTCAACCTCCCTCACTTCATTGCCATCCCCCATTTAGTTTTGATGTCGTTTGCTTTCGTCTCACACGCGATCGCATTGCATCGCTCCGATTCAGTCGACAGGTTCGTGCTCAACTAAGCGCGTAACATTACTTCATCCACTTCTACTTTGAACCATCGATTCTCGCTAACACTGGCATGTCTCGTCGTGTGCACTTTGTTGTAATTCATTCAACCGGCGGCAGTTACCCTAACATTAGCGACCCTGTTGATTGATATCTGCTATTTATCGGAAACCCGGCTACAAGACTTCACCTCTGGGCTCATGCGACACAGGCGATACTTTCTCACCGCGTCTCTCCGGAGATGACTTAACTTCAAATGCCGGTCGAGCTGGTGTGAGCATTACTCTGAGCCCTAGCACTGAAGTTTCACTGATCAGTTGGATTTCAATCAACATCCGGATGTGCACCGTCAGATTGGCTGACTCTTTCAGAACTTTCAAGTCGCATGGGGATAACAGATGCTGTTTGTCATTGCTATTGACGCCCCCAGAGATTAGCGCTGGCTCGATGAAACGCGACTTCTATCGCCAATTGAATGAGCTCTTTCGTCACTGGATAGATGTGGATAGTGTAGTGCTGATTGTAGATATGAACGCTCAGGTCGGAAATTCGTCCAATAATGAACTTCATCTGGGCGGCCAACACGGTGTTGACTCGTAATGATAATAATGATCCGTTCGAAGATGCTCGTCTATTTCCGACACAACATCTACCGGAGGGGTAGATGGGACATACCATAGTCAAACTGGCCATGGACGCGAATCGATCACCTCGTGGTCAGTTACCTTTGGAGAGGCTGCGTCCAAAACTGTCACTCGATTTTGTGCACATGTATGGACTTCGACCACGCACTTATATGTGCCTCACTGCAGGTGCGTTTCCGCGGACGTCTGCATCGTCGCTGAGCGCATAGATACCCACCAACTGTCAAACCGCTTAAAGTGTTGGGCTGAACGCTTTGGAAAAATTTGTCCGACCGTCGATTGGGCCTACCATTTCCTGCAGTAGTCGAATTTGAAATCGAACTGTTAAAGTTTAGGTTTAGGTGAACTTCATCTAGCCCTGATTGGAGAGACCATTTTGAAATGCTTCTTGTGTGAATGCATTGTGATGCGTAATCTCAATATGGACCGCGAATCCCATTGGATTGAACCTTTGGCAATTCACTCGCTAGAACGTAACTGATGAAGCAGGTAGATTTAGCATGTTGCCCACTCGACTTCGAATGTGCTTATGTTGTTGCCTTAATCTATGACAGCTCGCAAACGTGCCAAGCAGCACTGGGGGTTAATCGTTTCGGGTTTACTTTGCATCCTCAAAACGTAAGGTTTGCAGGGTTGGCGAAGACCCTTAGTGAGGGATCAGGTCTAAGTCGTTCAGAGCTTCGACTGCCTAAGCAGTTATATCAACGCTTTTGGAATAGAAGTTGATGTCCCAAGCCGTATAACAAAAGCACTTCGAGATTTTACTAATCTTCGCCACTTAGACCGTCGGTGCGATATCACTCACCCTGAAGGTAGAGCCGACAACGCTGCTATCCACTTAGCAGATCCTTCAGATCAATAGATATAAAGTGCCTAGTTGCGTTCGACCACCGCCTCCTTCGAATCGTAACACATATCTGGTAGGAACAACAGTATTGAGTATTTTAGCCTCTTGTTTATGGTCCAGGTAGAGTGAGTGGATCGCCCAACACTGTTGTTTCACTCACCAAACTCCGATGGCTAGATTATCTATACCATTTACACTTTAAATTGGACATTTTGCAAAACGCATCGATGTTCTGCAAAACACTTTAGACACTGCGTTTTAAGCAGAAAATCAGCGATTCGCTAACAAGAAATGAAGTGTAAGGTGACTAGGCGATGTGCAGACTACATTGTAGACATGCTAATGCAACCGAATTGTGTAAGCAGATGATGCACTACCAACCGTTCTCTTGATCGCTAGTCTCGATCAAAGGCGGTGACTAAGCATCGCTCTTTTCCCCATCGGTCTACGCGTAGTTTATGTACCCCTGGCTTTACTTGTGGACCCAACTAGCTATGCAACTATTGGAAATTCAGACTCGCATACTCTATTATGTCTTGAACATATGTTACCTAGCTTTACTGTCATTGTGAGGCACGCATGTTGTGGATGGACTGCGACACACTATCTCAATGTGGAACGCGATTCTCACTGAAGTAAACCTTGGTCAATTCGATCACTGGGACCGTAACTGATGAATCAGATAGGCGGCGACCCAGTAGTCTTCTGTCACTCTATGGGCCCTGGCGTACTTCCTTGTGGGTGTGTGGGCGAATCTATGCAGTGCCATTATTGGAACAGTGTAAGCTATTATGCATCCACCAAAACCACTCTAGCTTTACTGGCCTAATGCTGCAGTTTGTTATCAAGGGCAGGTCGGTAAGACGACTGGACGTTGTTCCGGCCCCAGTTTGGTTATGCGAATGCAACAGAACTGTGCAAGCATTGGGCTAAGGTTCAAGCCCTCCTCTTGGCCATAGACTTCGTTCACCTCCATTAAAGCCGGTGACCCAGTTTACCCTGTCACCCTATGGGCCTCTGCATATTACATGGGTGTGTGGGCGAACCTATTCAGCTACTCGATTATTCGATCAGTGCAGGCTATCATGACTCCGCGAAACCCAGCATCACTTTAGTGACCTTGTGCTGCACAAAACGAGCGACAATCACCCACTGCTTGCAATTGCGTGACCACACTCTGGCCCGCACATCGTCTGGTCGCATTAATCCTCTGCACTTGATAACAAACTGCATCAATACGCCAGCAGAGCTTGAGTTGGTTTGGTCGAGTCATGATAGACTACACTATTCCAATGATTGCACTGTATAAGTTCACCCACACTCGCACTGGAAATGAGCGAATGCCCATTGAACGATGGGGGACAACTGGGTCACCAGTTTTACTCGAGTGAACGATGCCCATGACCAAGAGGAGGGCTTACACAATCGCTCACTGCTTGCAGTCCCGTTGCGTTCGCGTGCCCACAACGTCCAGTTGTCTTACTCCCCTTTCTCTGATAACTACTTGCATTCGTAGGCCAATAAAGTTGGACTGTGTTGGTGGAGTTATGATAGCCTGCACTGATCCAATAATTGCACTGCGTAGGTTCGCCCACACACCCACAGAACGTATGCAAAGACCCATAGAGTGACAGGGGACTACTGGGTCGCCGCCTACCTGCTTCATCAGTTACGGTCCCAGTGATCGAATTGACCAAGGTATACTCCAGTTGGAATCGCGTTCCACATTGCGATTGCGCATCGCAATCCATTCACCAAACGCGTGCCTCACAATGATTCTCTAAAGTTAAGTGACCTTTTGTTAAGTCATAATAGACTATACGATTCAGGAGTCTGCATTTCCAATAGTCGCATACCTACACAGGTTTATGTGTAAAGACAGGCGCATAAACTACGCGAAGACTGATGGGAAGAGAAGGGAGACTTAGTCACCGCCTGATTAAGGTGATGGAGGCTTACGATCAAGAGAAGAGGTTGCAGTGGCATCCGCTGTTTACTCAATTCGCTTGCATTAGCATGACTACAATGCAGTCTGAACATCGCCTAGTCACCATTTCTTGCTAGAGGATGGCTGCTTTTCTGTTTAAAATGCAATGTGTCCAAAGTGGTTTACAAAATGTCCGATTTTTTTGCTAAATGTCCAGTGTTTTGCAAAACATCCAAAGTGCTTTGCAAAACGTCCAATCTAAAATGAAAATGCTACCTTATACGTGCCAGTGCACCGACTTCCGCGATGTGCATTGTTCGCGCGACTAGAGTCTGGATGGAAGAAGAGGATGGGAGGCGAAGAGGAATGAAGACCCTTACTTCGTGGTGGCCTCGGTTGGAGCCTCAACTTTCTGCTTGGCGTCCGAAAGGCGACGAACACGTTTGTTTTGATATGCTTGTTGACATATCAAGGAGTCGACCTTAACGGTTTCTGTGTTGCTAGTTTCTCTCTCTCCCGCTTTGGGATCAACTCACATTAGTATTTATTCTCATACTTAACAACAGTTTGTGAACCTCGTGTGAAAATCATGTAGGATATCATGTCATTATCACCCTCTAATCGGAACATCAGCGTCTTGCTCCGGCCAACCACCACATCATTAGGGAGTTCAGTCATTGGAGCACAAGCCATCTTACATTCCGTGACATATTTTCACGTTTATAGTGTGCCTATGGCAAACCACGGCGCCAAAGTTAGTCTATCGTGACTCTGTTGTACTACTATAGTCCACCGACGCCCGTTGACGCATTTCAACCACCCTCTGGTTAGTTATTATGAATTTTGCGCTTACTGTAACTACAGCGCCGCTCTGGTCCCCAGGTCTGCGTGAATCGCGCGCAATCAGTCACTTTCTGAGTATAATTTACTTCTGCTCCAGTGATGTGGCACACCATGCTCCTCCTGTTTGCGCATGTCACTACCCACACACTCTAGTGTCGTCCTGTAAGATGAAGACCAAAGGCACAGGTGGTGTAGATGAACAATGAAATGACCTCTAAAATGTTTTTACGAACCTTTCTTGATTAGGTATCAGGCAATGACTACGTATTATTGTTTTGCCTTTATGGTCTAACTAAGAGCCGACCTCAGTGATGTTACAACCACTGAAGAATCTTGACGCCTACCTGGGTACTACCCTACTTTCATGCAAACACAGTTACAGTACCTGGTGCTCTTTTAGTTTAATATCTGACTTCGTTTCCGGCTTTTCAATTTTTTTTGCTTTTATCTCTACGTTCCCGTCATCATACAATCTGCAACGTCTAGCGGCAAGGCAACCGAACCTTGTTATCTCTCTATCTTCATAGCATATAGCTTGAATCGTTTACCATGTAGATTTTTCGACCGTCCTTTTCTGTCTTTGGTTACGCGCTGGTAAACGTACGTTTTCGTTCACCTGTCCATAAATTGCTTACAATTGATCGAATCAAACGTACTATTTTTTCAGGTGTCCAAACTTGGTTGCCGGGCTTTTGCACTTCTCTTTGATGACATAGAACCTCGACTTTGTCCTGCAGATCGTGAAGTGTTCAGTTCCTCTGCGCGCGCTCAAGTCGTTTTCGCCAACGATCTCTACAATTATCTTGGCTGCCCGAGTGTTTTTCTTTTTTGCCCCACAGAGTACTGCGCGAGTCTGGCACTTCCAAGCATAACCAAGTCGGAGTATTTATCTACGGTCTCCTCTTGTTTGGCCCCAGGTAGCAACTTCATCATGCTTCGTTATAATTTGTGCTTTATCGATTTTCTCTGCTATCCCGGAAAATTTTCCGGGAAACGCGGTCTTACTTTATTCATAAATCATCTACCGCTTGCTTATTTTGGCACTTGTTTGATGGGCTCCGAACCTCAATTCACCTTTTAACTTCACTATTCTTGAATATATTGGTTCTGTATTGTATTTGTATTCGTCACGTAAATTCAGGCAACTGCTGTCGAATTTTGTTGGTTATTAGCACTTAATTTTGCTGTAACTGTTTAGCTTGCAATCACCACAATCTACCGGATAATTTCATCGACCCTGAAAACAAAACGCTTTTCAAGCCGCATACTTCGTTTAATGCATGTCCCGCAAAGATGGCCGAGCTACTCCAGACTGTATTACCTTTTGACTAGACCGCCTATCACTGGAACACTATAGTATCTTTACGCATCATGAATGTTCCCAATAGTCCACCATTCATTTACGCTCCACTCTGGTGGTACTTCGCTTTGACGCTAGGAGTTGGATGTTCGATGGTAATAATAATATGTCAGCTGTACGCCGTAACGGCGCTTCGCTGCCGCGCGACCACCACCAGTCGCGCGCGGGCTGAGTATACCGCGAGGACGCCCACCCCTACGATGGTAGCATATGATCTATCTCAACTGCCGTCGGTCTGTTCAGTGGTTCTCAATGTAAGTATAAATTTATTCTAGAGATCATTTTAGAGCACTCGTTTGATTGGATTGCGATGCGCAATCTCAATGTAGAGCACGGTCAGCATGGAATTGAGCCTTGGCCAGTTCGATCATTGTGACTGTAACTAGAGCAGGGTAACACCCCATTTCACCTGCTTCATTTAAGAACTTCATCTTCATTGGGATGTCCAAACAATCGACACTGACCAGATCGTGTTGAAAACATCGATAGACTTCTTGCCTTCCATCGCCTGTGCCGACTTATTCTTATCATATCTGGTGCGAACGCTGAGTTAGCATTACTGAAGTCCACTAGTAAGTATTTCGAATATAACCCTCTAGTGCCGCACTGCATTTCGCTGAACTCGTCTCTTCTATATGTGTATTGACTCCCCACCCCCAATTTGCGTTGTTTGTCGTTATGCACAGTTGATTGAATCTACAAAGTGGCTGGCAGACGACATGGCAGTAGGGCGTGAGGGGATAGACTAATAGGTTTGGTCGAGTAGGTGTGTATCATCTTCGTAGATGGAGTCCTCGGGATTGGCCACATCAGTAGTTACGGAACTGCTGGTGCTCCTACTTTCGGTCTCTTCCATGCCTTTTGGCACGCAAACTTGATCACGTCCACTTGCTTTTCCCAACCTCCATTTCCCCGTGCTTCTCTTTGACGTTTTATCATTCTCGCTGATCATACTGTATTATTATCATCGTTGTGGTCATTATTACTATCGGGGTGACTCAAGCCACGTCATAGCTGAATAGTTGTGCTGCACATGTACACGTATCTGAAGGCACACAAGACTAGCATTGACGCTGTAAGTTTTATATACATATATATATATATATATATATATATATATATATATATATATATATATATATATATATAAGCGGTTGTGCGGGTGTTCTCAGAGCTGGCTGATTTGGCTGCAAACGTTTCATCGTCAGGCTAGACGACATCATCAGTGCGATTTATGCGGGCCACTTACAGATCCAAGTGATTATTAATCACTTACTGATTCGAACGTCAGGAGTCGATTGGTCCACGTGAGCTGACCGTGTAGTCAGCTCTTGCGTACTGTTGGCTAGAGTCCGCATCCCGAGCTACAAATGTTCTCACGGACTTCTACTGAATTCGGGTGCGACGCGCTCAGATTTGCTCGTCAATGGGAGACCTATGCCAGCCGGCTATCAGCTACTCAGGAGCAACTCTACTTCCTTCATGAATGCTTGAGAAGACAAGTTCTACCACCAAGTATACAGTACCATCCACCAATAAACAATCCTTTGGCCTGGAAACTCACCGAAGAACACGGACGACGCATGTCACGTATGCTGATAACCGACGCACATAATCGAGGGCAAAAATATCTCCGAACGATTGACTTCCAAAAGGAGTTATGCTTATCCAACCTCGGCACAGAATTGACTAGAGTTTGAAAAGGCGATATCCATAAAAACGCACAACACCAAACTCCACACAGCAAAAACTGGAAAAGAAACTAGAGAGAATTTCAAAACCTAAAACAGTGAATCAAGATGATGCATGGATTAGGAATTTATCCAAACGAACCCTGTCGGATGTAGAAAAAGCAGTAGTTGTTTGTAGCGTGCAATTCAACTCGAAAGACTTCAATCCCATCAATTTCCTCGCAGATCTTAGACAACACTGAACTCATGCAACACCACAGCTGACGCCCAACGGACGATCAGACATAGTATCATTCCAGCACTGAGGCACAAGAGTGAAACCGACATGTTCAACACAACTGAACAAAAAGCGTTGAGAAACCTTAGGAAAGCTAAAGGTATTGTAATCTTATCGGCTGATAAAGGGCGTCTTACTGTTGTAATGGACAAAGCTGATTATACGAGGAAAGCGTAAAAATTTCTCCAAGATGTGAACACCTACCAACCGGTTGACGCAGATCCCACTGTACGATTGGAAATCAAAATCAAATGCACCCTACAAAATCTGGAACACATGGGACAGATTACAAAATTAGAACACAGCAAGATGAAACCAGGAGATTCGGTGCTACCTCGATTCTACGGCCTGCCAATAGTTCACAAAAATAGAGTCCCTCTCCGCCCTATCGTGTCGTTACCTGGAGCTCCGAATTACAAACTTTCAAAGGAACTCTGGAACAGATTGAAACACCTAATCTCTGGCTTGGAACATTCCATCCAGTCTGCAGAACAATTCCTGGCTAAGCTCAAGGAAACAGTAATAGAAGAGGATGCGTTTATATAAGAACCCATATAATATGGTCGAAACAGGGTGAACGTGAAAATAAACTCCCTATGTTGACCGCAGTTTGGTCCAGTCCCTTGAGTGCTCAACTTATGCAGATTCTACTGTATCCTAGAATATCTTACTAACATGGATGCTGTTGAATACATATCTCACTCCTACAT
Source organism: Dicrocoelium dendriticum (assembly GCA_944474145.2). Classification (NCBI taxonomy): domain Eukaryota; kingdom Metazoa; phylum Platyhelminthes; class Trematoda; order Plagiorchiida; family Dicrocoeliidae; genus Dicrocoelium; species Dicrocoelium dendriticum. The sequence goes on along the minus strand of OX104065.1, from coordinate 90,064,578 downwards.
GAGCATGATCATAACTGTACTACTGATCTGTCCCTATTTCCAAAGACAGCCCCTCGCACATCCGAGAAGTATACGTATGATTATTAATAGTCATAAATTATTGGGCCAGGTGTTTCACGGCTCTTTGGTTCCATTCTAGCGAGCGTAGGTTCTGACCTATCATGACCGTATGTGTCATATTATCATTCGCGATGCCTTGATTTTCGGAACTAATTACGGATAACAGCAACACGTACGTCTGCCACCAATTATCCTCCCATTGTGATATGGCTATGTGCCAAATATTCGGTAGCTCCGCCAAATGAGAAATTTACCGTCATAACTTATGCCACCTTGGCCTTCGGTTTTGATGCGTTACTATGCTTGGGAACCACACTTCTCGAAGACTAAAATACTGCATCCTTCAACCCATGGGATAATGCTCGTCCGCCACAAACCCGTTTAACCTCTCTGTTCTAGGTGGTGAAACGCGCTCCCTAGTTTAGCTTTGCCAGTGATTTCGGATTTGTACTCGAAGAACCTCAATACTCCATGCTTGAGAATGCCGCGATTTACTTTGAATATCCAAGAGGTATGGGGGCGAGGTGTTTTGCGAACCAAGTCAGATATACCCTTCAGTACACTGGCTAGCTCTGTTAACATGGCCGTGTTGTTGCTGTTAACCTTCAAGTACCTTCCTATTGGGGCGAATCAGTTATTTTGCCGATTCTCAAAAAGGGTGCTCGCACTTCATGTGTAAATCATCGCGGGATTAGTCCTCTTTCGGTTGCTTCCAAGCTTTTGGCACCCATTCTGCTCCGTAGACTATCTCCAATGCGTGAATCATAGTACCGTGAAGAACAAGCTGGTTTCCGTCCTGGCCGCGGATGTGTGGATCAAATCTTCACGCTCTGTCAACTCTAACCGCCACATTTATCACAGGCCCACTATCGTCGCATTCCTAGACATACGTGCTGCATTTGACTCCGTTGATCGACCTGCTTTATGGTGTTGCTTGCTGAAGTGTGGGGTGCCAGAGAAGTATACCGTTAACTTACGAGCAGTCTGCCTTCATACCTCCGGCAGAGTCAGGGTCTTCGGCAAACTTTTCTCTCCATTCACTGTCAATAGTGTTGTACAACTGGGCTGCCCCATGTCGCCATTCCTCTTCAACTTCACAATCGAAGACGCTCTGTCTAGTGCTCTTGAAGCTTTCCAACGTTTTGGCTTAGAGCTTCTACCGGGTGAGCGCGCGTCCGACTTAGAGTATATTGATGATATCGCCTTACTTGGTGACTATCCTCAGGGTATGAAACTCATTCTTGATCGTTTGGCGGTTGAAGCATCTAAGTATGGCATGAGCTTCGCCCCATCGAAGTGTAAAGTACTTCTCAAGGATTGGCTTTCAATTGCTCCTGTGCTCACTCTCGAACGTGCACCACTTGGACAGGTAGATGGTTTTGTCCACCTTGAAAGCTGTGTTTCTGCTGACTGCACTTTCAGCAAAGAAGTTTATCTTCCCATCGCTGAAGCTCGATCAGCATTTGTCAATCTGAGGCACTTGTGGCGTCTTCGTGATGTCTCATTCTTGCTAAAGCGCTGCGTTTACAGCGCATCAGTTCGCTCATTATTGTTGTATGGGAACGAGTCCTGGCCGATTCGGGTGGAATACATGCGTCGTCTTTCTACCTTCGATAACGGTTGCTTAAGGAGGATTGCTCGTGTTTGGTGGCAACACCGAGTTAATAGTAATGATGTTCGACAGCGCATCTTGGGGAATGCGTGTGTTCCCTTCAACAAACTGGTTTTGCTGCGCCAGTTGAGATGGGTCGGTCACGTCCTACGCATGACACCTGATCATCTACTGCGTCGCGCTCTATTCGCTCGTCAAGCACCTGACTGGAGGCGACCGCGTGGTAGTCAGCCTTCTACATGGCGGCAGCACATGAGATCGCTGACGTCATGTCTAGCCGCTGTTGGATCCGTACGTCTTCCAGCATGGGGACCCAAGAATGAGGAGGGCCAATAGCTTAACACTCTTGAAGACATGGCCTGCAACCGGAACTGGTAGAAGAATTGTGTCCAGAATTTGTATTGATTCACGTGTTTAATACTTCAAACATTGAAAATAACAAAAAAGAGAAAAATCGGAGTGTGAAAACAATCTAAAATGTTTTGTTCTCCTTTTTGTCAAAATGTTCCTTTCTTCCTGCGGCACAGTAACTGAAGTGTGTTGCTCTCCTTCAACTAATGTGCCACGATGAGTGTGACTCGGCGACTCTTCCTCTTGTCTGCTAATTTCCATGGTTTTTGTAGGCTCTATGTCTATTTAATAAACTGTTGTGATTACCACAACTATTACAGTTAATGTACCTTGCACTCGAATGTTTCCTGTCTAGCAACGATGGTAGTTGTGCTTTTTATCTTTCCCTTCCGTATTGATCAAAGCTACTGCTCAACTCTTTGCTCCAAAACTATCTCCGTCATTGTCCAAACGAAGTCGTTTGGCACACTCCTTCATAATTTGTCTCGGTTACTTCTTGTCTATGTCCTGCCCCTCGTTGCGCATATTTTGTTTCAGGTTTTTTAAGCGCGTAAAACCGTTTGACACAATTGTTCATTTGCATGCTTGTCAATTGAGTTCACCATGGAGTCAAATCGACATCCCACCATTTCTTTTGCTAACTTGGTCCCATATTCTGATTATTCACTACATACAATGGTGCTTCTTCAGCAAACATGTTGCGTTTCCGCACACGGATCGTGGATACCACCCTCTGAGCTGAGCCGAACCTCATTGCTTACGATGATTGTCATTGTCTTCATAATTCTTCTATCCATCTTCTATTAGGTATCGCCGTCATATGGACCGGCCCTCTGGTCGTCTCCAAAAACATTCGAACCTCAGATGTGGAGCATTTATCGCAGTCGATTAAACATCCTATCGTTCTCTGGGACAACCTACACGCGAACGACTACGATCAGCGTCGCGTTTTTATCGGACCGTATTCTGGACGCCCACTCGATTTACGTCGCAAAGGTCTCTTGCGAGGGGTCCTGACCAACCCCAACTGCGAATTTGAGGCGAACTATGTCGCTTTACACACTCTAGCTCAGTGGTCAAGGTAAAACGTGTCATTACTCGCTGGTCCTTTGCTACATGCACTGCTGGATTTTTGATGCTGTTAAACTGTTCTTGCAGACGATGGTTGGTGTTTGACACCATAATTTCCCGCTCCTTCTTTCTTTCGCCGTGTTATTAGATACGGGGAACTGAGGCCACCTGCACATCCACCACATAAGGAAATGTTGGAACGGCTTGAAGATACCGGATCTCCAACCGCAAGCACTGATTCGGCACCTCCCGCCACCATTGACAACTGCTTAGAGAGGAACAATGCGGACACGAGGACGGAGGAAACGGACTCATCTTACAAACCGCGAGAGGCTTTGCTAGTTGCGCTCCGGGATTGGCTTGCTCTGATGCTTCAGGTAGGTTGCATTTGTCAGCTCCCGTTATCGGCTGTTCATTCTGTGTCGATCCATCAACTTGTTTCTCCTTCGTTTTCGCCCATGTCCTCTTGTCGTTTTAGTTTAGCTACAGCAAAACTGTTAGCACTATTCACACCAACCTGGGTCAGTGTTTTCCTTTAGGATACTAGCCCTAGAACCGCCATTACACTTACCGCGGTAAATGTCCCTGGCACCCATACCATAGAGCAGTTACTACGCGGTTCCTCAATTGTTTGACACTTGCACGTGAGATTCGTCTCCCTCTCCCTTCAGGTTATTAAGGACTTAACTGTCCAATTTGGAGGATGTGCTGTCCCTTGGGGTTGTCGAACTTTCAATTGACCGTTTCTGTGAGTTCGGCTGTTTTACCTGTGCTATACAGGTCACCAATACAAATCTAAGTAAATACGGGCGAGCTTGCAATATTTCAGTTCTCATGAAATCGGCGGTGGTCACATGGCAACGAAGCATCTGTACGAGGTCCTTGCTGCATTATAGGTCGCACTCTCTGTTCTCGTATCTCACCCACATTATGGTATACTGAATAGATTTGTTCAAGACGAGATTAGCCAATATCTTCGCTTAACTTGTAGAGGAGGAACCTTTGTAGTTTGAAAGAGCCCGTCCTTAGCTTAATGGCTACTGTCATCATTATCATCAGTGGCAGTACATCAATAAATTAACCTGATTCTTCGCTTCCGCACAACCTTACCGATCTAGGGAATACAAAATTCCACTGGGAAACACAGCGCCTATCTTTAAGCTGAAATACCCTTCGCAAACCTTTAGGCCCAGGGCGCTTACTCCTTATTAGTGACACAGTCTCAAGTAGCTGACGATTGTGTGAAGCTAGAGCGACATGTGCGCGACAGATTTCTTGCGAATTCCACTTCCTCGCATCATGATCTGCCTTGCCCCACGGTTAATCCAATGTCAGACGTTCTTTAAGTGGGCATTTCGAGTGGGCAAACACTTCACTTATGCTCACTGCGAGCCATGTCTTATAAACTCTCAATCCAGGCACAAGACGAGTTGCTTAAGCTCCAACGGCACAGTGTGTCTTTGTGCAAACTTTTACCCTGCCATGGTTATAGCATGGTCAGTTGACTTCAAGCATACTCCTCTATGGCAATGGGTTCAAACTGGCATCGGTTGCCACCGTCCCTCCGGTCAAAGCATACAAGTCACATCGCCGCATCGCTAGAGATATCCCCTGTTCCAATGATTGTGAATCGCATAATTGTAGTTAACTGACAAGATCTATCGAAAGGAAATTTCTCCCCAAATCACCCTTTTAACCGACTATAATTCGGTCTACCCTAGGTTAACACGAAAGCGTCTAGGAACAGGGAGCCAACATGACTGCTCCCAAAGTGCTCCGCCCAGCTTTCCTTTCCTTATTTCCACGCTGATACCATCGCGACGTGATGGGTTGTGTACCCGTGACCTATTGAGTTACGCCGAGTCAGACTAACTGTCCCACAATCCTCTTCGGAAATTGAAGAGTGGTCGATGACGCTCTTCCCTTACAACCCAACCATAGGAGACAACAGGTCTACAGGTTATATGCTCGCAGCTCGATTGACCTAGAGTATGAGCGCCGAGCATTGTGGGAGGGCACCTCCGGGTGCTCAATAGTTTGCTACCTTCCACCTCAAGCCAAGCACTCCTGGCCAAATTAGTAAAAACGTACCATTTTCCACCTGCGACTACCGTGCTCGCAGGTGCGTTACATACTACGGTCGTGAAACACATGTATTATGCTAGCTACTCAAAGGCTGCATGTGACAAACCTCTAGCAAATCCCAATGAGCCTCTGCAATCACACTCCCGTGTTAGACTTCCTCCCCGCTGACTTGTGGGTCAGACTGTTGTGTCAAAGACTAGAGGTTACGGCACCTAAAATAAAACCCATTTCTCGGTATGGACACCCAGAGAGTATCATCTGCCATCTCGACCTCATCAACAGTACTCTCTCATTTTTTATCCCCCTCAACTTGTCTTCGTCGTCCATTAAGCTGACGTCGCAAACGCTACCATTAATACATGTAACTCGTCCCTCAAACCAAGCGTCTCATTTTGTATGGGTTCGTTCAACGTCAGCACTCTGGGTCAGATTGGCGAACAGGCAACAGTCACTCTCATTCTTCACTCCTATGATATTTATGTGTGCCGTGTCTCCGAACCACGCGTACAGGACGAATTTCCGACTCCTGGGCTCCGAGTCTGCTGCCAATGACTATTTGCGTTTATGGGGATACTGAGTCAATGACTTAGGGTAGTTAAGGTGTTGATGTCGCCCTCACCAAACCTACTGAACCTAATGTACTCGGCTGGACACCAGTGAACTTTTATTGGATTTAATAAACAGCGTCTGAAGACAAAGTGACTTTTCCTTGTTTCCGTTTCCACCCCTAATGACTGCAGTTCGGATGGTACCAAAACTACCTGTATGCTCAGCTCTCATATCCTCTCCGTATGGCGAAAATATTGATATCGTTTTTGGTAACGTCAAACTCTGAACAACACCTGGGGGATGCTTCGTAGCAGATATCGCGCAGCCACTCAGTTAGGTGTATTGGTAGTCTGTTGATCGTTGCTAGTGAAACGGGCTAACGTGACCCAATAAGGAACAGTAGATAGTGAGCGTACACCGAGTACTGTAGGAAAATAGCTGCAGGCAGACCTCTAGTGGTACTGCAGCAACCTTCACTCACGCTGGGGATTGTAAACGTAATGATATTAACCTCGTCGCTAGCCACAATACTTCACTGTGAACCACAATGTCTCTTACCGTCGCTTCTGCAGCCGGGAACTCGGTTCAAGCTGGCACCGTTCACTATGTGTACTTTACTGTGAACTGGGCAGCAGGAGACCTGATGTTAGCGTGACCATATGCGACGAAAGTGGATAGCCGATCCACAGCTTGTCAAAGCACTTGGGGCGTTGGGCCGAACACTTTGAGAAGCAGTTTAATCAGTCAAAGTTGCTAGCTTCTCCATCGGCCAATGATCGCCCTACTCCCTGGGTCGTTTTCCTGGATCCGCCCACACGCGCAGAAATCGAAGGTGAGATCAGACTGTTGAAAGTAAACAAGGCCGCCGGAGCAGATGTACTTCATCCAGCCATCCTCAAATTCGGAGGCCCTGTTCTTTTGGACGATTTACATTAACTTACTAGTGAATCTATGGGCGTAGGGGACTGTCCCGACAGACTGCAGCCCCTCTGTTATAGTCCCAAGTTTCAAGCGAGGCTCCCTTTTAGAATGCGGCCGTCATACAGATATCAGTCTGGTCTAAATTTTTTGCGTCTGTCCTTCTTCACAGATTGACTGGCATTCGTAAAAACCAGATGCGCGAGGAGCAAGCCGGGTTTCGTCGAAATCGAGGTTGTGTTAGCCGCATCTTCACATTACGTCATTTGTTGGTGCACCGCCATGTTTATTAGCGACCCATGGTAGTCGTATCCCTAAACATCAAAGGTGTCTTTGGTTAGGTTGATCTATGTGCCTTTTGAGATTGTCTACTAAAGGAAAGTTGTGCCAGATAAATGTCATAGGAGCGCTGTACGCGCCTCGTTCGGGTTTACACCAAATTATCGCCGCCCTTCAGTATCGCAGGCGATGTGAAAACGAAGTCGCCCGCTTTCACCTTTCCTCTTCGCCGTTGACGAATTCATGGAAACGGCGTTCGCCGGGCACAAATTAGAAGGTATGGAGCTGCTCCCAATTGACCGACTTCTTGACTTTAAATATGGCGATGACATGGCGCTCATCTGTGACATCTCCAGGACCTACCAAGTTTCTGGCTGCCAATCGTTTCGGGCTATGCTTTGCGCCCTCGAAATGCAAATTCCTTCTTCAAAATTGGCAAGGACTCACCTCCGTGTTGACTCTTGACGGTGATCAGTTTTAAGTCGCCCAGAGGTTCAGGTATCTGGGTAGCTATAGTAGCGCCCGTACAATTGGAGATGACATCATAAACCGTATAGCAAAAGCTCGATTCGCTTTTGCTAATCTCCGCCATCTGTGCCGCTGGTGTGACATCACTCTAGCCCTGAAGAGCAGAGTTTACAATATAGTCATGCGTTCAACTCCTGTGCGGTTGTGAAACCTGGCCCATCAAATCGAAAAATATAAGATAGCTTGTTACGTTCGCTCGTCGCTGCCTTCGCAGCATGGCTCATGTTTGGTGAAAACGCCGCGTGAAAAATGAGCGTTTTCGGGATCGCGAGCGGGAGAAGCACCCAGCACTGTTGCATCACGCCTCAGACTCCGATTGCTACGGGCAATCTAGCACAGCGATTCCCGCATCGTGCGTTGTTTGCGCGCCGAGAGTGTGGATAGAAAAAGAGGAGGGGAGGCCAAGCGATGATTTGGTCAAGAGAAATGACAATCCTCACTTCGAACTTGGTTTTCCTTGGTGTTTCCTAACTGCCGGGCTGAGGACCGAAGGATGATGAACACGTTTGGTTGGATACACTAGTTGACATGGCGAGGAGCCGACCTCAGTGGCGTTTGTGTTGTGAATCTCCTTGTCGTTCTCCTCCCCCTTTAGCTTCCCCCTCCAACAGAGATTTCAAACCTAATGCATAATATGATATTTGGTATTGTTAATATTTTAGCTTTTGTAGTTTGTAACGTTTACTATCTTTTTGTGTTGCGGCACCTTAAGTAAGGTGTGTTTTTCACCTTCGGCTAACGTGTATTAATGGGGATGATGACTTTATTGCGGATTAGACGTCAAGCTGAACTTACCCGCACCTTGAAGACTTTTGAAACTGATACCTGCCACATGACTGAAGCACAACTTCAGGATTCCAACACAGTCTACTGATTGTCGTCACAGATCCACACACTCTCATCTTTGCCTTTCTGGCGACGCTGCGTCAGCCACATTTGGGCACGGTGGTGTTGGGATCGCCCTCGTTGCTAGAGCCGAGACACTTTTTGATTGGATTCTAAACAACAGTTGCGTTTGTGCTATGAGATTCATTGGCTCTTGCAAGGTTACCAGAAGTCGAACCGACAAGCGTGCTTCTTTTATGATCTCGTTTTACGCGCCCACCGACTAAATCCCGGACAGTCAAAATCTTCATGATCTCTGCTTATGAGGGTGCCTAAAGCGGAAGTTAGCATTGTGGCACCAGACTCCACTTCACGTAGCACTCGGTCACTGCTACGTGAACGTCACCTCGTGGGCGAGGGCGCGCGAATATGTAGATGTCCGTTCTGACAACGGAGTAAGGTTGATCCGTCTACGTGCCGACAACCAGCTTTTTCTCTCCACCACGAGTTCGTCACTCGAGACGCCACTGTTCCACCTGACGACCTCCATCATCCTCCCAACGTTGGTCGCAAATTGACCACAACACCATAAGTCACAAGCGGCGTGGCAGCCTACGGGTTTACCGATCGTACTGGTGAACTTGTGTCGAAGCCGATCGTGCATTTATGTATGCGGCAGTTTGTATGCGTTTCGATCGTTCATTTAGAGCCATATAATTGTACAATGGGAGACCCAACGGTGCAAACGGACTATCATCAGAAGCTGCTTGCATACATCTCTCTCTCTCTTCATCCCTCTGGATGTTGACTAGCATTGGTCAGGTTTGCAATAAGACATGACGTCCAGCTTAAAGCTGGATTCCGGCTGCATCCTCGAAACTGCTAGATCATAGACGGGTTGTGCCCCCATTGGCAGAACACGACGAGCTCCTCCGGTCTGTTTCTCAGGGCCGAAGCAAGCACTCACTCACTCTGATCTGGACTCTTGGTGATCAGAAAAAGCTGCTGCAATGGAGGATGCTGCATCAGCTGAAAACTATCGCACTTTGTTTTACTTCATACGCCATCAGTCAGACACTCTGTTTTAGACGACACTGAAATCGCCACCCTTTGCAGGCGCTTCGATCGCTTGACAGAGCGCTTTGCTCTTCTATTTAGTTATTCCGCACATCCTTCTGTGACACCATTTCCATTGGGTGTTGATTGGCCTGTTCCCACAGATCCTCTTACCGAAGCAGAGATTCTTGACGCAATCCAAGCTTGGAACTGTTACAAGGTCTCGACCCAGACAGCCTCTCCCCGAATATTCAATGATGGCGGGAATGTACTTTACAACAGAACCCTGTAGCTGTTCAGGAAGGCCTAGACTGGTCGGGTTTTCAACTCATGGACGAATCATCCGTTGTTTCGACCCACAAGTTAGGTGCACTGGACAGATTGCTTGCTATCCTGAGGTAACTGCACAGTCACACGTCGGGTAATGTGGCTTACAGTAAGCTTTCCATTACCTGTGGCGTTCGCCACAGCTATCCTACTTTATATTTTCTTCAATTTTATTACTGAAGACACTGTTACATGAGCACTAGGTGTTAAGCTACTCCCTGACAATAGTGTCGCCAAATTGGCTTACACCGATAATATCGTTTTCCTGGAGGACAATCCACAAGCCTTCCAAAACGCGTAGAGCCACTTAGAGATGAAGGCATCCAGCCAAATATAAAACACTATTCCAGTATTGGCTGGTGCTTGTGTCTGGTGACATTTTGGGACAGTTACTTGCTTTACTTATCTATGGAATTGCATCACAACTAGTAGCGGTGTTAGAGTGGTCTCACAACGGATCGCAAAGACCCGCCTTGTTTTCATCAGAATACGACACTTATGACATCCTTGCGATGTCAGTCTCAAGTTCAAGGGCATGGTGTAGGGTGCCTCCGTCCCTACGGTCCCGTTGTACGGCTGTGACACATGGTTGTTCGCGCAGAAGACATGAAACTATATTCTGTCCTTCACAACTGTTGTCTGTGAAGGCTTGCACGCGTATGTTGTCAACATCACGTAAGTAATACGAAGTTCATGACCGAGTGCTCGGCCCGAACTGCCCCCTCTCCAGAATGTTATTCTCCGACACAGTAAGTGTTGGCTCGACCGCGTATTACGTATGCCAGCCTATCGCTTTCACTACCGATCCTTATTTGCGCTTTCCGGCAGCAACTGGAAATATTGCCTCTGTAGGCAACCAATAACGAGCAGATTATTTCAACTTACAGGCTGGGGACCAAATAATGCAGACCCCAGGTGTTAGAAACGTTGGATGTTATGGATCGCTGTTGTTTGATATCCCCGGTGTGGCTGCGCTTGATGTGCAAGTTGACAAGGTGCCTTGTGGCCATGTAAGGCTCGAAGAGCAATTCCTTGCACTCAGTATGGAGCGGACTACGGTGCAGCCACCGCCATGTGTGCGCTTGATTCCCAAATACAGCGTGCTTGTGTTTGCCTGTGAAGTAGTGTGGGCCGGCTCCGTTGATGAAACGTGGCTCCCATCTACATGCCTCCCGGTCTTATTCCTTCGGGTTTACACTGGATATGGGGTGTGTGAATGGAGCTGTGGGTGGTGCAACGCGAGCCGCCTATGGTCCCTCTGTACGCGCGGGCGTAACTGTGACCTCCATAGGACAGCCACAAGACGCCTGCGTCTACAGAGAGAGACCTTGGATCGTACCTTATCAACATGCACATCAAGCGCAATCACACCGGGGATGTCAAGCAACAGCCAACCGTTTGCAATGACCGCAACAAAAAATTGAATAAAGCTTACGCATATGCCGACATAACTACGCTAAATACAGCGCAGACACTGTTGATGGAAGCGCTCCAAATAACAAACATCCTTCCGATAAAGCGTGCAGGTTTCGCTGCCGTATAGAAGAATGGACAGCACCATAGACTTGTATACCAGCAGCTTCGTCCAGACAGTGACCTGGTGGTTGTTCCGCAGTCGGTACTCAAGTTTCCCGAATGTCACCGCTGCCTTCGGTACACATCTACGATTCTCACTGTATATTTGCTGGTCACTCGAAACACGACATCCCAGCTTGCCAAATTGCAACGAATTTGTGCAGGCCTGGTCGCGTTAGCTTAAACGATAGTTATGCGCAACTTGAGCACGGTCCCTATTCACGCGCGTATTCGAATGACATGCTGAGTCCTCGAAAACGAACAACGACTCACACGGCTGAGGAATTTAAACGCGCAAGGCTTAGATGAACGCGGAACACACGGCTAGAGCTGCGCACACGATCGTGTGACTACGCGGTTCCCAACCACCGAGAGAGGAGACAAGAGAAGATGAAGCGGATCTCTGAGAGCTCTTTTACGACCCACAAAGGCCAGATCACAGTTGGAACAATGCTTCATTTTGTGGGTGAATGAATCACCACGTAAGGCTGGTGGTTTATGAGAGAACCTAGTCCACTTTAGCCCACTTGCGCCCCAACTCGTGGTGGCTGGGTCCTGGTACGTTGTGGGGAGGAATTGAACTCTGGGTTGCACAGCCCACGTACTGGCGTTTGTGGCGCATTTTTGCGGAGCTATTTGACATGCCCGCAACACAAATGCAGCAGCCACCTTCGATCAGCGGCTGCGCAGCTTGCTCGTCATCAGCAGCTCGGTTGTTTTTTCGTTCCCAATGTAGCAAAATCTCGTGGCTGTTTCCAGGACTTCGTTGGCAACCTGGATTTGTAGTGAGCCCACGGACTCCATTCCGGGTGAAGGCTGAAAGAGACAGACAGTTTTGCTTGTGTTGTTGGTAACCCCGAATTTGGCCGCTGTCGAAGCTAGAGCACTAGTCATGTGTTGCAACACATCCGCGCTGTGTGCAAGCAACGTACAAACGTACGAATGAGCTGGAAGAGGTTGCGAAAATTACTATCTTCACTCCCTCGCATCGTGTATGTCCCCCCTTCTTCCATTTACCAGTTGTGACGGTGATATGAGTTCTTGCTATTCCTTGTCCACACCTACATGAACAATGCACACTGTGGCATTTTTCCAGCCTCGTCTTTTACGCATGCAGGTGACCTGTTCCCGGTATCCGTCACTAGTTAGCTCAACTATATGTATTCTCTACCGTTATTTTTCGTTCAGGATCAACAGATGGCTCATGCGTCCTCGAAATCTGTCACGGCCGGTGGAACCCCAACGCCCATGGACACAGATATCCCCGATGTCACCACTACGGAGGCGATGGTGGTGCGTTCTGATAGTGTTGCACATCTTTATGTTCCTTCTGTTGTTTCATCCCTTAGCTAGTCATCCGATTCAGTTTCACTCTTCGTACAACACCGCTTTGATAGGCAGATTTTGTGTCAGTCTCAATTGCTCGTTTGGCACCTGTCTTTGTTTAAGTAAGTTCAGGAACCTCTCGCTGTCGTATACATTTCTATAGCTTGTATTCAACTCACTTTCCTAAAGTGCCCGGTCGTTTACAGGTGTACTATCTACAAAACTGTATATATCTCGTGAGTGAAAGTTAAAGTTAAAGATTTGAAGTTCCCTAAAACAATCTTAAATGCGGGGTAAAATGGCACCAGCAGGCAGTTGCAAGTGTCTTATTACCTCCACTGTGCTTTTGACAATGATATATATATATATATATATATATATATATATATATTGCATACCTCATGTTTCTTCACTGCTGTTGAGCTACGCTAACTTACACTTGCTTGGTTCAGGAACCTCTCTCTGTCCGTTACAAATGCTGTCAGAGATTGACTGGGATGCTTTGAACGGGTCGCAACAAAAATTATATGTTTAACGTTCGTGTCGATCCCTCTAGGTTACGTGAAACGCACAGAGTACTTTGTCAACCGCGAAACTGCAACTACACCGAAGCCGACTGGAAATCGCCTGAAGTGTTGAAACGCGGCGGACCAGCGATGCTACATGCGCTACACCGCTCGGTGCAACGCGGATGGTTTGAAGAAGAGGTGCTGGCTGGTTTGTAAGATGCCCTTCTGCTACCACTGTACAATGGCGAAGGGAGCAAGCAATGTGCCGCGAATTATCGTGGCGTTAACTTGCTGTTGTATGGTGATGATTGCTCGGATCCCACACCACTGATAACAGATTAGACAACATAGACTAGAATGCCATAAACAAGTAACATAATGCTAAATATCATATTGTGCATTGGGTTTGAAATCCTTGTTGGAGGGGGAAGCTAAAGGGGAGGAGAACGACAAGGAGATTCACAACACAAACGCCACTGAGGTCGGCTCTTCGCCATGTCAACTAGTGTATCCAGCCAAATGTGTTCATCATCCTTTGGTCCTCAGCTCGGCAGTCAGGAAACATCAACCAGCACCAATTTCGAAGTGAGGATCTTCATTCCTCTTGCCCAAATCATCGCTTGGCCTTTCCTCCTCTTTTTCTATCCACACTCTCGGCGCGCAAACAACGCACGATGCGGGAATCGCTGTGCTAGATTGCCCGTAGCAATCGGAGTCTGGTGCGTGATGCAACAGTGCTGAGTGGTTCACTCGCTCTCCCTGCACCCAATACGCGACACCGAACGCGCACATTGCTCACGCGGTGTTCCCATCAGACATGAGCCATGCTGCGAAGGCAGCGATGGTCGAACGTAACAAGCGTCTGTCAATCTGTCGACATGATGGGTCAGGTAGGCGTTCACTTGGTGACCTGACAGCCTATTATCGATGCTTTGACTCTCAGGTAGACAGTACTTTTTCTTTTCTTAGATAGATGCTTCGTGGTTACCACTAATTTGAGGTCCCATGAGATATTAACTGATCCGCCACCACAGTGCATATTTACCGACGTCTCTTTCCGGCTAGTAGTTTCTTTTTATGGACAGCTATCTCGACATCCGAATAATGGGATGCCTGAAGCTGTGTGGTTTAATGCTTGCAGCAGACTCACTGAGCGGTGAACGTCTTCGCCGTAAGACATCTGCTACTCACATTGCTTATCTGCTGACCACAAAGGTTTCTTTTGCCTTCCACTTTCACTGGGATCGAAGAGTTCTCCTGCATTACAATTCACTAGTTAGCGGTTGCGTCATTTTTATCTCAAACAGACAGTTTTTTCACCTTCATTTACAACATCTGTTTCACAGCCAGTTGAATTTTCATTGCACCGTTTTGGAGTACCCACTGTGTCTGTCTTGATTGCGTCACGGCCCCAGTTGAGGCCACGCTTCACTTCGATCACTGGGACCGCATCAGAAGTGGATTTACTTCGGTATTGCTCTCTCCCAGCACTGCACCCCGCGACCGACCGGTTTGCTCCTCATTTGGGCTCACCCGGTTGACGACTAATGCTATGATCACTAGGTTGTCAGGCACTATGTCTTGAGTCCGAATCCCATCTATGGCTGTCTCTACCTGAAGGATTCAAACAAGAGTGAAACCAGCTATGACGCGCAATAGTTGGAGACAACAACACAGAGAACCACTCCGATTGAGTTTTCGCCTCTTTTACCGACTTATGTATGATTTAGTTCGTTTTTACAGCCACGCTTGACGTGCACCACAAAATTCTATTGTTTCACTTGGATCTATCATTTTCGTTATGAAACCATGGTGCATGTGCGTAAGTTTGCTCACTTTTTTTAGCTCAATCGCTGCACAGACCTCTCGATTGTTTTGCTCCCTAGGTTGAACCGTCTCCCGGCGCCACCATTCCTGATGTTCCTGTCTCTGATCTCTCAAGCTCCAGTACGTCGTTCTCCTCTCTTGGTGTTGTCAACGTTGTCCTTCCAAAGTATGTAATCTCCTCTTTGAACTCACATCGACTACTTGAGAAAGCTAGGAATCGCGATAACTTTCTTTTTCCTCCTCGAGGCTCGTAGTGTAGCGTAACCATATGAAGCTGAGCCACACGAAACCTACAAACATCCGGTGTCTCGGTACCGGCTAACACTTCGTGCTTCCCGGTTACGTTGGATCATCCTATCGATCCTCCGCACTCGCTCATCTGGTTTTCCGGCTGATTTTCAACTTGTTTATGTGGTCAGACTGCATTCTTGCTTTCATTTTTCCTCAAATGATGTCCGTTTTTCTTAAAGCCTGAGCTCTTCTGTTAGGATTCACCCTGCTGTCTTCCCAAGCTTCTTGCTGCGCTTACAGTCTGATTTCGCCGAACTCTATAAAACCAGCCTCTATTAATTACCACCTCATTTTATTGATCTGCAAGTTCGGTTCTCATGCATCACAAACACCATACGCAGGCGTTTCTCCTATTTGTTCGTAGACTAACTGCTCCGATTGTTCTGCTTAGTATCTCGCATGTGGTGTACTTAAAGCGCCTCCGGCTTATCATGTCGGCTCTGTCTTCCGATGTCGATACACAGATCATCCTTAAAATCAGCGTGACTCTTATGCCCTCATTGTTGTGTAATGTGTAGTGTAGTGTGCGCATGATAGCTGGGTCATCCGCCATTCGATTCAGTTGTTATTTCACTAATCTGAGGAACTGTTTGAACACATGCTTCGCATTTGTCAACAGCGCCATACTCCATCGACGCTCTCTGGCGTGTGGTAACGTTATTTCAGAAGCAGTTTACATTGTTATACGGCCACTGATTACACCGAATTGCAAAAAGTACTCAGCTTTGCATGGTCACTTATAACAGTGCCATGCAGTCCCATACATTCTGCTGCGTTCGGATCAGTTGAGAAGTTCGCTCTATTCACAAATGTGACTTAGCTTAATTCTACCCTAAGCCGCATAAGCTAATCGTATTTCGAATCGAAAAACTACTTTGACCATCTGCTCCGTGTTCTTCAAATCACAAATTGGTCTCTGTAAGGGAGATCAACCTGTACTCAGCTACATGACAACTCAAACAGCCTGTACCTCAGGCTGGTTTCTCACATGTTAGGTTGTCCGCTCTATTTTACAGAGGAGAGTAAAGTGCGGCGGGAATTAGTTTATTTCCTACTAGCATCCACTAGCGCTTGTTGCTTTGGGTTATCAAATTCACTTATGGCACACTGTTCATTCACTCACCGTGTTTGGATGATCCCTATGTTGAGGCAGCTACTGCACCTACGTGCACTAAGCAGCACACACGGACACCGGTACAAGATGGTGGTACCGGATTTAAAGCGTATCGCTCACCCTCTATGCTTCGAGCGTCCAGTGGTGAAATATTGAAACAAGTTGCCGGAGACACTAGTCGGAATTTAAGAGGTTTCTTGATGTCTACTTTGCGGACTACATGAATAGGAAGCTTATCGCACCCGGATAAGATGTAGTGCAGCTGCAATATGCCACCATCACGCAGGAATCAGCGACGTGATTCCGCACATGTGCCCAATCCACCTACGATGGAACAACACAGATTTTTTTCTCCTTGCTCTCTATCTTCAGTATTATACGGTATACGGTCATGCTGAATCCGAACTCCTCAGAGCTTTTATCCCAGTTTTGCACGTTAACTTTCTTCACTGTCGCTGTTTATGTTTAGCGACGTCCTCAGTCTTCGGTATCCTCAAAAAAGTGTGCCGCGTGAATCCTGGCAAATAATCTGACCTGCGCACACCCACGTTCTCCCTCTGTGTCTAGATGCTTGCTCATTTGTGGATGTCACACTGGAGGACCTGGAGTTGTTCGCTGATCTTTTCTATCTGCCGTTTGCTCACGGCCCCTCTGCTGTACGGTTACTCGAATTGGGACATTGGTTACGGGACCAATCGCATGCTTGCGGACCCAATCCCAGCGATCCGGAGGTAAGTTCAGTCCTCTAGGCACGGATTATCCGTTCTTTGAAAGTCATACAACGTTTAAATTCATTGAATGAGTGCAGTCATGGTTCCGTTTGCCTAAATGATTAAGTTTTTTCAGTACAATCGGTCTAGGCTGAAGTTACGTGTCACCTTCCGAACGCACTGCGGGTACTGCAAAACGCCGGCAATGAACACAAAGTATTTTCGTACGTCCATTTCATCTCTTCCACAGGAATATCCGGTCCTATCTGGCGTTAAAATGCGTCCTGTCTACTTATGGTTTAAGGACTACGGCTCTAATTTCCACAGCGTAGTCACCGTCCTCCACTTATTTCTTCACAGTTCTCAGAATGAATATGGAATCATTTATCTGTTGAATACGCCGATCAAGACGACGCGTGAGGTTTTGTGCGCCGTTTTTATATCGATCTATTGGCCGCTCAAGTATTTGTATCGTTTCAGTGCTGTCAACAAAACCGCTTTTTTGTTCTATTATAATCATCCTTACTCTCTCCTCTGCCGCCTCATCTCCACTGCTTATAGTATCTCTGTATACGTTTCTCACTGTTCCCGTGCAGAAAAAGATAGAATGGGTCCAAAAGCTGTCTGAGTTCGCCGAGATGGTATCACTTGTGGCTCGGCTACGTGACCGCATTCAGCGCCTTCCATCTCGTGGCATAGCCTACGAATTGGCTCCGTACGTGACCGAAGTACACACAGTTTTGGGTATGGTGCTGGACTACTTCCACTGGTTGGGTAAGTCAACCGGCCGTCTGTGGTACACTTCTCTTCATTCAGGCATCTTTCACCACATGAATACCTATATCCCAACCGAACCACGAGAATTTCATTGCCTCAACTAAATGCAGATTAGAAGCTTACTTCGGCATTCGTTAGACATGTTCATAATTCTTCCAGAATCTGTCATTTTTAGTCTTTCGGAATTGCTACTCCTCGGTCACATGACACCTGTACTCTATGGTGCATTGTACAGTCCCTATCTTATGGTTGGTATAGTTGGACAACGTCCCTTATCCGCCTGCTTGTTGTGCTACTTTTGTGAGCTATTGTACATTTTACACTTCGCCCTAATATTTCCGCCTCTGCTGTTGCCGGAGCCGCTCCCACTATACCTTTTACTCATCTAGATTGTTGCCTCATGTCCTGTAACAGTTCATCGAATTGATCACTACATCTAGCAGCATGACTTGTAGGGTTTTCTAAAGACTATCATCTATGAGGATGGGGTGGGATATCATTGTGACCTGTTACAATGCAAGACAACACAGGTCACATTATTTCAATGTGGCAGACTTCTCATTTGAAACGTCAAATTTGTAGTTATTCTGAACCCGGGTACTTGTATCCGTTTCCATTCCCTCTGAATCATCCCACTTTTCGTAAGTATTCACTTACATGGCTTTAATCATGACAGTCATTGGAACATTCGTGTCGCTCGAATGTGATGGGTCTTAATCCCCATGGAGTCACATATCGTGATCCTCTGTGTTTTCCGATTACCTTCTATGGTGAACTTACCGTTAAACTGCGCACGAATGTGCATTTGAGACGAAAAAAACTACGCTGCTATCCTGTATTTTTGGACAGGTCAATCGGAAGACACCCAGCATCGACTAATGTGGATACGGCATCGATGCATCCCATAGATGCGCATTTTCCGTCAGCCTCATTGATTAAAAAACTCAACAACTTTTCCTTTTTGGTTCGGCACAATTGTGCTACCAGGTTTCGTTTTCACAGAGCTCCCACCATCACCCTATTTCTCTCACACGTTCAACTCGTTTTTCACGTTTCCGTTCACCTCCGTTTTGTTTTTGCAGAGACCGGAGTAATGTCCTGCCGCAGCATGTGTCACTTACGCCGACTGTTAACCTGTGAGTTGCCTTCTAATTTGTGTCATTTTTTTCTTTTACTTGTCGTTACCTAGACCTGAAATTGTGCATCCATTGGAGAGGATAAAAACAGTCTCTGTGCTTCATTTCACCTTCAGTTCCTCTATCACTTGCTGGGGGATATCGCTATTCTTTTACCTAAGACAATGAGTGTACAGTCCCTAGCCCTTTACCTCTGACGTGCATGCTGCCTACTGTTTAGCCTCAGTGAGTGACCAGCAATGTTAAATATGAGTGAAATGTACCCACTGTCTCCGTTACCAGTAGGATTATCATGCCAACTGATTTTTGGATGTCGGAATATTGCACTACATCACTACGACTGACACGTGCGCCATGTGCTTGGCAAACCCCCCTTTTGGCCTCCTATGGTTTTATTCGGACCCCAATTGTCGCAATTGCTCGCTTCCTGTTGTGCAACTTGCCCCATGGGTCACACTACGTGTCAGGCATTCGTTCATTCGCACCCTCGCGCATACTTGACACATTACCACCTCCCATTGAAGCCAACAGTGCATTCTCTTTGCGGTCTACAGCAAATTCATCATTGCATTTTGTGACCCAATAAAAGAACCTGTGAGATTTTACTCGTGGACTGATTTCTCTGATCTGGCTGTACAGTCGCAAATGCGGTGATTTGCACTTTCCTTGCGTATCTTGTAAAGACCCGCTTGTTCCAACACTGATCAGTTGCTGTTGAGGTAAATCCGTGTTGCATTTTGATCTCTATTTGAACAATAGCGTAGTTAACTTACGGCTGTTTTAGTTTTGCCCGAGAGTTTTACGCATTGCTCAAGCCCTAAGCGAATTTGTCGCTTAGAGCCTCGTCATGTCTTTGCGTCGACATGCTCCGGTGAACTGTTACACAGGTTCTCACCCACATTTGGAAGAGTTCGGAGTGTTGGTATAACTCGAGGTGGTTCCGAAGCAACTGTGGCCCCCGTCTGTGCACCACTCTCTGATGATCTCTTAATGCTTCGGACTTACACTGAACTTGGGGCGCGTGGTTGGAGAACGTAAGTTATCCATATTCCCCTCGAGGGCATAGGCCTCCTGTGGTCAGTCGCAGTTATGCTCTCAGGCACATTCGGAACTAGATCGCAACCCTCTGCTAGTAGCATAACAGCCATTGTGTTCTCTGTGCACCTCCATATTTCTGGCCTCACACTGTGCTGTATAACTCACGTTCCTCTTCCTATGGTAGTTTTGATTTCCAGTCGGGTCTTTTATTTTCAAGGGCCGGTGGGCGAGTGGTCTGCAGTCGGCCCGTGACCGAGTGGTCTGCATGCCTGATTTGCAATCATAACTTCGCCGGTTCGAATCCTGGTGCTATACTCAGCCCACGCGTGACCTATGGTGGTCGCGGGGCAGCGAAGCGCCGTTACGGCGTACATCTGACACGCTACTTTTTATATTTTTATCTTCATATGTCTGGTTCTTTTTGTTTGTTTAGCACGTACTGCTTGTTTTATCCTCTCTCACACACGCACATGGTGCACACTTTTCACTCTACAGGGTTCTCTCCAGGATACCGCGACATGGTCACCTCGGGCGATCAGGAACCTTGGACTTTCCGAGGTGGGCTAATCACCGAACTTCAGGTAATTGCTCTTTTTCATTCCAATTTCATGTCTTGCTCACAAACCTTATTGGTGCATTTTCTCTGCGCCATTTCCTAATCCGTCTCCTAGCAATTACGCTTCCTAACGCTGCCACACTTTGGGAGTGTACGGTGCGTTATCTGTCTGTTTCTTCCCAATACACTTCTAAGCAGTTTATTCTGTTTAACTCTCCGGCAACGTTAGAAACTATTTCCAAGTTGCTTCTAACACTCTTTGTAACTGTTTGGGTGCACAGCAGCCGGCTGGTAGCTTACCGGAACGATGCCCATCCGTTACCGGTAGCTCAGCCAGCTTTCACCAGTTGTTTTCTTTTTCTCTCTCATTTTTTTTCTTTGTATTGCGGCACAGTAGCTGAGGTGTTCCCCACCTCTAGCTAACGTGTATGATGATGATGATGATGTAACTGTTACGACTTGCACAGGTGTCACCTCATGGTACAACTTTACCGTATTCATCACGTTCCTCGTCAACCGTATTATTTAATGAGTGGGACTGGCTAAATAACAGCAGGTTGGCTACTTTTTGTCATCTTTTCTCGACCACCTTTTCCCCTAGCGGATACTACCCCTGGAATCCGCACAGGATTTGTTCCCTGCCCCGTCTCGAGCCGTTCCGGAAACTATTACCATCCCGACCCTCGCCTGGCCAGATGTCCCGGCCGTCGGCATCCCGCCTGGTGCGGTACCGTTCATCCCAATACAACCTCCGGTCCCACTGCCTCGTTCTACTCGGTCGTGTGCGTGCGTCGTGCGACCTTATCGACCTGAGGATACAACTGACGTCTACAATCTATTCCGTCGCCTTTTGTTGGCACGGGTGGGATTGCATGAGGGAGCGTTGCCTCCGGAGTTGTCTGATCTACCCGGAGATCGGTAAGTCCGCTTTTGCGTATCGCATCGAATTTTTACCCCATTTGAGTCACCTTGTCTGCATACTGCCATCTCTTTGCGCTTCCTCCACTCTTCAGAAAACACAGTCCACCCTTCATACGTGTTAAACTCCACTCCGTCAGCTTGTTCTTTGCATCTATCCGTGCGGTCTGTAAATCAGTTTGAGCATTAATTCGCGTGAGTTCGGATTTCAAGACACTCCAATTTCAGCAGAGTAGCAGAAGGTGTTGGATGGTATAAACTTAGACAGCCAACATACGCCAGTAAAGGCACTGAACAACCGTTTCATCGTTTCGGGAATCGTCAACAGTGTGCATTCCTTCTGCCTGTTGTAGTGCTCGAATCCGCAACTCGACACCACTGACACCACTGAGCTACGGGTGACGGCAACAACCATCGTGACTAAGTTACTAGATATGATATAGAGCCGCTCACTACCAATGGGTTAGATGTTTCGGTTACTATTTCAATGGTCGCGAGTTCGAGACCTGCTTGCCGTCCCGTAGTTTTAAGGATCACGAGCCTGCGAATGCGTGGGTTCGAGCCCACCTAGGGACCGGGCGACCCTCACAGTATCCTTAGCCCACGTGCAGCTGGTAGTGGTTACGCTGCAACTAAGCATCGGTAATACGTATCGGCATACTGCTGATGCTTTAGTTTAAACGACGTGGACGATGCATATACTCCGTCGAATTACCCTCGATTGGTTTCGGTTACCACTGTGCATCTCCTTTGGGCCAGGAATGTAAAAGACGTGGCCCTTTGCGAGCGCACCTGCGGTACACTTGGTCAAAATTGCAGTTTTCATAATTTAAACAGGATAAAAGTTTTTCGTTCACAGAAAATCAGCCTGCCTTTCCTTATTCATCTTTTTTACATTTTGAAATAGTCAATCGCCTTTACTACATTTCAAAAGCACCATATAAACATGAATACTGCTGTGAGGTAAGCGAGATAAAATTTCCAAATATGAATATGACTTAGGTTTTAACATTCCACCTCGGGTCAGTAACCACGCCTACCCCTTTGGGATTTGACTGGTTGTCGGCGACGCACGCACTGCTCGATGTGTATCGATTATGTGTGGGTGACATCATGTGACTGGCTGACTGCACGCGAACCATTATCACTGTAAGTTCGCTCGCACGCGTTTGGCTGTTGTTGTTGTTGTTGTTATTGTTTACCATAAAGTGTGTGGAATGGTTTCCTTACAATATAATGAACACTGTTCAAATTCCACGTAATTTTTATAGTCTATAGTGCTCTTCCAGCTAAGAGAAAAAGGGCAGTGAACGATGGAGGGCGATTGTTTCGAAAAAGTAGGGATTACAGTATTTTTACAGCGGCGAATGTTAGTACACATTGTGTAATTTGCAACAACAGCATTGTCACGCTCCGAGTAGAAATTGGAAAAAAGCGTCCTAAAGCGAACCATCGACTTTATGGCAACTGTGAAGGCGCAATGCGAGTCTCAATACTCAAGGAATTGAAGGGTAACTTGAGACAGCTAGGTACCTGTTTTAAGAAAACTGAAATGGAATGTGGCTTCCTTTGCAGTCTGTGAACTCAGCCGGATGATTACCATGAGTGGAAAATCTTACAATAAAGGAGATTTCATGAAATAGTGCCCTGTGAAAACAGCTGAAATTGTGTATCCAGAGAAAGCACAGGGATGCTGTTTCCTAACGGATTGCTAAAATGTCAATGCCACATCAATGAGATTTGAACGTTTTTTTAATGTTGTTGATGAGACTGTTGACATCACTGAAATAACAGCTTGCGGGCGCGACGATGATTTTAGTATTTATGAGGAACTGATTCCCATGCACGCCACTACAACATGCCAGTAAGTTTTGCGTGACTATACTTTGGATTTGGTCACACTTGCATACTTGTCTACCGACGGTGCTGCGAATATAGTTGGTAGTCATAATGGGCTCGTTGCCATTTTAGGAACAAAAATAGCAAAATTTGTACGCAGATTCATCACTGCATTTTACCGCATTACCCATCGGCAAAATTCATGTTCATGGATTTAAAAATTGGTCACAAAGACGATGAATTATGTCAGAGGCCGTGTCATCATACAGCGTCAATGCGACCAGTTGTTGGAAGATAGAGATAACCAGTTTACCGATTTTCCATTCTACACAGAAGTCCGCTGGCTGTCATGTCACAAAGTGCTGAAAAGATTTTATTTTTTGAGACATGAATTAAAGATGAAGTTGGCTCCATGGTCTTTTGATATGGACATTACTGCACAATTAACTGATTTTTATTTGAAATTGCATGGTAAAACAGACTCATCACTCAGTTGTATGATGACATCTAGTGCTTCATTGCAAAACTGAGCCGGTGAAAGTCACAATTGTCAAATAGCAATTAGTTCATTTCCCTAAATGCAAAGCACTGAAAGATTGCCAATACTTAGTCTGCACTTAGCTTTGTTAATTATGATCTGGAATTATCGTCAAAAAATGTCAGGGAAGATTTCGTGATCCCTCATCTTGTGGAGACTAATTTGTGTTATTCTCTGCACCATTCACCTTCGTTCTTGCTGAGGCAGAGGAAATGCAATCGGATTCTGCCCTCAAAGCAATCTTGAAGTGGGGGAACCTCGTTTCTTTTCGTTTCTTCCTACAATTTTTACAAACTTCGCCAAGTTTGCCACAAGGATTAAAACAATGTTCTGTCCTGCCTACGTTTGTGAGCAGTTAGTTTTATTCATCAAAGCAACAAAACTTCTTACCGTACAAACTCACTAATCAATACTTGTCATATCGAAGTTGGGACTACACAGATATTTCAGTCGCAAATGGCATTAAAAAGAGATGTCAATTGTCAAAAAAGAACACAACGTTCATTTTGAACTGTTTTTACAATGTATTTCTTGCGATCGTATAAAAGTCTACGCCATTGCCAAGAATTTACTTTATTTTTGTTGTTAAACTGCCCCACAACTTTGCATTTATGATTGTGTCTAGCGGCCAAGTCGTTTGTATACACATTATATGTTACTAGGTTGAGGTGATAACTATGGTATATGGTTGTCGGTATCCAATTTCGGATTTGCCTCTCACCGCGGCCTCCATGGGTGCCTTGCGCTGCACCACCCACAACTCCATCCACACACCCCATATCCAGTGTAAACCCTAAGGAATAAGACCGGGAGGCATGTGGATAGGAACTACATTTCACCAATGCAGCCGGCTCACGCTCCTTCAACACGCACAGTAGCAGCAGTCTTGTCTATCAGTTGGGAATCATGCGTACCTGAGGTACGCAATTCGGTGGCTGGACTACAGTCCGCTCCACACTCTTTGGACCTAATACGGTCATGAGGACGGTTCATCCCGTCCCCCGGCAATGATTAGCAGTCGGTGGAATCCTGCGTTTTGCATGTTTTACTTTAGGCAACATGTACAGTGCCTCGCCGAACCAATTTTATTTCTTTTAACGCTATTCTTTGCTTTATTTCTCTTGTCTACACTTCATTCTCCACCTCTTGACTGCTCTGTTGCTCTTTTCATAACTGCTTCCGGAAATCCAAGTTTTAAAGCATATTCCTCATCTAGTGATTTGTCAAACATTATCTACATCGTTTTTCTACAGCTATCTGCTACACTTTCTCGAGCATTCACCAGAAAATTGTTTGGTTGTCGAAGGACCACCCTTCATCTCCTGCTCATCAACTGGTGTTGGAGTTACTACTTGTGCGGAGATAAAATGCGTTGGTTTCGATTTTGCAGCTCCCGATGCAGTCGCATGGGCAAGAGATCGCACTGCTCGCTACAGAAACTCATTGCGCTTAAAATATCCACGCCCTTCGACAGAATCTCCACCTACTGATGCTGGTCCTGATGGGTCCAAAGCAACCCACCAATCCACCAATGAAACCACCCCCTCAACCTTCACTACCAAAAGTCCAATGACACCGGACGAATTCATCAGGGCAAGTATCTGTGCTCAGTTCATCTTTATGCTATTCCGCAGTATTTCATCCCATATCTCTTCATCAGCCAGCTTTATTCTTCTCTTGTATTCATATCTGGGCTTCGAATTCCTTTGTCCCTTGATCATATCTGATCCGTCCGTACCTTCATTTTCCTTTGCAGTTCTTGCTTCATCCATTCCACGCCGAGTTAATCGAAGTGTCAGATATTGCTGACGCGGCTGCAGTCTTGCCTCCTCCTGAGCCTCTTGGAGGCACTTTGCCGGTAGAACCCGCACTCTCAGGGTGTTTAGAAGGTGGTGAAGTAGAGCCTTCTCGCCGTGATAGCGCCTTCTCTCCACTCAATATCCCCCTCAATGTGCCTCCACCGCCATTCCCCATTGGATGCCCTCCTTTTCCGCCCGTGATTCCACCGCCCCTCCTTCCGGACATAGCACCACCGTCACCCCCGTCTGTTGCTGAACGCACTCCAACCGTCAATCTGCGGGACAGTTGTCCAAGTAACTCGATCGGTCCTGTCTCTGGTTTCGCCAGACCGGTGATTATGGCTGGTGGACCAGAAGCACTACACACCGCCCTGGCGGCTCACCCAGCCATCCTCTGGGCAGAACTGGATGACATCGGCGTGGTCAATTTTACAGGAGGTCCTACCCCAAGCATGTTGATGAATCACAACCTCGGCCTTGGGGTTGATCCACCAGAGTTGATTCTGGACTCGGTAGCTAGGAGGTTATTCATTTGCTTGTTGGCCGGACTGAAAACCATTGGGGCCCACGTAAGTCACAGCCTTCACCACCGTGATCATAACGGATGACTTGTGCGTGAGTGTGAAAGCAAGCCGAGTGGCAATCGTGTGTCGTGTATTAACATTGGGGTCTTTTTTTCCTCGGGCATGATACCACGTTGATGTCCTAGTCACACTATGGCCATCATTCCGGATCTTTGACTTGCTTGCCTATCTACAATGCGGCGAAGCGAAATCAGGGAGTCACGTCCATCGGGGACCATTTTGTACTTTGGGCTTGATGAGTTGCCAGCTAGGGAAATTCACACCGTTCAAGTTGCTCGGATCGTACTAGCTAAAGTGAGCGAACTGAACTGGGCATTCCTCAGTGCTCAAACGCCATCGGGTCATTTTAACTACCGTCTTCTTCAGCTGGATTACCAATGACATGTTTGCTCATATAATATTTGCTTTTAACTTCCGAGGCGCAGTAGCAAAATTTTTAATGCGGTTTGCGTTACACTAGGCTTAAAATCACGAACGCTTAGTGTCCAATGATTACTGAAAAGGGTACCTAGTTTTACAACATTGTTGAAAGGACTTACTGACCGATTAGTCCTCTGAACCAAATGCAAGCATCCAACAAAATGTCAGATACAATCTTCGAAAGTTTCAGACATCCCTTTAACTCTTCACTTTTGTTTGTGGTCGTTTCACCTCCAGCTTAGTTCTGTATATGTCGTTAACAGCTTCTACCATTTCCCACTCTTCTGCTTCACACGAAGAGTTTAAGCAAGCATATCTCCTGTCCACATCCTATAAGCCACTGTATTACTGTTTTGTAGCTATCTGACTTAATGTCCCTTGTGCTTGGCATTCCATGCTGCCAGATATCTGACGGTACACTGTGAATTTATGCTGCAGTCGTCGTTTAGCGTAATAAATCTCTCAGAAACGTTAAGCAACTTCCCACCCTCTTTTTCGCACCTATACAATCCGGACTGTGGTTCGTGTGGCTCAGTTCGGTTCATCAAATCTGATCCGGGCACCAGTGTTCGATGGATCCAATTCTCGTGGCACATGCCACCACAATACTGACGAGCAAACTGGAAGACGCAAGCACATTTACAGTCATAATATCGGCTGGAAAAATGTGGATAAAAAGGATTCACTTGATG
This sequence comes from Dicrocoelium dendriticum, assembly GCA_944474145.2. Classification (NCBI taxonomy): domain Eukaryota; kingdom Metazoa; phylum Platyhelminthes; class Trematoda; order Plagiorchiida; family Dicrocoeliidae; genus Dicrocoelium; species Dicrocoelium dendriticum. The sequence continues at coordinate 90,037,268 of OX104065.1, read as the reverse complement.
GTAGAATAGTCCATCAATAAAAGTAGTAGTAGACTACACGCGCGCCAATAACTTTGCTTGTGGACCATATCGAACAGGAGATCTGCCCACTCGTATTACTACCCAGACTCATGTCTAGAAAGCCAGCACACACCGAACTTTTCAGTCATTCTCTTCGCTCCATTTCTTTATGACCACCGGACAGACGGTGCACGGCAGCGTCGTCAGTTGACAAACATACGAAGAACGAAACCCAGCCACTGTGGGCAGTGGGCGCCCAACACGTGATCCAGTGAAACGTCAAACTTTTTCTTGCGAGACGCCAAGTTACTCACTGGCGCATATACTAGGCATCATCAGTCAAAAGTGAGAATTCTCCTGTTACCCCAAAACCCGCCATGGTCGTATCTCCGGTCTATGTAGCTACATCGTACCTCCGATCAATGGACTGGTGTACAGTGCTGTAAGTGTGTACTTCGCACTTCAACAGTCCAGGGCGTGGCTACTGCAGTGGACTCCCAGCACCGATTCTCACAATTGCCGGGCGGCCACTCAACGTGATCGACCGGTTTATTTGCTTCGGTGATTGTATCATCTCTCATGCTTGGGTCACCGATTTGCAGTATTTCGCGGATCGATGGGGCCTGTGCTGCTTCTCAAGCTGTACTTAACCGAAGAGATGACACTGTACCAGTAGATGTTTGCGTTTTCATGCAAGTGCTCATAGTCATCTTTCAGACAATGTGCAAATTTTCACTATACTCGCAGCTATTCACATAGAGTAGTCGTGTTCTCCCGGATTAAGACGACACTTACCGGTGTGATCCTTTTGCACATTTTCTCATGCACCATCTTGCTGTAGTATTAGACGATTTTTCGATGTTTTTTTAGTTATTGATCCACTTGGCTGCTGAATTTTGCAATCATTTCATCTTTAGTCAGAGTAACACCATCAAGTCGTGTTGTGCATCGGAGCAGTGGGGTGCGATGACACTCCACTCCATTGTGCATCGCAGTGCTGATGTCACCTCACTTGACAACAAAACGACTGCTGCCAATTGCTAAGCTCAACAGGCAACTCGGCAGTAGTTTTTCAACCCTTGATTCTTCTCTATTATCCCTCCTTTTGCCTATTAAAATGACCTTGTTTTTTAGGGCCGTCCCAGGCTTTTGAGTGATAATCGAGTATGTTCTCGGTCTATCGTCTCAGAGGCAATCCTATATTCTCTTCCACTCTTGATTAGCGTTACTAGAGTCGCACCTGGGGATTCCGGCGTTACAGCCATTGGTCTCTGCTACACCGCTTTGTACCCCCTACCAACGTATCAACAAAAAAGACCCGTTCGTGAGCCTCTTTCCAATTGACAGCGTCCCATAAGCGTTTATCTGTACATTTGTCACAAGCAGTCACTTTCTGTTGGGTCGGATGAATTGGACTAATGCGCAGCCAGCGGACACAAAGTATTGTCCATACGTTCGACCGCTTAACAATTGTCACATGGGCTGAAAGAACAATTCGGAATTGATCTCGCTTTCGGTTTACTGGGTGCAGCGCTGTTTTAAACAAATGATGCGTGATTAGACTCGAGCATCAGGTTGCGAGTAGCAAGTGTGGGCTAATTGGATTGAATCAACACCTATGGGTAGAGAGCAAGACGATCTAATAATGGTGCAAAATAGTGACATGACGATCCGAATTCACTTACGATATAAATGACCGTTCTTCTTGTAAATAGCAGATGTTTTGCCTCTGCGCATTGCGTCAAGTGACCATTGTTCGTTCCTGCGTTTCCGCTGGAGCAGCTATTTGGAACAATCTGTGCCATCATTTTCCTTCGGCCACTTCATTCAATACCTTGTTATTCTGCATGCTGACTTCCTGTCTAATATCCATGCACAGTTTTTAAATCTGGTACTCTGCCCCTTCACGCTTCATTATGGGTTTCACGCTATTCACGCAATTCCAATGATCTCGATTCAGGAACATCCCTTTCAATTTTTCCGAGGTATTATCCCTTTTTATCGTCTTTTTTTATAATCCTATTTCCGTTGCTCATCTTTACTTGATTCACTATTTTACCTGTCTTTCTATTTCACAGGGCTCTCATGTGCACCTGGATGCCATTAATGAACATCGCGCTGAGCTCTATCGCCGATTCGGATTTTACCCCGTTGCAGCTGCTTCCACGGATCAGACGACAATACTCGCTCGCTTAATCTAATACTTTGCCACTAATGTGGTCTCACACCTTTCGTGCCGATCCACTTATCTCAGGGTATCGCATACCACCACCCACTACTTCTCCTGTTAAAATATACATTTGCGCATTCCTAATTCTCGGGACCTGTTTTTCCCATGCAGCTACCTCCGGAATTTGCTCAACCTTCTACCAAACGCACTATTCGGGTTATTGTAATGCTACCACAAACAACTAACAATTGCCTGTACTTATCTGCTTTGTTTTACTCCACCATGTTAACTCTAGACTTACTGCGCTTCCAATGCTGATCTCACCAACCCGTTATTGCTAAATAACACTCCATTTGGGATCTTTTTTTCTCGTTCCCCCCCCCGGACTCTAGCTATTCTCATCAGCTCCGTTCACGTTTTCCTGATGTTTCTATCTCCATAGCCCTTATCTGACTGCATACTCCTGATCTTACTCCCGAAAGAACGCCCGAAGAAATCGGATTGTTTGCGAACCCCATGCAATGAACTGTGCTCACTGTTACAGACACAATTATGCTCACTTTTGTCAGTTTGCTCTGTGGGTGGGCACCGGCCGCAATCACTGCTTTGAGCTGACTTCGCGGCGACTCCCTGTCTCTCTTGTCTATTCGGAACATGAGATTGGACTTACCCTATTGACTAATCCATCCAGTCTGTTGTTTTAGTCCATGCGTGTGCATAGCCCATGCTTCCAAATTTGTGGTACCATGAATCAATCCGAATTAGTCAGAGATTTGATGCATATTAAATTGCTTTGCGGATCATTCTCGTGCACTTCCTTGGGAATTGCTTGTTTGCAATTTTTCGGCTCTTTGACTGTCCGTGCACACCTATCATACAAGGTGCCCAGCTGAACTTTGACTCGCGAACTTTGCGTAAACTTAGTAACTGTTGGTTGTCTTAGACACTCATATGTTCCAACAGCTAATAATTGCGAGAAACTTAGTGACTATGCTTGTTCTCAGACACTCAATCTACAGATTCTACTAACCAGAAGCCTCCTCGACTGTCTCGGAAGACTACAGGATCGACTTTCACTGTGAGTATCAATCCCTTCAATCCAATTTGATTAAGCTTACTTGAACCGCCATGATCCGGGCGTTGAAGTGTAGCTTATGCAGTTGTCACGATTCGATTCACTATGAACGGAAACGGATTGAAAATAGCAAATAAAGTTAATCATCGGAATAGGTGCAGCGGCCGAATTTGGGGACGCCACTGGGTCTGTGATTGCTCTATCCCGAGGTACTCACACAAAAAACACCAATTATCGGTGTGCCCAAGTCTACAACTAGCGATCTCTCCCGAGTGAGCACATTAACGGCAACCAACGAGCGATGTGATAGGCAATCAAGTGATATTCGATAAACATAACCCAGTCATCATAATCAACAGCAGTACATAAGCCACTTAAACTGATGCTTGCCTACAGTACTAGCACGGTTACCTACGGAACGAAGAACAATAAAAGCCTTGATGCTCTAAACAAACATGGCATCAAGATGCCTACACCTTGTCAACAACATAATCACAAACAGCTGGCTATCGTGCAAATATATTGCGGCATTGACGAGACAGCTACATTGCGGCTTTCGCTGCCACGCGTCATAATCAGCCGTTACCTCACAGATAACTCAGCGCCAAACACTAAATAGGCAATCCGACTAAGAGACGACAGCAGACACGCCACTGGTGTCGACTACGGGTCACGTCCTGTGGCGTCTCAAGCCAAGCACAAGGCGGGTCAGGTGGACTCCAGCCTGGAAGGCAAGATGGTACCGAGTCGGGTCGTCAGTGACTTCATTTCCCAATGCCAAGTTACTTTTCGCCCACCTCGGGCCTTACGCCAACCTACATCTGGCAAACGAAGCAAGGCCCTCGATAAGCGGTGACCAGGCATACATAGTACGTGCCCAAGCCAACGCACCTTATTCAGTGCTATCTGTTGTTCTAAGGAACTTGCCTGCTTAGCACTGCCTAGTACTCGCTTACGCACATCATCGTTGCGAACAGTCTGCTGCCATCCGACACCAGCAATACTTCGCAGACAACGGTGTTCACAGACTGGAAGGCGCCTCAGACCGAAGGGGCCAAGTCTCGCTTCCATAGCGTAGGACGGCCTTCACCGTGGCCTTATAAATACGGCCTTTCGGACGGAAGTAAACTCGCTTCTGTCTCCATGTGCCGCAGGTTCAAGAAGGCAGTTCTAGCTTTTGCAATGAGTGAACTGACTTCAGTTTCCATACGCCCATCCTTGTTGATGCAGCTTCCAAGATATGTGAATCAATCAACCACGAGTTCCTTGTTATCAAGGGTCAAGGGATCATCAAATAGCTGGTGGTCCTGTAACAGCAAGTTGCACTTTGATGGTGCGAAACGCATGACAATTGACCGAACCACTCTAGAAATTGTACTCAGGGTTGCTTGTACCCCCTAGCATCGTTACACAGCAAGACGATATCGTCCGTATAAGGAAGAAACAACTAACCTTTCATCAGACAAGTCCCCAACTCCTACATCGTGAGATTCCGTAAGGGAACATTCTATGATGGATTCCGCGACGAAGTTGGACAAAAATGGGGAAATTGTGCAATTCTGATGAACGCTACTTGTTGTCGGAAAGGTATCCGATAAACTGCCGTAGCTCCAGACGCGGCCCTTCGCGTTCGAGTACAGGGCACGTAAAACGTTCACATATTTCATGGGAACGCCTTTTAGCGCGAGTATCTCGAACAAAATGCATCGGTCAACTGAGTTGAACGCACTCTTGAAGTCGAGGAACACAGCTATTGTCAACCTGCCGCGCAATGAATATGTGGTCTACACCAC